>CM042137.1:89401687-89417033 GCA_023376005.1 Doryteuthis pealeii | reverse complement strand
TCACTACTATATAACATATATCCGTATGATATAAAATATATAATATAATATATAACATATATATATATATATAAACATTATATATATATATCTATATATATATATATATAAACATATAATATCAATATATATATACTATATAACATTATATATATTATTACTATATATATATATAACTATACATTTATATATATATTTCTTAACATATCTTATATAATATAAACTATATATATATAACATATATATATAACCTATATAACATACTTATAATATAAACATATATATATAACATTACAGTTAAAACATATATATATATATATAATAACATATAATATAGTAATATATATATACTTACTATAATATAATATAAACATATATATATATATATTACTAACATATATATATATATATATATAAACATATATATTTATATAGTATATAAACATATATATATATATATAAACTATATATATATATATATACTAACTATATATATATTATTATATAAACATATATTATATTATATATATATACATATATATATTATATAACATATATATAATATATATTATAGAACATTATATATATTTATATAAAACATATATATTATATATATACTATATAAACATATATATATATATATAAACATATATTATATATATATAGATACAACATATATATATAACATATATATATATATTATATATATACTAAATATATTATATATAACATATAAATATATTACAACATATATATATATATAACATATAGTATATATATATGATATATATACATAATATTATATATATATTACTTATATATATAAAACATATATAACTATTATAATTATATATATATATATATAACATTATATATATAACATATATATAATATAACATATATATACTTATATATATATATACCCCCTATATATGATAAACATATATAACACTATATATATATTGATATATATACTATAAACTATATATAATTATATACACATATATATACATATATAATATATCCCAACAATATAAGTTGTATATCACTATATATTATATTATAAATATATAGTATATACCTATATAAGACATAATATATACTATTAAACATAGTATATATATATAATATAAACATATATATTATAATATTTATAGAACATATATTGATATATATATTATATACTATTATAATATATAACATATATAGTATATATTATACTATAAAGCATATATAAACATAGTATATATATATATATATATACAACATGATATATGATAGTTTATAATATATATATAAAACATATATATATATATATATATATATTATACTATATATATATTAAACATATATATATATATATATATTACATATAATATTATATATATATATATATACTATATATATATATATATATAAACATATATATATATATTGATATTATACAACTATATATTTATATATACTATATAAACATATATATATATATTATATATAAAAAACAAAAATATTTAATAAATTATACTATTAAGTATATAATATAAACATATATATATACTATATATATATTATAACATATATATATATATATATAAACATATATATATACATATATATATATATATATAGACATAATATATATATATATATATATACTGATAATCATATATATATTATATAACACTATATAATATATATTATACGAACATATATATATAGATATAAACATATATCTATATATATATATTAACATATCTAATATATACTAACATGATATATATATATAATAAACATATATATATATATATATTATATAAAATATATATATATATATATATAAATATATATATAACATATATATATATATATATAAACATATATATATAAAACATATATATATATATATACACATATATATATAACACATATTATATATACTATAAACAATATATATATAACATATATTATATATATATAACATATATATATAAAACATATATATTATATTATAGTACATATATATAAAGATATATATAACATATATATATATAGTATAATATATAACATATATATATATATATAACTCTAGTATATATATATTAAACATATATATATAAACATATATAGTATTATAGTATGAACATTATATATATAAACATATATTATATTATATAATATATATATATATATAACATTATATATATATATAAATCATAATATAGATATAAATATACATATTATATATATAGTATAATAAACATATATATATATATAATATATATAACATATATATATATATATAACATATATATATATATATAACTGATATATCTATATAAATAACAAATATATATATATATATAATAAATAAATAAACAACATATATATACCATATTAAAACTATAGAACACAACATATTATATATGTAATATACAAACATAGTATATATATATAAATAACGAAACATAATATACTATATAGAATACATATATATATAATATATATATTATAGTATAATAAACATATATATAATATATATAAATAAATATATATTATATATATAAATAAAACATAATATATATTATAGAATAAACATAATATATAATATATATTAAAGTAACATGATATATATAAAATAATAATATATATAAACATATATAATATATATATATATAAATAAACATATATTATATATATATATAAATAAACATATATATAATATTAAATATAAATAAACATATATATAATAATCTAGTGAATAAACATATATATTATATATATAATAAATAGTATATATATAATATATATATATAATAAACATATATATTATCATATATATAAATAAACCATATATATATTATATTATAAATAAATATATATATATATATATATATATATATAAATAAACATATATATATATATATATATATAGTGATAATAAAATATATAATATATATAATTTATATATAACATATAATATATAATTATAAAATATATATATAAATAAACATATTATATATATATATATATATTATATAATAAACATATATTATAGTTATATTATATAAATAAATATAATACTATATAATAAATATATATATATTATATAGAATAAACATATATATATTATATATAGGTAATATATTAAATAAACATATATAGGTATATATATATATATAGTATATATATATAAATAACATATATACTATATATATATATATAAAATACTAAATAAACATATGTATATATATATATACTTATAACTGAAAAAAAACAAACAAGTAATGAAAAAAACACCAAAAACGAAAAAAAAAAAGAAAAAAAAAATCACAGCCGCCCTGCATAACCACAAAAAGAAAACCGGAACATTATATATATATATATATATAGTTACTATATACACCTATATATATATATATATATATATAAACAATACATATCATAAATATATGTAATACTATACTCACTCACGCTATATATATATATTATACCACTATAAACATACATATATATACCTAATATATGTATAACTATCTCACTCCCACTCACTCACTCACAGTCTCACACTCTCTACTCACTACCTATATAAACATATAATAGTATTACCCCACACTCACTCACCCACACAACAACACAGAACACACATATATATAATTATATATATATATATACTACACTCTCTCACTACTATGGTAATATGCTTAATTTTGTTTTACTTGTTGGGGTTGGTGGAGAAAATTGTGGTTTTTTTGCTTTGTTGCTCCGCACTCTACCTCACTCTCATTGAAATGGCTCTGTCTAATTAGACAAGACATTAATAATTAAGAATACTATTCTTATTTATCATTATTTTATATTGATGGGTGGGTGGATTCTCATAAAGGTAATAGATAGTACCGCTTAAAAGCATTTGAACAAGCACAAACAACGTCTTTCATGACTTAAAATTACAAAGGCCATTACGGATTTTGAGTAGTCGATACGATTTTGTTTGGTTTAGTTTTTTGTTTAATGGCAACTCAACCTTCGAATGTTATCTCATGGTAAAAGCCATCCTTGTAGAAGAACAGTACTGGTACTATTTAACGCATAGCTGGGGGATTAGGGGGTTCATACCTTTACCAAAGGTAGTCTAAAAGTGAACATAATAGCATGATTGAAATTTGATATCGCAGTTCTACACGTTAGACAATAGTCCACAGGAATTCCCCACAAGTGGATCCAAATTCACTTACTTATTTGCCTATTTTTCCAAACATCAACCCAAGTTCGCCTTTTTAATCTCCTTGATCAATTCTGAACAAGATTTTAGAAGGACAGAAAAGTAAAATTTTATTCTGCAATCTTATTAAAACATTTTTTCCAGAAATTTATCATTCACGGTCACTGAACATATTACGAGGGTCGACTGAAAAATTCATAGCCTGACCAAGATACTTTCATTGAATATGACTAAATAGGGTTTATTTTTCAACATAGTCCCTACCCCTTTAGGTCTATATACTTATTCAATCGGTGTTGCAGTGCTTGGGTCCCATTGATCAAAAAGTCATCAACAGGAGATACAACGTCACCCATAAGAACTTTTCAGCCTTTTATCATTTCTGCCCATCCCCTTGCTGATTGCATAAAAATTCGTTTCTTGCGTAAAATTTCTGGCTTTAACTTTAAAAACAAAGTTATTAAAAACAAATTGTCGGTTTGTTCAAACATATAAGAGGGTGAGTCAAAAAGTAATGCCATTTTGTTTCGGACAGGTATAATTACAAACACAGGAACATGTATCATACATAAAAATGAACCTGGTCCTCTGTGGATCCATCCTTACTTCTGTACATAGTCACCGTTTCTCTCAATAGCAAAGTTCCACCTTCGAATGAGAGCATGTATCCCTGCCACGTAAAATTCTGTTGACTGCTCTTTGAGCCACTTCTTAACTACAGATTTCACTTCCTCGTCACTTGAATGATGTTTGCCTCTCAAAACATGGGACCGAAGAGATGATAGTATGAAGGCGTTAAATCTGGTGAGTATGGAGGATCCGTTAAAGTTGTCCACCCGAATTAGGCAAGTTTATCCCTTGTCCTGATGCTTGTGTGTGGTCAAGCATTGTCATGAAAGTGGACATTGTGGATTGGCGAGTTGTGGCTTACTCGTCGGATTCTTGTCCAGTCCCTCGTTAGGGTCTCAATGTAAGGCTTATATAATATATATATATATATATATATATATATATATATATAAAAATAAGTGTATTTAGGCAGCATTTTTTCTTTTATACATGTTTCATTGAATTGAACAGACATTCCTGTCTGACAAGTCTTTCGCCGATCCGTTTCTAATCTTCGGGCCATCCTTCTGTGTCAGGTGGAACTGGTATACCAGTCCACCGAATGTTTCGTCACTAGCGCTTTCGCAATGCACTTTGCATCCCAGGTGGGAAACGATGGAATGGTTTTCATGTCTCGTTTTAACGAGAACGAGTAAAGCAAGGAATTAGTGGAGGTAATATCAATTGGTAGTGGGAGGTTTTTGGAATGGTAGTAGTTTGAACAAAGCAATTGATATTACCTCCCACTAATTCCTTGCTTCTACTCGTTCTCGTTAAAAACGAGACATGAAAACTATTCCATCGTTTCCCACCTGAGGATGGCAAAGTGCATTGCCGAAAGCGCTCGTGACGAAACATTCGGTGGACTGGTATACCAGTTCCACCCTGACACCAGAAGGATGACCCGAAGATTAGAACGGATCGGCGAAAGACTTGTCAGACAGGAATTGTCTGTTCAATTCAATGAAATATATATATATATATATATATATATATATTATATATAACTTGACATGAAATAAAGAATATGGCATTACTTTTTCACTCACCATCGTATATAGAATATATATGACAGAATCTAAAAATAAGAAATATCACTGATATGGCATTGGAAATATAGCACAGAACCTGGCACACTGCAGCTCTCCGATCTAACCAGCGAGCAACATCACCGGGGTTATATATTGAGCATGTTGTAAATATGTTGAGATAGTACAAGATAGTGAGCGGGCATCTGGTGTTGGGGGGTTACCTAAACTACCCCCTCCCTCCCACACAGATCCTACTGCGACGATGCTAAGTGTATTCGTATACATGTCAAATACACGACACACACTGACGTAAATGCCAATCATAAGACCAACATATTTAAAAAAGAAAGTAATGTTGCAATAATGTGATGTTGCTGATTGTTATTGTTGTTGTTGTTGTTGTTCGGGTCTATTATTTTTAGATGTCCGAATTCCGAAGACGAGAACAGCGCTTCCACTCACCTTCTTTGAAAGGAGAAAATATTGGTTAAGTAAGAGAATGCACGCCAAGTGTGTGCGAGCGTGCGTGCGTGCGTGCGTGCGTGTAGGAGGACGAGAGGGGGGCAAGATGAGACTTGTCCTGTAGCTTACCCAAAGGAACGAACGACACCATCCTTTTTACATATGTTCTTTTTACACAGCAAGGTAATCCACCCTAAATATCTACCCGTTCGTTCTACTCCTGAATTTTTTTTTACTTTCTTCAAGCTGACACTTCAGGGTACTGTGATATTCCCGGTCTGAATATCAGTTTACAAGTGATGTTTGAGAAAGACTGAAACGGAGAAATGGAGTAAGCTGAAGAAAAGAATGAAAGAAAGAAAGAAAGAGAAAAAGAGAGAAGAATGAAGTGAAAAGAAAAAGCGACTGAGAGAGAGAGAGAGAGAGAAGAGAGAGAGAGAGAGAGAGAGAGAGGAGAGAGGGATGGGGGGGAGAGAAACTGAGTGGGTGGAAAATGGGAGAAAAAGAGAGACGAAAAGATGCTTGGATGAAAAAAGGAAAAGAAAAGACGAGTGGAGAGAGAGAGAGAGAGAGAGAGAGAGAGAGAGGAGAGAGAGAGAGAGAGAGAGGGGGGAAGGAGAGAGATGGATACTGTGTGTGTGTGTTTGTGAATGAGTGTGTGTTTGTATAAGTGTAAGTGAGTATGTGTGTGCGAGGGAGGGAAATGGAGTGGGTGGAAAATAGAAGAAAAAGAGTGAAAAAAGACAAGTGGATGAAAAAGAGAGAAAAAAGAAAGGACTAGAGAGAGAGAAGAGAGAGAGAGAGAGAGAGAGAGAGAGAGAGAGAGAGAGAGAGAGAGAGAGCAAAGCAATAAATAAATAAAACGGGAAAAGATGAAGGAAAAAGAATAAATAATATGAGGAAAAAGTGTTTGATGCAAAAAAGATGAATTCAAAGAGTAAAGGAAAAGAAAAGGAATTAGGGAAGTGAAAAAAGGTAATGGAGAAAAAGAACCAAAAGAAGAAAAGTAGGTGAGGGAAGAAAGAAGAGTGAGGTTGAGTCCCCGTGGTTGCTAAGGTGCTGAACTGCGACATTGTAGTAAGTGAGTTCAAATCCCTGTCTCGCTTTTACGTTCACTTTCGGACTAGACTAATACCCTTGGGAAATGTGTGAACCTCCTCACCCCCTTAGCTAAGGGTTAAATAGTACCACTTCTGTTCTTTTAGAAGGATAGCTTTGGCATTAAATAACCCACGAAGGTCGATATGCCATTAAACAAAGAAACCAAGTGAGGAGAGTAAGAAAGGGAGAAAAAGAAAGAGACGACCCTATAAAAAGAAGGGACATTTGAAAAAGACAAAGAAAGAAAGAAGAAAGAAAGAAAGAAAAGAGATAAGTTCGAATGACTTAAAGACAAAGACCCCCCCAAAAAAAAAAAAAAAATCTACAAAAAAACAAAAAAAAAAACCAGACGCATGCTTGGAAAAAGAAAGAAAGAAAGAAAAAGAGAAAATTAGATAAAATACAAAGAATAAAAATAAAATGAGACACAAAAAAAGAATATACAGAGTTAAAAAAAGAGAAAAAAAGGAAGAAAAAAACTGAGAAAAAAGTGTGAGCGTGAGAGAAGAAAGAAAGAAAGAAAGAAAGAAAGAAAGAATGAGATAAGACCCAGAGATAGAAAAATTCAAGAAAGAAAGAAAAATGAGAAAAAAGTGTGAGCATGAAAGAAAAAGAAAGAAAGAAAGAAAGAAAGATAAACAAAAAACGGGTGAGTGTGAGATAAAAAGAAGGAAATAAAGAAAGTAACATGAGAAAAAAGTGTGCGAGAAGAAAGAAAAATATATAAGAAAAAAGGTGTGAGAAATAAGAAAATGTGAGTGTGAGATAAAAAGAAATAAAGAAAGAAAGTAAAATGAAAGAAAAGTGTGAGAGAAAAAAGAAAGAAACATAAGAAAAGGTGTGAGAAAGAAAGAAAGAAAGAAAGAAAGAAGAGATTTTACATAATAACCATGAGACCATAGTAAATGGATCTATTTTATTTATTTATTTATTCATCATTTGATCTTTATTTCTATTTATTACTATTTATTTAGTCAAGTGATTGACTTACACGAGAAAGTCTTTGCAGAGAGATCATAGAAGGAACACGAGAAGACGCAACTAAGCTGGTTACAAAAAGAGAAAAGAATCATGGGAAAAGTAAAGCAGCCCACGTGATCCCCGTTCTTAGTGTTATGCTTGCCAGACGGTCCGCATGCTTTCACAAGGATGCACATGTGCATACGTTGCTATATTATGCATCGACTTAAATTACGCAGAAAGGACCAGTTTAGCTCAGTCGGTAGAGTGTCCGACTAAGAAACGCAAGGCTCCTGTGTTCGATACCGGTCCTTGTCAATGAGTTACACAGATGCAAAAACAATCTCCTTGGTCTAACACTAGTGAAACGGGGATAGACTCCCTCGCCGTCTGGCTGATACCGACTTTATGCCGCCCTAACGACTTTACTTAGATTATGCAGAATTTCCGAGCTGCACAGTGAAACTGATTACACTGGGCACAAGCAGTAAAAGAAAAAAAGAGACCCTTTTTTCAGTCCAAATGACCCCTAAAATCTACGGGCTTGAATCACCTGTATTAAGGATAGTAAAGTTAGTGAAATTGATCTTTAATGAGGACTTAACCTATTCTAGCAGTGACCATCCAAGCGGATTTAACAGGTTTGAATTCAGAGTTTTCCTTCTCCTAGACTGTTTGCCTAATCAAAGTTAAAGAGTCTGCCCTACTATTTAGTCATAGCTGGAGGGAAAGTCGTTGGATTCATACATTTCTCAAGGGTATTAGCGCTAAGTGAACTGTAACTTCGTCTAGGATTCGAACACGGGTCGATAAGTTCATTTCCTACGACTCTAACCATTACACCACTATCAAATCCAACATTATTGATCCAAACTATTCTACATGATTGTCTCGGCCCCTTTGCCCTTTATGACAAATCCCTAACCCTTTTTATCATAAATATACTAGAAGGCGGTATGAATGGGAAGGCTTATTTGCATATTGATCTTATAAATTTGATTTTGATAGATATATGGTTAGTATTATTTCTTTCTAATTTTTTGGTTTTATCTTAATGAATATGGGCAAAAATCTCGGGGATAAATCTTAAAAGAAATCCATAAAAAGAAGAAATAACTGTAATTTTATTCTTTACTTCCCATTTTAACTAAATAGTTAAATTAGAAAAATTCAGCAATGAAAGACAGGAATTATGGAAGGGTAAGTTTCAGTTGTTTTATTTTTCAATTATAACTCCTCTGTTTCAAATCTTTTTATCTGCATTCTTATTTAGTTTCATTAGCCTTTCTAATTTAATATATTTTATAACATTAAAACTTAAATATTTGCACCCGGAGGGTGGATAAATTTGCTAGTAATAAACATTTGTTTTGCTTTTAGACCAAACCTCATTGATTTTTCTTGTTAGAGCTTCATAAAATGACATTTGTTTAATTCATCTTTATTTTTCTAGGATCTATTCTCGGTTGTTGTACAACGTTTCGGCTGATTGGACACATAGCATAGTGGATAAAGGAGTAGGTTAGTGACAGTTATCTCTAGCAGATTCAATCCTGGTCAGGGTAGCAGTAACATAGAATAATAATTAACACAGCTTAACACCTGTACTCCAGCTATGGCTAGCGGAATGAGAACAGGATACCATCGTGGACTGAATAAAGGGGTAGGTTCTAAGTTCCGTGATGGCTCCCGAATACAAGAAGGTTCCCGATTATGACAAGAAGGTTCCCGAGTTCAAATAGAAGGTTCCCGAGTTCGAATAGAAGGTTCCCGAGTCCCACAAGAAATACCTGAAGAAGGCCGGAGGGCACATCGGCCGAAACGTTGTACAGATAACAATGAAGATGGGACAATAGTCCGAATAATAAAAAAATACTAATTATCAAGCCTCATCTAAAAAATTCTGAGAAATAGATACACTTTTTACAAGTGCTAGACCAAGGAGATTATTTTCACGTCTGAGGTGGAGCCGCACACCTACGATCAGCTCCCCACTTTACCACACTGATTAATGCTGTGCTACTCAAGTGCTGAGTTGGCGAGGACCGGTATCGAATTCTCAATACCGGTTACGGCAGGTGTGAAAACCTCATAATAATAATAATAATAATAATAATAATAATAATAATAATAATAATCGTTTCAAGTTAATATTCTTAATACAAATTAATTGCACACAGTTATACGGTATGATGGATTCCTATCAAATAAAATAATTTTCTAACAGATCTATACGACTCGCTGATTGGGCCCTAAGAGGTATTCCGTGTCAGAGTGGACCTGGGCGTAATGGCCATGAAGGGGTACTCCGCACTCCCTAGAGCTCCATAACAGGAGCCCTACCATCAGATAATGTTTCGTATCATACCCGGGACACCCACATCATTTAGTGTATTTGTATCATCATGCAACCTATAATAGTGAAAGAGGAGATAAACACAGACCTAACACGCTCATCTGATATATTTGATCTAGGTGCTTATTAAAGATGCTGGAATTAGAGAAAGTGAGAAAAAATAGATTAGGAGAAATTCTTAAAATTCAGTTTCCATCATCTTCAGCTCAGCAAGTTGATTTGGAATGTGTGAAAGTAGGAGAACGTAGTCGAGAAACGAACAGACTTAAACTGCAATGAACGTTCAAGGAGCTGTCAGCGCGTTAAGGGAAAACTGATTTGGGTAATCACTTGGTTTTGTTGGTTGGTTGGTTGGTTAGATTTTACGGCACGTCAACCCTTCGGTTATTTTATGCTGTAGACATTTTTGTTTACTATTTCTCTGAATTTTTTTTAGATGAGGCTTGATAATTTGTATTATTTGGATTATACGGCATATTGTCCTAATCTTTATTGTTATCTACACAACATTTCAGCCGATGTGTTCCCCGGCCTTCTTCAGGTATTTTATGCCGGACTCGGGAATATTCTCGAACTTAGGAACCTACTTGTCGTAATCGGGAGCTTTCACGGAACTTCGAACCGACCCCTTTATTTAATTCACGGGGTAGACTGTTTTCAACACCTATATCTGTTGCAGCAAGGTCCAATTGGACAAATGGCGCAACGAATATAGATGTTGAGTTACTACAGTTATAAGTGACAGTCATCTCTGCGATGAAGGTTCAATCCTGGCCAAGGGCGGTAGTAACATAGAATAATCAACACAGCTTAAAACTTGTACCCGGTGATGGTTAACGGGATGAGAACACAACACACACATTATATATATATATATATATATATATATATATATATACATTTATGCATAATTATATATGTGTATTTGTGTGCATATATCTTATTATAATGGAGATTGTGTGTTTTTCTGTCTGTAACCGAAACTATATTCCTACTCAAGTCACAATTCTCTTAGTTATTGACATCACATTCTCCATGATTTTATTTTTATCTAAACCTCAATGATTAATAAAATTGTCTTACATTATTAATACTGTTAACTATGTCTACATACTGACAACATGCAATTATATTTATATATACAACAAAATAGCGGTTTACAATGTGAACGGGAAGGCTAATTTGCATATTAATATTAAAAATCGAATTTAATAAATATGTGCTTAGTATTATTGATTTCTAATTGTTTGGTTTTATTTTAATGAATGTAAGCAAAATTCTCTTCAATAAATCTTAAATGAAATCCATTAACAAGAAAAAATAACTGTCATTTTATTCTTTACTTCCTCTTATAACTAAATACTTAAATTAGAAAAAATAACAATGAAAGACGAGAGTGATGGAAGAGTAAGTTTCAGTTGTTCCATTTTTTATTATACTCCCTCTGTTTCAAATCTTTTATTATACTCCCTCTGTTTCAAATCTTTTTATCTGTATTCATATTTAGTTTCATTAGCCTTTCTAATTTAATACAATATTTTATTACATTAAAACTTAAATACTTGCACCCGGAGGGTGCATATATTTGCTAGTACTTATAATGTGTGTAAATCTGATTTTTCGATAAGGTTTTGCGAAAATTCTTTCAAGCCGTATCAGTGCTACCGTACGGCTGCATCTGAATGATGCAGCCGTACGGTTTTTAGAGAAAACGCGAGATGGAAGTTACACAAGGATTTTGCGAACGGTCTTGAACAAATTCTGGAATCAGAATCTCACAAAAGAACATCTATAAGGTCACTTGCCTCCTATCACACAAACCATTCAAGTAAGACGAACAAAACGATTGGACACTGCTGAAGTGACGTTATCTCATGGCCACCTACATATGGACACACCAGTGTGGGTCAGCCAGTAAAACCCTACATCGATCAAACCTGTACGGATACTCGATGCTGTATAGTGGACCTTCCAGGAGCGATAGTTGATATGGCCGAATGGCGAGGGAGTGTTATGGAGATCCGTACTGTCGACATGAGCTAATAATTATACATATATATGTATATATATATGGTTGAAAATAGAGGGAAAAGTGGATATAACAACACAGCAACTAAATTCAATTGATATTTTGCCTCGGTGTTTAGTGAGGCTTCCTCAGAATGTTTTGTTTCACTAAATACCGAGGCGAAATATCAATTGAATTTAGTTGCTGTGTTGTTATATCCACTTTTTCCTCTATTTTCAACCACATTTTGTCGAATTTACTCAACCCTTCACTCCTCATATATATATATATATATATATATATATATATATATATATATATATATATATATATATCACGACTGAGATCTGTGCGAAATACTAAAAGTAAGATGTTACCCATTATTTTGAATTTTTATCATATTTTACATTTCCATACTTCTTATATAACCAACAATGCTTATCATTATCTATTATATATATATATATGTGTGTGTGTGTGTGTGTGTGTGTGAGTTGAAAAATGGAAATGAATCCAACAATTTGTTAAAAGAATAAATAAATAAAGGAAATGTTGAATGGATAGAATTAATTTAATTATTTACCAACACGTGTTTCGGCCAGGAGTTTGTTCATGTACACATTGTATTCTATTTATTATTATTTTAAATATGAAATGAAATAATTATAATAGAAAATTATAAAATATTTAAGTATACAAAGAAAAACGTCCTTCTTCAGGGTAAAATCTTTGATATTTGAAGTTAAAACAGTAAAAATAGAAAGACTTTTGAAGTGTTCGAAAAAATAATTTTTTTGAGACGCTTACGGTTGGAGAAACAGAATGATGTTTGATGACAGTTGCGGTTGGAGAATAAAGAATATTCGGTGAAGGGTGACATTTGAAAAAAGGCTTAATTTTTAATTTCATAAGTAATATTATTGACTTGTGCAAAGAAAAGTTAAGATTATGTTAATATATGATTAAAATTTGTTTTTCAATTAGTGAATATATAGTGGAGGGGGCGGGTGTGTGCGTGATTAGAAGTGATGGGTTTGTACCAAAATAAACCAAGATCCGAAATAGCTTGGAGGCATATATAATCTAAAGAAAAATGACTTTGTATACAGTGAACCATTTATTAATATTTATTTACACATTTGTATTTTCATATCCTCATAACAATTTGTCAGCAGATGTAAGTATATTTTCATGTCCTTTTGCATACAAATAAACTCTAAAACTATTAGAGTTAGCATATATTTTATGTGTATCAATGAAATGACTTGTCTCAGTCGATCTATTGCAAACGTTACTCTCATTCTTTTCATCACAATTTACGATTTTAATAAATCATTACCTATTCTATATCCACTGTAAGAAAAGCCAAGACAAAATAAGTTTATCACAAGATATCTCGTCAGGTACTTCAGGACAATCACCACATTCCGTCATTTTATTGTTGTTTATATTATCTGATGACCTGCCACATTATTAAGAGGAAGGAGTGTCCCTATAGTGTAGTGGCTAACGTGCTGAACTGCGACATCATAGTAAGCATGTTTGAACTCTAGTCGCGCTATTACGTTCATTTTCTAACTAATATTCTTGGGGAAAGGCACGAACTTCCATATCCCCTCAGCCATGGGTTAAATAGTACCATTACTGTTCATATCCTTATGCCAATTAGTACCATTAATTTTCATATCGTTTCTGTTCATATTTAATACCAAAGCTATCCTAGATAACTTTGGCATCAAATAACCCACGAAAGCTGCTATGTCATTAAACAACCAAGCCAAACCTTCGGATCTACTGAGATCAATATCATTTTTAGAATATTTAAATTCACTATTTTGGAAAAGATATTGAGTTTGAAACTGTAATTACCTAAACAAAAATGAACAATGACGAAATGTTCATTTTTTATGTTCACTTTCGGACTAATACTCTTGGGAATGGTATGAACACACATATCTTTCCAGCTATGAGTTAAATAGTACCACTACTGTTTTTTTTTTCTCTCTGTGGGAATGGGTTTAGCATTAAATGACCCTCGAAGATTGATATGCCATTAAACAAAACAAAACAAAAAAAACAAAAAAAAAGCAATGATAAGGGCAATGGCAAAGAAATTTCCCGCGAGATATCAGTCCTAAGTGTTAAATTAACTTTTGTGTAAAATTGTTATCTTATTATAATGGAGATTGTGTGCTTGTCCGTTTGTGACCGAAACTATATTATAACTCAAGTCACAATTCCCTTAATTATTTACATCACATTCTCCATGATTTAAAAAAATCTAAACCTCAGTTATTAATAAAATTGTTTTACCATGTAAAATTGTTTTACAGTGTGTCCGAGAAGGCTAATTTGCATATTGATATTAAAAATTGATCTTGATAAATATGTGCTTAGTATTATTGATTTCTAATTGTTTGGTTTATTTTAATAAATATGAGCAAAAATCTCGGAAAAATATTAAAAGAAATCCATTAACAAGAAGAAATAAGTGTAATTTTATTATTTACTTCCTAATTTAACTAAATAGTTAGATTAGGAAAATTTAACAATGAAAGATAAGAGTGATGGAAGAGTAAGTTTCATTTGTTCTATTT
>CM042137.1:89291687-89394187 GCA_023376005.1 Doryteuthis pealeii | reverse complement strand
ATAATATCGTTTTACATTACTGATGCCATTGTTAACGTGCAATTGTATTTATATATACAACAAAATAGCGGTTTTAAAGGAAGGCTAATTTGCATATTATATTAAAAATTTGATTTTAATAAATATGTACTTAGAATTATTGATTTCTAATTATTTAGTTTTATCTTAATAAATATATGCAAAAATCTCAGAGATATATCTTAAAAGGAAATCGATTAACAAAAAGAAATAACTATAATTTTATTCTTTACTTCCTATTTTAAGTTAATAGTTAAATTAGTAAATCTAGCAATGAAAGACGGGGGTGATGGAAAAGTAAGTTTCAGTTGTTTTATTTTTAGATTATACCCTCCTCTGTTTCAAATCTTTTTATATGCATTCTTATTTAGTTTCATTAGCCTTTCTAATTTGATATAATATTCTATTACTTTAAAACCTAAATATTTGAACCCGGAGGGTGCATATATTTGCTAGTATAATTTTATTTCCAAAGGCAGACATTTATTTTTAGACGTTGTGAACGAAATATTTTTTGGCAAATCAGAGGATTGTGAAAACCTCCAACCCCATAAAAAAGTAAAATCCACAGAGTGGCCCTATTATCGGTATCAGTCAGACAGCGAGGGAGTCTAACCTCTTTGGACAAACGCTAGATCAGAGAGATTGTTTTTGAGTCTGAGAAAAGCACCACATCTACTATCAGATCACCACTGTACCATGCAGATCCAAGCTGTGCTACTCATATGCTGACTTGGCGAGGACCGGTATCGAACACGGAACCTCTGGTTCTTACGCGGATGCACTACTGATTTAATACTCTTTGAATATATTTTGTACAATTCCAAGATTTTCTTTTGCGAATATAATAAAGTAAAGTCGTTGGAGTGGCCTAATGTTGACATCAGCCAGACAACGAGGAAGTCTATCCCTTTTTCACTAGCACTAGACCAAGGAGACTGAGTTTGCGTCTAAGGTGGAGTGACATACCTACCATCAGCTCTCACTTACCCACGGATCCCTGTGCTACATACGCTTACAGTTGGCGAGGGTCGCTATCGAACTAGGAACCTTGCGTCAAGTGCTCTACCGACTGAGCTAAACCGGTCCTCATCATTCCGTTAGCACGGATATCCATGACAATCTCCCGCCAACCTTCTCTATCATTCATTGTCCCCGAGAGGTCCCCTGCGCAGCATCCGGTAACCGCGCAGAGCTGGTCCATGTGCTGGTTTCCATAGGAGAATGTTGTTTATGATTTCGTTCCTTGCATCTCCAGTAGTGTCCAGCATGTCTTGTTCATCTTACTCGGTTTGCCATCCTGTCGGTTGGTGCGTTACAATGCACCGACTGCACCTCTGCAGAGGGGTAAGACTCCCCAATGGGCCACCTGTTGGCCGTGTGTGGCGACCCGTGATGCTTAAGAGCCCAGGTGGATGAGCAGTTCATGACTTGCAATACTCTACTTTGGCCCTATCTTGGACTAGACGGGCGGTCGGAGAGGCCCCCTCCGATCAACCAGCTGATCATGTCAAGCCCTAGTACCTATATGATTTTCCCAACCCTATTGCCCTTAAGGCAAGCCTCAACCCCTTTTTTATCATATGGGTGCTAGAAGGCGGTCATTGAGGGTCTACATGTCCTGGGAATAACGTTAAACTCTATCTGATGGTGAGTTCCAGTTTTGGAGGTTTGGGGAATGTGGAGCACCCCTTCACCACCATTGCTCCCTGGTCCACTTTGACCCGGAATGGTAGTACCTGTTAGAGTCCCATCTATGAGTTAAATAGAAAAACATGAGTTGATAAACACAATTGTATTATGCATTAAGAATTAATTTATTTCACAACTTTTTCGGCATTAAATGACCCAATGAGGTTGATTTGCCGTAAAACAAAACAAACCAATCGGATGGTTTGTGAGATAGGGGGCCGGTCCGAATAAGAGCAAAATAATGCCAAAATTATTTTTGAAATTACTAATATTTATTTATTTACTTAATATTTTATATTATATTTTTAAGGTTACGTCTAGATGGTTAAGTAGCAGCACGACAGTCGAAACAAAAACACTGCAGTTTCGTTTCGACCCAACATGTTTGTCTGTGGTAATAGAAGATGCGTGTTGCCACAGTAACGAGAAAAATGCATGCCACCATTTTAGGAGCAAACCTTTTTTTTTTCTCGTCCGACTTCACTTCAATAAAAAAGGGAAAAGAAAGAAGTGAGTTCGTAAACAGGGTACTTAAAAAAGATTTTTCCTGCACCACACATTTTAATGACGTATTTAAAAAAACACACAAAAAAAACAAAACAAATGGTGTCAGGATTATTTATCAATACTAACAGAAGTACCTAACAAGACAATGCAATAAACCCTTATCGACCATAAAAGTAAGAAGTGAATATATATATATATATATATATATATATATATATATATATATATATATTAATAAAAATACAAAATGAGAAGTAAGGAATAAATACACGCGAAAATTGAGAGAAAAATATCAACTAACGTTATTATCCGAAAAATAAATGTATCTGAGTTTAACTAAGGAATTACATCGACTTAGTTAAGCGTAGGGTAGTGTTCTGATGAAATCATTTGGATTGAAACCATGGTAGACCCTTAACTTTTTTCCTCTGTTAATATTATCATTACTGTTCTATGTTTTTAATATATTGAGTACTTTTGGATGCCACAAGTAAATAAAGGGGAGATTGTTTTTGCTAGGGTGGTGCGCCACACCTGATGTCAGCTCCCATTTTAATCGCGTAGATCAGATTACTCAATTTGTGCTACGTTAGCAGGGGCCGCTAATAATGGAGACCAGCAAAACAAAGTTCAATAAAATCCACACCTTATTTTTGTCTGAAAGGAGAGTAGAATCTTTTTACCTTTCATTTTCCCTAAGAGAAGCTGAATAGAAATATAATAGGCGTATAAATCAATGATGTATTAAAAAATTAACTAAAAAAAAATTAAAAAAAAAACGATTAAGAATCCGACAAATTAATAAAGGATAAAACATAAGAAAATAAAAGACAAATAAAAAGAAAAATACAAATAACAACAACAACAACAACAATAATAATCCGAGCCTTTCGGGGCCTGTGTTTATTAATAAAATTAACAGCGTGATCCCAGGGGGCTATCCCCCCAGGAAACACCTGCCCCTCGATTTAAAGGGGTAGGGCTGGTTTTTAATTTAATTTTTGCACCTGCCACGCATGAGCTTCGGTTCGTGGGTGGTCCCACATTAATAGGGCCTACGTGGGGTACGTGGTAAATACAAACAACAACAATAATAATCAAAATAATTATATTATTATTATAATGGAGATTGTGTGTTTGTCTGTCTGTTCTTTACTTCCTATTTTAACTAAGTAGTTAAATTAGGAAGATTTAGCAATGAAAGACGGGAGTGATGGAAGAGTAAGTTTCAGTAGTTCTATTTTTCGATTTTATTTTTACCGTTAGTCTCGGGATTATGCGCTTGAGCAAGGTTGAATGGATAACCAGCAATTGCCCTTGCAGCTAATCTCCCCCTTTAACCAACACCACGGTCTTCAAAGGGAAGCACAAAAGCTGCTGCCAGAACGAGGTTTAAGTCAAAGTCTGAAGGACTCTAAATTCTGGTATTCTCCTAGACTGGTTGTCTTTAAAAAAGTGTAGAACCCAGTCTACTGCTGTGGGAGGAGCAAGACGGATTCATGCCTTTCCCAAGGGCATTAGTGCGAAGCGAACGCCAAAAGCCTCTTGTCGCTTCCATTTTCCGCGCCACTAAGCATTATGCCGCGCGCACCTTATGAACTGTAAATGAGAGCGAGATAAATTAGTTTTCTGACTTGACAACCTATTCATTTTTAATATGCTAAAATTAACAAACCTAATAGAAAAAGAGCATTAAACTCAAGGGCAATTAAACTCAAAGGTGTGAAATGATCACATGGATCCGGTGTATGTGTGTGTGTTAGAGAGAGAGAGAGAGAGAGAGAGAGAGAGAGAGAGAGAGAGAGAGAGAGAGAGAGAGAGAAGGAGGAGTGATCGCGCACCGTCTAATATGTACGAATATGTATGAAGGAATATGATCTGAGATTATGAATGTGGGCTCAGGAAGCGGAAGCTGTTCATATACATCGATATGTATAGGTTTTATGTGGTGGATTTTACTATTAGATTATATATATATATATATATATATATATATATATATATATCAGGTGAGTCTGGTTCTCAGTGTGTATATATTATATTAGTATATATGTTATGTATAATAAATGTCTATAATGTATATGATTTGGGATTTAGTCTGAAGAAATGGAGTGTGAAATATATGAGAAACTCAGTTTGTGGGATGTTAAGTTTTGTTTTATTTAATTCTAATATTTCGGAGATTTTACTCACCTTCTTCAGAGGAATGTAGACTGACTGTTTTATGTTGGGTTTTTTTTTTTTTTTCATCTTTGTACTTGAGGTTGTGGTCATCCGGGGTATTTTGTCTGACCGTCGGTGACCGCCTTTCTACTGGTAATTGGATCGGCTTGTTTGAATGTGATATATATATATATATATATATATATATATATATATATACCAGCCCCTCGTACGAGTAGCGGTGAACGGGTTGGGTAGATAGCTATTTGCTCTATCAATATTACTGAGTACTCTTTATGGCGTTCCATCATGATATAATGGTTAGCAAGCTAGACTCGCTGATCCATTACTACAGAAAAGTGCGTTTAATCCTTGATCCTGGCGAACGGATTGGGTATAAAGAGCGTCCCGTCATGGTGTAATGATTAGTAAGCTGGTCTCGCAGATCAGTTATTGCGGAATAGCGAGTTCGAACGTCGCTGGATGATGTCCCACACTTTCAACCTTGTGTCACATCCTACTCTTGGCGGAAGGGTTGGATAAATACCTACTTAGAGAAAAGATAATGAACATGCTTAGATAGATAGATAGATAGATAGATAGATGCCAACCTTTCCCGAAAGCACTATTTGAAATGCAAACAGCGGTGTCCAGGCTTTGAACACGGTCTTCGAGTCCATCTTTTACGATAACCATTGCACAACGTCGGCTTTGACTAGAATAGAACAGAAACTTGTCCTAGTTTTATAACAAATAATTGTTACATTATTCATAATCAGCTTATGATTTGTGTACGTACCTGCAGTTAGAATATTTTGAATAGGGTCCGTTAGATTCAGAATGACGGGGTCACCGGAAAGTTACTCGACAGTTATTGACGGGTAATAAACATTTTACTTGACCCTTTGAAAAACGCGCGATTAGGCGTGGATAGTTAGTTAGTCAGATGCGACAGATATTTGAGACTTGAAGTGGGACGCTCTGATGTCGTTTCTCGATCCGTGTGGAATCAACATGGGCTGGGCTGTGTAATAAAAGCTTTATCAGAAAACAACCAAGTCTTGTTAATTGATTAATTTAACCAAGAAATGAACAGCCCTACACGGAAAAGAAGAACCAACCCTTAACAGAAAGCCCTGAAGAGAAGTCAGCCCAGAGAAAATAGCTGAAGAGTTAGACGAAGTAAACAGATATAAACAAGTAAAAGCAATCATATATCATCTACTTTATATGTCTGTCTGTCTGTCTGTCTCTCTCTCTCTCTCCCGTTTATATAACCGATGTGTTATAAAGGGTATATAACATAATTTTTTAATCAATTCTAGTAGACTATACTATTCCCAACGTACACCTTTCTCAGCTGACAGTGGTCAGGAGCCGAGATTTCTTATTAAACAAAAATTTTTTTTTAACAGAGCAGTGTAAGCATAAACATAGGAAGTGTGATAAAAAGAAGTATCCCAATTGAAGTTTAAAAAAAAAAGATAGGTGTTTGTGTGCAGTTCAATTCTCGCTGGATGCTCCACTTACGACCTTATGTCATATCTTACCGTGGCAAACGCGAAGGGTAAATATTCGCTGTTTCTCAAATTTCCTTTAAGTCAGGGGTGGGAAACCTTTTTTTCACTGTGAAACACCCTCATTGCAATTTATTAACTACTCATAAGGCTACAGTCAATAAATTTTTAGTATTCGTACAAGCAAATCTGAATTTTAAACTATCAGCTCACGACTTAATCCGAATTTAATTAATATATTCTACTTAAAATAAATGAAAACCTTTTTCTAAACTTTTAATGACTTTTTTAGATTGCTTTTTGGATATCAGGTTCTACAATGGAGGTGTGTAATTAGAATTGACCTTTCGACAGGGACTGTGAAAGACCGCACATGATGGTTGGGAAAGGCTGAATGCATTCTTATGGCCGCAGGTTCCTCCATCCTTAATATACGAGGGTTCGTCAAAAAGTAATGCCATTTTGTTTAGGACAGGTATAATTACCAACACAATAACATGTATCATACATCAAAATGAAGCTGGTCCTCTGTGGATCACATCCCTACTTCTCCACATAATCACCGTTTCTCTCAATAGCAATGTTCCATCTTCGAATGAGAGCATGAATCTCTTCCCTGTAAAATTCTGTTGGCTGTCCTTTGAGCCATTTCCTCACTACAGATATCACTTCCTCGTCACTGGAATAATGTTTACCTCTCCTCGGCCCAATGAAAGAGGGTTTGAGAGGCAAACCTTATTCCAGTAATGAGGAAGTGAAATCTGTAGTGAATAAGTGGCTCAAAGAACAGTCAACATAATTTTATGGGGTAGAGATACACGTTCTCATTCGAAGGTGGAACATTGCTATTGAGAGAAACGGTGATTATGTGGAGAAGTAGGGAAGTGAAGAAATTTGCTGATTTTACTTACTTATGGTACAAACTATTTGGGATTGAATTTTTAATTCTCACCCTCTCAGGCAATATCTTTCAAAAATTAATTTCTACACCTTCCGGGGGCGTTTTTTTTTTTTGCTAATAATAATAATAATAATAATAATAATAATAATACCCGGACCTTGCCAGAGAATTGAAAAACTGTGGAATATTATAATTAGTGCACTTAGAACGGTTCCAAAAAACTTTGAAAAATGACTGGAAATCAGAGGAAGAATTGAGACCATTCAGACTACAGCATTGCTACAATCGGCTAGAATACCCAGAAGAGTATTAGAGACCTGTGGAGACTTGTTGTCATTTAGACTCCAGTGAAATACCATCAGCTAACGCTAATGTGAAAAACTCTCAATAATAATAATAATAATAATAATAATAATAATGAGTAATCTTTCTTTGCTCTTTTTTGTGTATTCTTCGAGTCTTGGATTGTGACCTCTACACAGTCCTCTATGTTGGCAGACCTCTTCCACCTTCTTCTTCTTATTATATAATAATAATAATAAGAAGAAGAAGAAGAAGAAGAAGAAGAAGGTGGAAGAGGTCTTGCCAACATAGAGGACTGTGTAGAGGTCACAATCCAAGGACTCGAAGAATACACAAAAAAGAGCAAAGAAAGATTACTCATGGCAACCAACAACAGCAGATGTAATATATGGACAAACAGGAAAACTAGAAAACAAAGATTGAAAGAAAAACGATTATATGAACACTTCAAATGACAAATCGGAGAGGTTGCACATAAAAAGACTTGGACATGGTTAAGAAGAGGAAGCTCAAGTGAGAAACTGAATCCCTAATAATTGGTACACAAAATAATGCCATAAGAACAAATCATATCAAAGCAAAAATCGATAAGACACAACAAACAGTAAATGTAGACTGTACGGTGACATAGATGAGACTGGAAACCAGCACGACGGGAATACAAAGCTAGGCACGAGATGCGTTGGGAAGGTGATCCACTGGGAATTATGCAAAAAATTGAATTTTGACCATACAACAAAATGGTATATGCATAAACCAAAATCTGTTCTTGAGAATAAAACGCATAAATTTCTCTGCGACTTCGAGATAAAGACGGATCACCCTATCCCAGCCAGGAGACCAGACCTAGCGTTGATTAACGAAAAAAAAAAAGAAAAAAAAAGAAAAAGAGAACGTACCAACTAGTGGACTTTGTGCTTCCAGCAGATTACAGCGTGAAGCTGAAAGAAAACGAATAGATGGACAAATACCTGGACCTTGCCAGAAAATTGAAAAGGCTGTGGAATATGAGGGTGAAAGCGATAACAATTGTAGTTGATGCACTTGGAACGGTCCCAAAAAGATTGAAAAAAACTGAAGGATCTGGAAATCAGAAGAATTGAGACCATCCAGACTACTGCATTGCTGCAATCAGCTAGAATACTCAGAAGAGTCCTGGAGACCTGAGGAGCCTTGTTGTCACTCATACTCCAGTGAAATACCATCAGCTAACGCTGAACTTAGTCGATTGAGATGCAAAATGCCTGCAGTAGCAGAAAGCTTTGGTCGTGATTGTTGCAATGTTTCACTTTGCATATGAATAGGTAGGTGCACACTTGGCAGTTTCTTTTTGATTCGATGAAGAAAATATCAATTGACAAGTTAAGCCTTTAAAAGCCAGAATAAATCAATTTGATTTATGCTTAAATCAATATGAAAACAAAATGGTCACTAATCCACAAAATTGGCACGGTAAGTAATCTTATATATATATATATATATATATATATATATTATAGAAAAATGAAAATAAACCCGAAGGTATGTAAATGTAAAATAAGAAAAAAATAATCCTCTGAATATCTATTTTTCTTATTCTTTATTTAGACAAATACATACATATCTATATCTATCTATCTATCTATCTATATATATATATATATATATATATATATATACGTACATCCCAGACATATATATACGCATACATATATTCATACATATATATATACACACAATTATCCTTATCAAATTATACCGACAGCCCAAATTTCCTTGACACCTCCTTGCGGCCTATCTCAATTGGCCATCGCTCTTTGTAGGTCCTCTACATAGCATCAAGTATCCTCGCAGATCTGATCGATGATTTTTTCACACAAACTATCCGCGTGAGGCGAACAAACACACTGGAGAAGTAAGGATGACGTTCTTCACATATACACGCCAGAGTAGGCCGTCCAGCAAAGACGTGCATAGACCAACTCTGTGTGGATACTGGATGCTGCGCAGAGGACCTCACAGGGGCAATGAATGATAGAAATAGTTGGCGAGAGATTGTCATGAATATCCGTGCTACTAGCGTGACATGATGATGATGATGAACGTACAGCTGCCATTTAGGATTTGTTCAAGACCGCACTTAATTTTCCTTGTACAGTTTCGGACCAGATTTTTCTCCAAGCGTTTAGAATTCAGTTTGTGCAGCCACATAGTCGCACTGGTACAACTACAGCTTGGAAGAATAGACATTTTGTCTAATCAGAGAGATAAGATTTCCATATGATTGATAATCTATCTATAGCGATCCATGCATTTCCTACGCGTATATTGACATCGCTTTCGGCAGATGAGATATTAATACATCGGTATGTGAACTGGTCCACTAATTTCTGGGGCTTACCGTAAAAACAGAATTGGTAATATTTAATCAATAATTAGGGGTGGAAATGAGGGCTCGATATTAATGACGTTTACAAATCGTAAAGCTAAATTTTGAATCCTTTTGTTATTCTTTTTCTCTGAATCGGACACATAGCGTAGTGGATAAAGGAGTTAGGTTGAGTGACAGTTATCTCTAGACTGCAGGTTCAATCCTGGTCAGAGGCAGCAGTAACATAGAATAATAATTAGCACAGATTAACACCTGTACCCCAGCTATGGTTAACGGAATGAGAACAGAATACCCCAGTGGACTGAATAAATGGTTAGGTTCAAAATTCCGTGATGGCTCCCGATTACGACGAGAAGGTTCCCGATCATGACAAGAAAGTTTCCGAGTTAGAATAGATGGTTTCCAAGTCCGAGAAGGTTCCAGAGTCCGACAATAAATACCTGAAGAAGCCCGGAGGGCACATCGGCCGAAACGTTGTACAGATAACAACGAAGATGAGGACAATAGTCCGATTAATACAAATAATATTAACTTTGTTATTCTATTTTAGAATAATTGAATCTTATAATTTTATTCGTAGTTGGTGAAATGTTCTCAATCATTGCAGCATTGATGGTGTAATTGATAGCGTAGGGAGAGAGAGAGAAAGAATGGGGGATGGAGGGAGGAGGAGAGGAGAGAGAAGGGAAAGAGAGAGAGAGAGGGGGAGAGGGAGTAGAGGTAGAGTGCTCAGCCACCAAGATACCATCATTGAGCAACACGGGTCGCCACCCTCGGCCAACAGGTAGCCCCATTAAAGGTGGGGGTCTTACCCCTCTGCAGATGTGTAGTTGGCGTATTCTACAACACCGAAATGGCTGGATATATATATATATATATATATATATTATATATATATATATATAAGTGAGAGAGAGAGAGAGAGAGAGAGAGAGAGAGAGAGAGAGAGAGAGAGAAATGTTGATTAATCATCTTACGCGGCAATTTACTCCATGAATAATAATCAAACTTGTTTTGCGTTCGGCTTCAGATTAATGACTCTTCATTTTTGACCACCGTGTGAATATGCTTAAGAAATGTAGCGCGCTTTGACAAACTCAAACACATTCCGTATTCGTTAACCAAACCTTAGATTACTATCATTATTCAAGTTTTTCCCACCAGTCGTAACTGGTGGTTTTCGCTAAAGTCTTAATGACAGTCAATCTTTTCAGTGCTCCATGACTTTTCTCAATATTCTAGCCAGTGCTATGGCCCGGGTGATCGCAATTCTTTTGCGGATGTCCCGTTACTCCAGGATTGGTATCCTTGCCATCGTCATAATCAACAGTTTTGCTTTTCAGTTCTCATGCAAGGTCTAGGTAGCGTTCTAGCTTTCTTTTCTTACTTTCTTTAGTTAATCATAATAAGGTCTGGTCTTCTGGTCGAGATTTGGGGATCCGTTGGTAATATATGGACAAACAAACCAACAACGAAAACTAGAAAACAAAGATGGGAAGAAAAACAATTATATGGACACTTCAAACGACAAATTGAAGAGGTTGCACATGGAAAGACTTGGACGTGGTTAAGAAAAGGAAACCTCAAAAGAGAAACAGAATCATTAATAATTGCTGCACAAAATAATGCCATAAGGACAAACTATATCAAAACGAAAATTGATAAGACCCAACGAAATAGTAAATGTAGACTTTGTGGTAATAGAGATGAGACTGTTAACCATATACTCTGCGAATGTAGCAAACTAGCACAACGAGAATACAAAACTAGACACGACTGGGTTGGAAGGTGATCCACTGGGAATTATGCAAAAAATTAAATTTTGACCATTCAACAAAATGGTATATGCATAAACCAGAATCTGTTCTTGAGAACGAAACGCATAAAATTCTCTGGGACTTTGAAATAAAAAAGGATCACCTAATCACAGTAAGAAGACCAGACCTAGTGTTGATAAACAAAAAAGAAAGAACTTGTCAACTGGTGGATTTTGCAGTGCCAGCAGATCATAGGTTATATATATATATGGTTACTTCAAACGACAAATCGGAGTGGTTGCACATGAGAAGACTTGGACATGGTTAAGAAAAAGAAATCCCAAAAGAGAAACTGAATCACTAATAATTGCAGCACAAAACAATGCCATAGAACAAATTATATTAAAGCAAAAATTGATAAGACACAACGAAAGAGTAAATGTAGACTGTGCATTGACAGAGATGAGACTGTAAACCATGTATTAAGTGAATGTAGCAAACTAGCATAACGGGAATACAAAACTATGCACGACTGGGTTGGGAATGTGGTCTACTGAGAGTTACGCAAAAAATTAAATTTTGACCATACAACAAAATGGTATATGCATAAACCAGAATCTGTTCTAGAAAATGAAACGCATTAAATTCTCTGGGACTTGGAAATCAGTGGAGGAATTGAGACCATCCACAATACTGCATTGCTGTAATCGGCTAGAATACTCAGAAGAGTCCTGGAGACCTAAGGAGACTTATTGTCAGTCAGACTCCAGTGAAATACCATCAGCTAACGCTGGTGTGCAAACTATATAATAATCATAATAATAATGATAATAATAATAATAATAATAATAATTAATTATTATTATTATTATTATTTCACTCCTGTGAGTTTTTCACACCAGCGTTATCTTATGGTCTTTCCCTAGAGTCTGTGTGACAACAAATCTTCTCTGGTCTCAAGAACTCTTCTGAGCATTCTAGCCGATATCAACAATACTGCTGTTGGTTGGATTTTACTTATGAACTCCCTAGCTGTTTGAAGGCGTTTTTCCCGAAAGGTTAATGCGATATGAAAGCGATAAAAATATTTTCTTGACAAGTAGATGTAAACTTAGTTGATTTTAACAGTGCTGTGGTCTGGTTTGGTCTGGTCTCGATTCTCTCTCTTATCTCCAGTTCCCACAATAGAACAATCAAAGAGAACGAACGATATCAGTAGCAACAATAAAAGAGACTGATTATTTATATCTATAAGCCAAGAAAAGAATTTAAGAGATATCGATAATTTTCGTACGCATACAAACATGAATTTCCGCCGAAAACTTTGAGGAACTTTAACAGCACGTGCAAATCACATGTAGCCCTAATCTCTTTTTCCTGGAATCTTGTTAAAAGTCCGTTTGGTATGCCGTAGTCATGCACAGGGGAATTACCTCCAAAGGAGAAGGTGAAATTTTATTTAGTGGTCAAATTTCCCGGGCTTTTAGATCGTGTCATACACATAAGGGATTTTTTTATGAAGGATTCAACCTTATGGAAGAGAGGGTAGAATTTACGCGCTCGTAAATTTCATGCTGCAATGTTAGTTTGGTCTGGTTTGTTTACGGCATATCAACCTCTGTGGATCATTTAATGCCGACAAAATTTTGAAATAAATTCATTCTTAATGGATTCTCAATTTTTTTATAAACACATTTTCCTATTTAACCCATAGATAGGACCCTAACAGGTACTACCACTCCGGTCAGAGTGGACCTGGGAGCAATGGTGATGAATGGGTGCTCCACATTCCCCAGACCTCCAGAACTGGAACCTCACCATCAGGGGCTTTAACGTCATTCCCAGGACATACAGACCCTCGGACACCGACTTCTATATGATAAAAGGGTTGGGGCTTGCCATAAGGGCAATAGGGTCGGGGAAATCATATAGGTGCTAGGATATGACATGACCAGCCGATTGATCTAGGGGGCCTCTCTGACCGCCGGTCTAGTAAGGATCTAAGTGGAGTGTTGCATGGAATAGACTGCTCATCGACCAGGATTCCGCCCTTAAGCATCATGGGTCACTATCTATGGCCAACACGTGGACCCATTGGGAGGTTCTTACTCCTCTGCTGAGGTGCAGTCAGTTTATTCTAAAGCTCCACCGACAGGGCTTGCAATGTTAGTCACATGGCAACATTCAGACAGCAGTCTCTATAAACTGAAAGGATTGCCTCTTGTACTAGCCCATTCGAGCATCCATTGTTTTGTAATTTATTGATTGATTGACTAATTTTAACGACATATCAACCATTCTAGAGTTATATTATGCCTAGGGGGTTAAGGAATCGCGTTCATATTTACATTTTTTATTTAGTTGTTTGTTAATTTTTATCTTATTTTTTCGCACACGATCTTATTGAATACTGATCATCTTTAAATGGATCTATTTGACGCATAAATGGAACCCTATCAGTTACCACCACGCCGAGTCAGAGTGGACCTGGGAGTATTGGTAATAAAGGAGTATTCTACACTTCCCAGGTCTCCAGAACTGGTGCCTCACCTTCAGATGCAGTTCACTGTTGGACTAATACCCTTGGGAAAGGTATGAACGCATTTAACCCTCCAGCTATGGATTGAATATTCCTACTTCTGTTATTCTACAAAGATGACTTTGTATTAGATAACCCACGAAGGTTGATATGCCATTAAACCAAGAAACAAACAGACGTTAGAGATGCGTATTGGTCTCCTGCCCTAAAAAACGCTAAGCGATGCCTGCTGAAAATCCGACCCGTGCTACTAATTGTTTGAAGGCGTTTTTCCCGAAAAGTTAATGCGATATGAAATCGATATTTCCGCACCAAAGTCTTTTCTCGACAAGTAAATGTAAATATTTTACCCCCACACACCACTCTAACATTTTTTAGTGGTTTGAAGTCGTTTTTATAAAAAATAACCTTTTTTTTAGTGGTTTGAAAGCGTTAAAAGTAAGCCACCCCTAGGTTTGTATCGACAAGTAAATGTAAATAGTTTACCCCCCCCCCCCACACACACACTTTAAAATATCTTTTCTTCGGTATTTTAATTCTATTTTAATTCAAAACGAATTTTTAAATAAATATGACCGAGTTTCGAAAATAAAAACAATCAATACATTATTAAACAAATACAAATAAAAAAAATCACAATATTTAGATATTCTTTTTTATTTAAATTAAAAAGAATGTCACGCACGACATTTAAAATTTTTTTAAATATCTTTCTTTTCGGTATCTTCATTTTATTTTGATAAAAGAAATCTGTCAAGTATTTTTGAATAAATGCGTCCGAGTTTCAAAAATTGTTTTTATTTTCGAAACTTGGTCGTATTTATTTAAAAAACGTGATAGCTTTTTTTAAAATTAAAATAAAATGAAAATACCGAAAAAAAAATGAATTAAAAATGAAATCACATTAACCTTTCGGTAAAAACCAGCTAAGGAGTTCATAAGTAGCACGGGTTGGATTTTTAGAAGGCACCGCTTAGCGTTTTTTTTTTTAGGCATGCGGCCAGGACGCATTTATGCGATATGCACCGACGAATTTTTGGTGAACATTACCGGCGGTTAAACTATTAAACTATTTCACAAATCGATAAAAGCTTTTGATCGTTAAATCAAAATATGGAGAAAGTGCTTATGTGGTGTGTTTTGATTAGAAAAAAGTTATTAAAATGAAAATGAATTTATTGAGACAGAAATAAAGAATGAATTATTCACCCTGTCGGTTGAAGCTGTAGAATACACCAACTGTACCTTTGTAGAGGGGTAAGATCCCCTCAATGGGGACACCATTATGTCCGAGGACAGGATTATGATGGCTAAGCGGCTCTGTGATATGCAACACTTCACTTTGGACCTTACTTGGACTAGACGGGCATTCGGAGAGGCCCCGCTCCATCCGATCAGTCGGTTGATTATATCAAGCCCTAGCACCAATATAACTGTCTCGACAGTATTCTTCAAATTGCTCATGACAAACATCCACCAATTTTCATCATATATATATATATATATATATATATATATATATATTTTATATTTTGCTTGAAGGCAATTATAATGCATGTATCGCATAAAATTTGATAATTATAGAAAATAATCTTGACAAATGAATCCCGGCAAAGGATGGCTCGCTATGCAGAACACCGTACAGACTGTTTCGACTTTATTAAGTCTCATCAGCGATGTATACTAACGATTCCCCTCCGACAGGAATCGAAACTGGGACCTCCCGGCGGCTGAAGCGATATGGTCTCTGACTATGCCTGCTGAGGTCAAGATTATTTTCTATAATTATCGATTTTATGCGATACATGCATTATAATTGCCTTCAAGCAAAATATAAATAATAATTTGTTCAACAATGCTTCTAAAAAAACAAACATCCAAAAATCTTATATATATATATATATATATATATATATATATATTATATATATTAACCAACCCCTCCGCACGATCAGGATGCGACACAAGGTCAATTTCTTAATTGGAGTTTAACAGGTTTGAAGAGTTTTCCTTCTCCTAGACTGGTTACCTACCCATGGTTAAAGAGCCCAGTCTGCCCTACTATTTACCCGTAGCTGGAGGTAGAATTGGATTCATACCTTTCCCAAGGGTAATAGCGCCATGCTGAAATGCAAACAGCTTCATCCAGGAATTGAACTCGGGTCGACGAGTCCATTTCCTACGACTCTAACCATTAGACCATGCGTAATCCGCTGGCCGTAGATCTCGCATGTGCTACTTGTTCACAGTGAAAAATCACTACGTGAATATCCCTGCCATATTTTGATTTCTTTATGAACCAACCTTGAGACTTATACTTGATCCTTTTGCAATAGGGAACCAGTTGAATGGAATTTGTTACAGACGCGGGGTAAGTGTTAAATCTCGAAATTCTTGATTATGTGTCCGGGCCTTCGACTCGCCCATCCAGAAAATCTCCTTCGCAGATTGAGCTGTCTATAACTATTGTTTTCAGGCTTACAAAGAAGTTAAAATAGTTTAAATACCAGTTGTCACAAAGGTGACTGCATCCCTTTTTTTAATTTGAATAACATGTATGAGAATAAGATACAAATTACGGAAAACAATTATCAAAATAACAGATTCGGGGGGGGGGGGTTAGGATCGAGTGAACGGCCGCGATTTTGAGGAGCTTTAGGGATAGGGTAAGATAAATAAAGTAAAAAGATTACAGGAAAAATTATTGACGAATGATGAATACATTCCGTGTATGGAGAAAGGAGAAAAGGATATTTTTAAAAAAGAAAGAAAAAGAAAAAAATGCAATAAATGTATTCGTTGAGAGGGTATGAATGAAAAAAAAAAAAAAGAATGAGAATGAACGGGAAAAGAATTAGAAAAAAAAGCGAGTGTGCATACGAAAAAGAAGTGAGAGAAGAGGGAAGAAAAATGACGGGTAGAGTGGGGTAGAGTCAGACAGTCGGGTAGGGATACTGAATCGTAAGTGAATAACAGTAACTAGTATAAAGAAGCCCTGATAACTGATTTACTGTCTAGCTATTTTTTTTTTTTTTTTACATAGTTTTCCTCCCTTCCCACTTTCTCTCCTCCCCTTCTTTTTCCTCTTCATCTTCTACTTCTCCTCTTCTCGACGATGGAGCCCCCAAAGAAAGAAACTGCATACCGGAGAGAACAACTAGAGGTCATCACGATGCATCTGCTAAGCGAAAGAGCTCAGATAATTTTCCCATTCCTTAACTTTCTCTGTGCAAATGGTGCAGAAGAGAAAGGTAGAGGTGGGGGGTGTAATGGGGGGGGGACGTAATGGCTCGTGCGTTTTCTTCGGTGCATGGTGTGGGGGTGCAATAGAGGGTGAAGAGGAGACTCTTAAGCGTTTGTGGGGATGGGACAACGTTGCAGAACATGTTCCCTAACAAGGCGGTGTTGTAAGGTGCGCAAGTTCGAAGAGCACTGTCATCAAAGACAGCTCTCTCTCTCTCTCTCTCTCTCTCTCTCTCTCTCTCTCTCACACACACACACACGGCGAAGAGAATAGCCCAAAAGAATAGCAAACAAAAAAATGTCATAAAAATTCCCAGAATTGGGTGGGTAATACATTTGTCTCGGCCATAGTGATCCCAGAAATGTGACAGAGAGAGAAATAGAAGGAGATTTGGAGGTGAAGAGAGAGAGAGAGAGAGAGAGAGAGAGAGAGAGAGAGAGAGAGAGAGAGGGGGAGTCAAACAAAGAAACAACAGGTTCGTCACTCGGCTAATGTTCGTTTCTGGAAACGCTATATCCCAGATTCTTTTATTTTCGAAAACAGAAGCATAGTAAGCACACACACACACACACACACACACACACACAACAAAGAAAGAAAGAAAAAGGAACAAAAAAAAAAACTTCACAAGTTTCTCCTTGTTGGCGCCTACTCTAGCAACCTAGTCTTACACACTAATTCGATACTGCAACGGGTTTGATCCTAACTGGGTGCCAGCCGAATGACAAGCACCTCCCATTGCAGGTTTGATTTGGTTTCTTTGTTTAATGGCATATCAACCTTCGTGTATCATTTAATACCAAATCCATTCTTGTAGAAAAAGAACAGTAGTAGCACTATTTAAACCATAGCTAGGGGGGGTGAGGGGTTTTACACCTTTCTCATGGTTATTAGACCGAATGTGAACGCAATTGCGCGACTGGAGTTCGAACTCGCTTACTATGACATCGCAGTTCAGCATGTTAAATACTACGCTACATGGATCCCCTCCCCAGCGCAGACCTGCCGGTTAGAAGGTTTTACGGCATGTGGGTTTTTTCAATTTCAAAATCAGTCATTTGTTCGATAAATTATACACTTTCAACTAATGATAATAATTGTTTGTAAAGAAGTAACCATTCTTAATCTTATTATAATGGAGATTGTGTGTTTTTCTGTCTGTAACCGAAACTATATTACTAATCGAGTCACAATTCACATAGTTATTTACATCATATTCTCCATGATTTTATTTATATTTAAACCTCAATTATTAATAAAATTGTTTTACATTATTATACTGTTGACCATATCTACATACTGTATTTACCGCGTACCCCACTTGTACGGGTCAGGCACAAAGTCCCTATTAACGTGGGACCACCCACAAACCGAAGCTCATGGAGTGGCAGGTGAAAAATTGCGTCGATCCCGTCGGCATTCCCCCTCAAGGGGGGCGCCTCAGGCGCTGGGCAATAAACCCAGCCCTGCCCCTTTAAATCGAGGGGCAGGTGTTGCCTGGGGGGATGGCCCCCTGGGATCGACGCTATTAATTATATCAATGGTCCAGAGGCCGAAGCCACTGTTGACCATATCTATTATTTACCGCGTACCCCACATGTACGGGTCAGGCACAAAGTCCCTATTAACGTGGGACCACCCACAAACCGAAGCTCATGGAGTGGCAGGTGAAAAATTGCGTCGATCCCGTCGGCATTCCCCCTCAAGGGGCACCTCAGGCACTGGGCAATAAACCCAGCCCTGCCCCTTTAAATCGAGGGGCAGGTGTTGCCTGGGGGGATGGCCCCTGGGATCGACGTTATTAATTATATCAATGGTCCAGAGGCCGAGGCCACTGTAGACCAAATCTACATGATATTTACCGCGTACCCCACTTGTACGGGTCAGGCACAAAGTCCCTATTAACGTGGGACCACCCACAAGCCAAAGCTCATGGAGTGGCAGGTGAAAAATTGCGTCGATCCCGTCGGCATTCCCCCTCAAGGGGGGCGCCTCAGGCACTGGGCAATAAACCCAGCCCTGCCCCTTTAAATCGAGGGGGCAGGTGTTGCCTGGGGGGATGGCCCCCTGGGATCGACGCCGTTAATTGTATCAATGGTCCAGAGCCGAGGCCACTGTAGACCAAATCTACATGGTATTTACCGCGTATCCCACTTGTACGGGTCAGGCACAAAGTCCCTATTAACGTGGGACCACCCACAAACCGAAGCTCATGGAGTGGCAGGTGAAAAATTGCGTCGATCCCGTCGGCATTCCCCCTCAAGGGGGGCACCTCAGGCACTGGGCAATAAACCCAGCCCTGCCCCTTTAAATCGAGGGGGCAGGTGTTGCCTGGGGGGATGGCCCCCTGGGATCGACGCTATTAATTATATCAATGGTCCAGAGGCCGAGGCCACTGTAGACCAAATCTACATACTAATAACATGCAATTGTATTTATATATACAACAAAATAGCGGTTTACAGTGTGAATGGAACGGCTAATTTGCATATTGATATTAAAAATGTGATTTTAATAAATATGTGCTCAGTATAATTGATTTCTAATTGTTTGGTTTTATCTTAATGAATATGAGCAAATATTTCACCAATAAATCTTAAAAGAAATCCATTAACAATATTAACAGTAATTCTATTCTTTACTTCCTAATTTAACTAAATAGTTAAATTATGAAAATTTACCAATGAAAGACGGGAGTGAAGAAAAAGCAAATTTTAGTTGTTCCACTTCTGTTTCAAGTCTTTTTATCGGCATCTTATTTAGTTTCATTAGCCTTTCTAAGTTAACATAATATTTTATTACATTAAAACTTAAATACTTGCACCCGAAGGGTGCATATATTTGCTAGTACAAATAATTTGCACACAATTATATGGTAACAAGTATTCCTATTAATACTGATAATTTATATATAAAAGAATAATTATACATACATACATATACATACATATATATATATATATATATATATATATATATATATTTATTTATATTAAGAAGGCAATTACAATGCATATAAAAAATAATGTTCAGTGTCTAATCAATTTCGATGTCATATTTCGAAAAACTGAACATTTTTTATACGCATTGTAATTGCCTTCTTAATATAAATAAATAATAATATACTTAACAATGCTTCAAGCAAATTATCAAATACTATTATATATATATATATATATATATATATATATATATATATGTAAGAGATGTATGTTTAACTTTTGAATCCCGGGCAATGCCGGCTAGCTCTGCTAATATATTCATAAAAATAATAGATGAAAAGTACTACAAATTGAGTTTCCAGCCGGGGAGAAAAAGAAAATGCAACATTTTTTTTATTTATTTCTGAGCTTCCGTACATTAAGCTTATTGCCATTGGATTTTGGTGAGACCACAAAACAGTCCCAGGGTGTTTTTAAGTTCATGTAACATTTTTGAAATATAATTTAAAAAATGTTTTAATGATATTTTTTTTTACTACGGATCTCTTATGTTGGAATAAAATGCGATTTTCTGCCAAGCGTTTCTATTCAATTATTCAAGGAAGTTTTCCATTTGATTGAGTAACGGTATTAAAGTTCTGTACACGCCTTGTGAATTGTAGGATTGCAGTCACATGTCATCAGTGATAGTGCTGCGGATTGATAGTAAGCTATTATGGAGGAGTTACTAACCCCTTGATCCCTGGCTGCTTGGTTGGATTTTACGTAATGTCAACCCTTGTTGGGTTATTTTATGCCGAAGAGGTTTTATTTTATTAATTCCTGATGGGTAATCAAATTTTTTTAAAACTATTTTTTAAAACAGATTTTCTTAAAATTTTTCTGTTTAACCCATATATAGGACACTAACAGTTACTAACAGTCCGGGTCAGAGTGAAGCTGGTAGTAATGGCGATGAAGGGATCATTGGGGAATAAGAAAACCTTTGGTAAACTACAATTTGATTTCTTAGATTGAATTTCTGTTTTCTCGTTCCCCAATGATACCTACATTGGAAAAATGATTTTAACTTCGGGTTCCCCTTACCACACGTTTAACCTGCGCTAATTACATTTGTATGTGTTTTCATCAATTATTCTTTAATTTAATTTAATTTAATATTTGAATGGTTAAAGAAACCTTAGAAACCTGTGTCAACTAGGAATAGAATAATACCTCTTTTTCTCCAGAAGTGGCCCGCCCTGTCGACCGAGGGTGTAGAATACGCCGACTGCACCTCTACAGAGGGGTAAGGCCCCTCTAATGGGGCCATCTGTTGGCCGAAAGTGGCGACCCGTAATGTATGATGACAGGATCGTTGTGGCTGAGCAGTCTGTCACCCGGGTGCTAATAAGTTCTATATGATTGTCCTGACCGTATTCTTTGCTCTTATGGCAAACACCCACCCTTTTTATCTTATGGGTGCTAGAAGGCTGTGGCTGAAGGTCAACTACCAGTATTAATCAATACATGAAATGGACTCTCTCGTCGATTTCGACGCACGCGGGTTCATCCAATGAAAAACCTACACAGTTTGTTTATAGTGGTGAAGGCTTGTGATGGACCATCCACACTTTTTGGCACAGTCGCTAAGAAAGAATTGGTGCACAATGAATGCCACCAACCCAATCAACGATTGACCTCAGGTTTTTAAATTCAGTTTTCCTTCTCCTAGACTGGTTACCTACCCAAGGTTAAAGAACCCAGTTCACCCTATTATTTTACCCATAGCTGGAGGGAGAATATATGGATTCATACCTTTCCTAATAGTTTTAGCGCTATGAAAAGCCAACAGCCTTGTCTAGGATTTGAACTCGGGTCGACGAGTCCATTTCCTACGACTCTAACCCTTATGCCACGCGTCTCCATATCAATACACAGGGAATTTATTAATACACATGAAGTCAGTGAAAATTATTTCTTAAACAAATCATATATATACAGGTGTCCTCGCAGTCACGCAACATCCTGGTTTTCAAAAAATAAAGGTGTTTCTTTTAAAACCAGGATTGTGCACTAGTTTTGGGACACCCTATATAAAAATACAATAGTTGGCATTAAATAACTCACAAGAGTTGATATGCCATTTCAACCAACCAAAACTGGTTATAGAGTGGGATTGCCTATTTAAATAAGTTTGATACCGACTATTTATTGATAGCTCGGTATGTGTCTTTTAAAAAAAATATTTATCTCTCTCGCAGCAAGAGAGTAATAGGCTAGAATCGAAATTTTGTAGACAAAATGTTCGCTTTTAGTTTTGTTTTTAATTCATCGAGGAAATGTGTGGAAACATTAGGAAAATTATGACGGAAAAACCAAAAGAAAAAGAAAGCAAATGAATGTCATGCCGAATCAAGAAATGGAACTGAACAATAAAGACTTATCTCCCTTAAGTGCCAACCAAATCTACGCGACTCTTCAGAGAACTGTGAACAACGTTAAAACCAACCAGAATAATGGTAGTTATTTGACACCATATTGTTCCCGTAGTTTTCATTTTGATTTCTCCCCAATAAGCCACATCCGGTTACCCTTTAGGGTCACTCCTAAGGATTCGGACAACGTGAGCGATGTTCCAAGTCCTGAAAACATTTATTTTCCGTCAGGCAGTAACGCCATTTTATTCGGTGAAGAGTTCGAATGGCAAACTTTGGAGGTGACTTCTGACAGCGACGTGTCCGGTTCTCAAAAAGTCGTTATTGAAAGAAGCGAAAATAAAAATGTCAGCAACTGTTCCAGTAGGTGTCGCTCCGAACCTTCCTGTTGTTCGACTTGGTCGGTTTTGTCGTTCGTCGCAGCAATGGCGTCTTTTGTTACCTGCGTTATTATCCTATACATTGACTTCGATACGAATTGCGAAATTTGTCCCGACCACGAGACTTTGTATCTCTCTATTCCGCTTTTAGTTTTGTCGGCTTTTGTTGTGCTCAAGTGGCATCTATGCGATGTGCTACTTCACAGAGTTATCAATTCTCGTTACGATCGTAAAATAAATATGGCGCTTATATTTCTCCAGCATTTGTTCGGGCTGGCCATCTTGTGGAAGGCGACATTATGTTGGCCATATAAATTCTTTGTATCGAGTAGTGTTCTCCTGTGTTTCCTCCAGGTAATCTTGGAGCAGTTAAACCAAGAGACCAAGCCTTATATAAAAAGAGATTTTCAAATGTGTTTTATTTAAATTTTATTCATCATTTTCGGGTCTAAGGTAGACTTGCCGACACACTGTTAATAAATCTTTGTGGACATTTTAAAATATTGTCGTACTTTTTAAAAAGAAATCATACAAATCTATATAAATGTAAGGACTGAGAAAAAAACAAAACCTTATTAAATGATTTTAGAAAATTATATATATCTATATACATATATAAAACTTTAAATAAAATTGTTTAGAATAACTTTTAAAATTGTTTTAATCTCACAGTTCTGTGTATGGAGGCATTTAAACTAAGCCCCCGCTATAGTATGTGATTCGTGGTCAGTTTAATGAGGGGCTTCTCATGAGCATTTGTATAAGTAAAGCCCCCCCCCCAAAAAAAAATAGCGTTAGTCTACGTGACTGGCGGAAGTCCCTATGGAGTAATGGCTAACGTACTGGATTGCGAATTCGAAATCCAGTCATGCTATTACATTCACTTTCAACTGCTACTATTGGAGAAAGGTATAAACCCTCTAATTCTCTCAGCTATGGGTTAAATAGTACCACAACTTATTCTACACGGGTGGCTTTACATTAAATAACCCACAGTTTGATCTGCCTATGTTTTGTTTTTCTTTATTCCGTGTCAAGCTTGAATACTAGAACACTGGAAAAATATTTTTTAAAAACAGACAGGAGGGGGTTCATTTCTATTCTCTTCGAAAATTAAGACTCTTGGTTCTTGGGCCGGTTTAGCTAATGGGGCCGGGTTATCTCAGTCGGTAGAGCGTTCGCCTAGAAACCACAAGGTTCCTAGTTCGATACCGGTCCTCGCCAACTCAGCGTATGAGTAGCACAGGGATCTGTGCGGTAAAGTAAGGAGCTGATGGTAGGTGTGGCGCTCCACCTCAGACGCTAAAACAATCTCCTTGGTCTAGCGCTATTGAAAAGGGGATAGACTCCCTCGCTGATTGGCTGCCCCGATGACTTTACTTTTTACTTTTATAAACAAACAAACTACAACCAATAACACATCATTGACGTGGTTGAAAGCGCTTGGGTATAAAATATGGAACACTTCTACGATCTGGACCCTGATATAAGAAAAATAACAAGAAGGCTTAAAGAAATATTCCGTGTATATATAAGTTAGGTACTGTAGACATGAAGTCAACGGCACTTGGTTACTGAAAGTTTCTAGCCTATGCGATTTTCAAACCAAGCACTTTGTTTGAAAATCGCATTGACATGAAACCGCTTGGTTGAAAGTTGCATAGGCGGAAACTGTCACCAAGCGCCGTTAGATATCGGCGATATTGAACTTTATTTACTTATAAATATAGCGCTCTATATTATCAATACTAACATACGCGCGCGCGCACACACACTACTGTCAGCAGCTAGTATTTATTAAGAGGGGCAACTATGTATGCTGATTTTCTAGGCAAGAGTTATTCTTTAATTGAATAATTCACGTTACAGTCATCTTTATATTATCCTAATCTTGGATTGATATATAGACAGAATAGATATGATGAAACTGATTATATATATATATATATATATATATAATTGTAGAATTTTTTTTCTCTCTACCACGGTTTTGGTAAGATGTAACTTGAACACCGAAACTGTGGTAGAGAGAAATACGTTTTTCTACAACTATAAATGCTTTAACTGTTAATTCTACTTCAATTAAAATATTGTAACAACTTATATATAGTATCTAATTGCCGCTTTAACGTTTCCGTTGCTGTGGCACCAGTAATCCCAAAGTGCTCAATATATAAAAAATAAGTAAAGTCGTCGGAGTGGCCTAAAGTCGGTATCAGCGAGGGAGTCTATCCCATTTTCACTTACGCTAGAAGATTGTTTTTGCGTCTGAGGTGGAGCGCCACACCTACCATCAGATCCTTACTTTACTGCACAGATTTCTGTGCTATTCATATGCTGAGTTGGCGAGGGCCGGTATCGAACTAGGAACCTTGTAGTTACTAGCCGAACGTTCTACCGACTGAGCTAACTCGGACCCTTATAGCAGCAACAACAGTAGTAGTAGTAGAGGAGGAAAAGAGTTAAGGTCTTAATCCAAATGATGTCATAACTTAACTCTTTTCCTCTACTATTATATATATATATATATATATATATATTATATATATATATATATATATATATATATTATATATATATATATATATATATATTTGCAAATTCTCTTTGAAACCAGTTATACCGTAATAGAAACACGCCCTTAAAATGTCGATAAAAAATATTTGAAATTATTACATAGTTATAAGATTTCAGTTTTAACTTTTCAGATATAAATAATGGGTAGCACCATGGAAAAACTGATCATCCCCTCCCCTATAAGACCGGGCTTTCTTAACGACGGTAAGAGATCAACCAGTGGGTTGTACTCATTTACATTAAAAATGACGCTGAGTGCAACTCTGTCTCAACGAATGGAATGCCTATCGTATAACAGGATTGCCAGTAAGATATATTCAGAATATACCTTTTTTGCAACCCCGCCCTATCCCTGGAAATATGGCAGGAGACGCCCATGGGTACCGCTTGACATTTTCTCGGTTTTAGTGAAGAAACTAAATCATTGCAGCATGAAGCTCCGTATAATTCAACCCTTAGAAATCTGAACTCCCCAATATGCGCAAGTACACCAACTCGGTCTAAAAATGTAAAATGTGAACTTTTATTTAATAGCTTTGGAGAGATCGCAATAACAGATTACAGCATTTCATCGTTAATTTCAAATGTATTTAAGAAAATATATTTTAGGTGGTGTGATGCTAAAATCCAGAGCTACCCAGCAATTCCCGTGACACTGCCGCTGGCAAACTGCATTGGATCCTTACCTTTCCTTTTGATCACAGTGACAGTGTGTAGGGGGGATATGCTGCTTGGGTAACATCTCATCCTCCATATCAACCCGCCCAGGCTACGTAGTTAAAAAAGTTGGACACTACTCCATTGTCTCTCGTAGACGGAAGGATGCCAACACACACATTTAAGAAATGATGAAATTACATATAAAATAGAAATAACAATATTTTATAGGCTACTAGCAGAGTTACCCGGCATTGTCTGGGTTTTAAAAAGTTAAAAATAGATCTCTTATCTATATACAGATTAAGATTATTTTTCTATATATTTGTTTTATCTTTATTTTTTTATATATATTCTTGTTTTAAGTTGTTTATTATTATTATTATTATTATTATTATTATTATTATTAATTAATGTGTTGTTTTTAATCATGTTTTAAATATATCATTTATTTATACCCTTATATCTTTATTTAGCTTTTCTTAAGGAAAATAAAGGGTATACAGTTTATTGGCCACCCTCTAGGACAAAGATGGGCTGTGGATTTTATTGAACTTAGATTTTTGTTTGTCTCCACCAATTGTCCTTGTTTATAAAGAGAATTAATTATCCATTAAGAATGAATTTATTTCAAAACTTTATCGGCACTAAATGACCCATCGAGTTTGATATGTCGTAAAACAAAAAACAAAGAACCAATTTCCCTATTACGGACATGTCACGCTGAAAGCACCAGTTTCCACTAGATACCGAAGTTACCCTAAGTGGAGAAGGAAAACTCTGAATTGAAACCTCTTAAACTAAAAAAAATTGATCTTGTGTCACATCCTACTCGTGCGGAGGGGTTGGTAAATATATACATACTAGAAGCGGCTACCCGGTGTTGCCTAGGTAAAGGTTAGTCTCACCGATCCATTGATTGTTTTGGTCTCACATAATTGATTTATGTTTTAATCACGAACACAACCAATGACTTTTCTTTCTTTCTTAGTATTCAAATTTTAATTTCTAAATATTTTCCTGAATATAAAAAAGAATCTTTATTATTTTGCACAAAAAGCAAGGTCTGGTGATAGTGAATGTTATATATATTTGCTTTGCCATTACTTGCTTTATTTTCGTAATTTCATCCGTACATACATACATACACACCAACCGCCATATATATATGTATAGATAGATGGACACAACAGCGTGAACCGACCAGCAAAAAACCTACCTCAATCACCTCTATGCGGATTCTGGATACCGTGCAGAAGATCTGCTCGGAGCGATGGTTGATTGGGACCGATGGCGAGAAAAAATCATGAAATTTTCAGCTGGAACAAAACTCTACGCTCTCATTTTTCTCCAGATCTTGTTCCATTTAAATTCCACGGACCCCTGAATTTACAGAACATCATAAACGGTCAAGTCAAACCAAAAGTACCGGTCTCCGCTAGTTGGTTGGATTTTTACGACATGTCAACCCTTGTTGGGTTACTTTAAACACATTTTAAATACTCATTAAAAAATCTAGATGGGACCCTAACAGGGACATCCTCTCCCGGTCAGGGTGGACCTGGAAATTAGTGATATAGGGATACTCCACACTCCCCAGTGTTCCCGAATTTGAACAGAATTTGAACACTAGATACAGTTTAACGTCATACGCCGGACAATATCACTCTCAGCCGCCGCTTTTTAGCACATATATAATAAAAAGGGTTTGGGGTTGCCATAAGGGCAATAGGGTTGGGATAATCATATAAGTGCTAGGCTTGACGTAACCAGCCTATTGATCGGGAGGGGGACCTCTCCGACAGGGCCAAAGTGGATTGCTTAATGTCATGGAATGTTCAAACCACCAGGATTCAGCCCTTAAGCATCACGGGTCGCCATCCACAGTCAACAGGTGGCCCCATTGAGAGGGGGATTTTATCCCTCTGCAGAGATGCCGTTGGTGTATCCTACAGACCCAGCCGACAGGGTGGTGTTTCATCTAGATCACCGAAGTTAAACAACGATGAGCATGTTCAATACTTAAATGGGTGACCACTTCAGACACAGAAAGTATTGGAAGCAACCTAAGGTCTAGGTCTATATGTAAAGAACGAGTGGAAGGAAATTATTTTGAAAGGAAAATCATCCTGATAAATGAGTCCATGACTAGGAACACTCCATTCTGACTCTGACGTAGTATAGACGGACTGTCGTAAAGGACGCCCCCCTCCGATCAAATGGTTGACGTGACCAACCGTTTGACTTAAGATTTTAATTCCTTCCGCTCGTCGACTCAATTTTCTCATATATCAAATCAAATTTCCCCCATTGAAATAAACTGAAATGCCATTAATCCCTAACAGCCCCCACAAAACACCCTAATTTTTGTTACATTTTTTAGATAAGAATGTATCAAATAAAAATATAATAAAATAAATGAAATGAATTATATGTGATACAATTTTTATTTTTATTTTTCACAAACAATATTTTTAATTTGAAAACTTAAATGTTTATAGGGAATTTATTAGCATAAGCGTATCTGAAACTGGCTCGCACCTCAAATTTTAACTCACACCTCAAAGCAAAAAATCGAGTGACAGCTTGTATTTCGGAAAAAGCCTTAAGTTGGGCCCTCGTAATTCAGGGTATCACTTTATAATTTAAGTTGGCGGAGTTGTAATTGTTGTTATCAACCGAACTGTGGGAGTCTATCACTTTTCCAATAGTGATAGACCAGGGAGATTGTTTCATCCTCTGAAGTGGAGTGCAATACATTTAGAAAATAAAAAAGGGTCATATTAACAGTTATAACTTTTTAAAATGTTTAAGGTTGATATCGGTGGAAATAAATGTATAACTATTAACGACCGATATTTAAGCTTATATATATATTAGTGGTAGAAATTTTTTTTCGGTAATCTGAACATTAGCTACATAAATGAGAGTAACATTCCCTTTTTTTCACTTTGAGGAAGCCGTATGTTTTGGTAAATCTACACAGAAAATACGAATTTTTTCGAATCAATATAACTATTTTAACACGAAAATATCGTAAAATGTGTTCTTAATTGTGCTTGCGCATTATTTGAAATGAACTTAATTGTTATTAAGAATACATTTTATGACATTTTCGCGTTAAAGCATGCAGTTGTATTAATTCGAACAAATTCGTATTTTCAGTGTAGATTTACGGTGAAATGAAAATGGCCGATTAAAATATACGGCTTCCTCAAAGTGAAACAAACAAGGGGAGGTTACACTCATTTATGTAACTAATGTTCAGATTACACTATAAATGCTCTATATTTTACGAAATATATTGAGCCCTTTTGGATTAATTACTTTGTGATGAATATATATATATATATATATATATATATATATATAATGGAGATTCGATGTCTGTTTGTAATTGAAACTACGTTACTTCTTACGTCCCAATACCATCAGGAATTGCGTAAGTTTATCAATGAGTATTTAATTTATAGTCATAATGATTAATACATAGAAATTAATCTTATTTATTCATGACGTGTCCATGTAAATATGAGTTAGATTTGCCTGAAAACAGCCCTTGTTATTAGTGTGAATTAAAAACCTGCTATGTGTCGTATATATCACTAAGATGTGCACCTGACGTGGTGTAATGGTTAGCAAGCTAGTTTACAGACCATTGTTAGTGAGTTCGATTCTCATTGGGTGCCCCATATTTCTGGTCTTGTGCCACTTTTAAGTCGAGCTTAGTAAATAACTATATATCACTAAGAAATCGAGGTTTATATAATATATGGTGTGCTTAATTTACATACTGATTAAAAAAACGGGTTTAAATAAGTAATTACTTGGTGTTATTGAACTCTAATATTGATTCATTCTCTAACTTATTAAAATCAATCCTATGAATGATTTTATACAGAAACCAATTGAAATATGAAATAAGTGTAAGCTTTTTATAAGTGTTCTTATTTAATTTCATTAGTCTTTCTAATTTAATATATTTCATTACATTAAAACTTAAATACTTACCATCGGAAGGCGCATGTTTTTGCTAGTATATATATATATAATAGTAAGGTGGGGAGAATGACAACTGTTACATAAATATGCACATATTTATATATAAGAGAGCTTCTTCTTTTTTTTAAAATGCTTCACACTTGATCGTGATTTTGAATATCTTGTTTTTTTTTCTATTTGCTTCATTGCTTACTTTTCATGGCGTCATTTTATTTATTTGATTCCTTTTTCTTTTCTTTTTTTAAAGAAGAAATACCGACTCGAATTTCAAGCCCCATGGATATATGAAAGCAAATAGATTTACAGATCCTTGTAAAGGAGGGAATGGTTGAGGAACGAGGGAAGCCTTATCAAAGGAAGGTGTGCTACGTAACCTGATAGGAAGGCGAGAAAGCATCACACCCAATCGTCACTAAGACCGGAGACAGTAGATAAAAGAAGCGAGTGTCATGGCGGCCTTTTAGCTTATACGCATTCTTAAAGGGCAGACGATGAACAGAAGGTTGATCGTTTCCCTGTCATGTTTAACAACCGTGAACGAAGTTTCGTCATAGCGAAATAAATAGAAGAGAAAAAGAAAATAATAGTTAGAATAACGATAATAAAGAGAAGGTAAAGAAGAAAGAAAAAAAAAAGAGAAAACATTGAATTTTTAGTCTTTGCCGGAAAGTCGATTGCTTTTTTATTAAAGAAAAAAAGTAAGCTAATATGAAACCTGATGAATAAAAGAAAAAAAAATCCGATAAAAATGAATCCATTGATCGACTTCTTCCACGGATTTGTATAAATTATTCTGAATATGCCCTACTTTTGAAATTATCAATGAAACTAGATCATTATTCTTTTAGTGAACATTTCAAGTGGCTGGTTGGCTGGATTTTACAGCATATCAACCCTTAGGTCATTTTATGCAGAAGACACTGTTTCAGATTATAACCCAAATAGCCATAATGTGATATGATGGTCATTCAATAATTTTGGTTGGTTGGATTTTACGGCATGTCAGTCAATCCATGGGTTATTTTATGCCGAAGACATTTTTGTCTTATCAACTCTTGGGTATTCATTTTTTTGTAAACTCAATTTGAACTCATTTTTATCTACTTAACCCAAAGTTGGGACCCTGACAGTTACTATCACTCCGGGTCAGAAGGGGTACTCCACACTCCCAGAGCTCCAGAAATGGAAACTTACCCCTAGATGCACAGCTCCAAAATTGAATCCTCATCATCAGATGCTGTTTAACGTCATACTAAGAACACTAAGACCACCAGGTACTGCTTCTAGTACATATTTAATAAAAAGGGTTGGGGGTTGCCATGAGCAACATGGTCGGGACAATCATAGGTGCTAAGGCTTTTCAATCCAGGTTCGTCGTGACAAACCTATGTTTTGCCTATTTGTAAATATTTCTTATTAAAACATGCTTCTTCGTACATATCACACATTTATCAATAGAATTCCCATATTTTGGACTTCTCAGCTACCAACGATTTAATGACAGACCACTATTCAAACCTGGGGCACTCTGCTTGATTTACCACCATTTAGAAACAGCCACAAAACAAATTATTTTGCAAGATGAAAATAATTTTGCTATAAACCAATTCAGAGCAATCTAGAGTATTTATGGAACATATTCAAACTACACTCAAAATTGTGAGCTCGTTTGATTTTTCCTTTTGATTTATTTTGTTCGGTTGAGTCGTTACCCTAAACTATATATATATATATATATATATATATATATATATATATATATATATATATATATGTGTGTGTGTGTGTGTGTGTGTGTGTGTGTGTGTGAACAATAGAAAAACAAAGTATTCCAAAAAAGATGAATTTATTCTTGTTGGTGAAGTCGATGTTTAAACGTTTCGCTTATATTAAACGTCAACTTCGCCATCAAGTATTAAATTCATCTTTTTTGGGAACATTGTTTTTCTATTGTCTACATATTGGCAGATTTATTTCCATATTTAATTCCCATATATATATATATATATATATATATATATATATATATATATACAAAGCGAGAATTTTTAGTAATATATACATAGATGTGTTCCACCGTAACCCAGCCAAAACTGTACATTTAGATGCTTCAAAACAAACAGCCTTGATCCACATTTGCGACAGGAAAGACTCAATATAAATTCAAATAAACACTTTTATCTGTCATCGGTCTTAACATTGGGCACTTTTTTTCCTTTATGAATACAACACACACACATACACACACACACACTTATATACACACATATACACATATATATATATATATATATATATATATAGGTATGTCATAAAAGTATCGAGATTGAAGCTGTATTTACCAAGATAAAAATGAACAATGAATGGAACGTTAATCTTTTCACAATACAAGCGTGTCATAAAAGTGCTGAGTTTATTATTATTGAAAAATATAGTTTGACACATACACACGCACACACACACATACACACAAACATATATATATACTTTGACTTTGGTTAGTAGTTCTTAGATTTCCAGGAAAATTTGAAGCTAATTGTGCCGCATCATTCTCACCAAAATCGAAATCTCAATATCTTTGATTGAAATATGCAAAAGGATTTTCATCGTATCATTCAGAAAAAAATGGCCATAAAGACCTGCAATTTTTTTCGAAGATCAACATTTTCACCTCCGAGTCAAAATGTCTGATCCGACATTTTGTGCATTGGCCTTTTCCCTGCTGAATTCCTGTGATGTGCTTAACACCGAATCAAACTTGAAAGCGCGAGAAATCGTTTGTGTTTACGGCTTTTTATATGTGCCTGTGCGATTTGGCACGTGTATTGAGACATGCTTGCGTTGTCTGTATGTTAACAATCACACCTGCTGGCGTCATGTCACCGGCGCAAGAACGAGGCTGCGTGAGTCAGGCAGTTTTGGTGCCAATCAGTCGACCCAGTCCGAAGAAAAGGAAATATATGTCTCTCTCTCTCTCTCCTCCTCTTTCTCTCTCCCTCTCCCTTTCTCTCTCTCATTTTCTCTCCAGTTTTCCTTTCTATTTATTCTTCTTATTTCTCTTATATTCCCGTTCGTTTTTTCTCATTTTCTCTCTATACCTCTCTTCCTTTAGTTCTCACTTTCTCTTTAATTTTCTTTCTTTCTTTCTACTTTTCCCTTCTTTGTATTTAGTATTTCTATTTCTCTTAGATTTCTGTTCCTTTCCATTTCATATTTCTTCTCTCTATTTTCCTTTATCTCTTTCTCCCCCTTTAATTCTCCCTTTCGTGTCTTACCCCACTCTCTCTCTTCCTTTCTTTCTTTCTTTCTCTAATAGTTTCTTCTCTTTCTCTTCCTTCACATCTCTCCTCTCTTCTTCACATCTCTCCTTCTCTTCAATTCATTTCTCTCTCTCTTCCATTTTCTTTCTTTCTTTTCGTTTATTTTTCATGTTCTCGCTTTCTCTTTCTTTATTTCTCTGCAAGTTTCTTCTCTCTTTCTTTTTCTCTTTTTCTTTTTCTCTTCAATTTTCTTCTCTCTCTCTCTCAATTTTCTCTCTCTCTCTCTCTCTCTCTCTCTAGTTCTTTTCTTTCTATTTATTCTTCCTATTTCTCTTCTATTTCTGTTCGTTTCTCCCCCTCTCTCTCTTTCTATATTTCTCTCTCTTTCAACTACCATTTTTACACCTTTTCTTTTGTTTCTAGTTCTGCGTCTCACATTGTTTTTTAAATTCTATTTCCACCTAGTTTGTATTTTCTTTCTTTCCATTTTGGCTCCTAATCTCTCTTTCAAGTCTTTCCTCGTTTTTGTTGCTTCCTCTCCCTCGTTACATTCTTTCTTTCTTTCTTTCTTTCTTTCTTTCTTTCTGTTGCACTTTTCCACCTTTGTTTGTATTTACCCATCTTTTCACCTGAATCATTTAAGACTGCATTTAACTTACATCTTTAAATAGTGACACCTATTCACACAGACCCTTGGGGGCCTAATGTGATATAAGGATTAACGAACTAGCAAACCATTACTAATGACTTTGATTCTCACTGGGTGTCCCACTTGCCTGGCCTTCTGACATAACTAAGCTGAGTATATGACAAATAGATTTAATAGCTAGAGAGCTAAACTATCAGAGAGTTTTATCCTCATTAGGTACAACATATCTTAAAAGTGTTTTATGATTTGATTGAAGCATTGTGTTTATATTGGTTTGGTGGTTGGTTTTGAAGGCTATCACTATGTAAATGTAAAAAAAAACCCTGAGGTATATATGATGTTGTTTGTTTACCTTTGATTTATTCTTAATATTTTGAGATAAAAATCTCTTCGTAAGAAGATTTCTGAAAGTATGGAGCTGTTGCTAGGACTTTCAGATATCTTCTGACACAGAGATCTTTATCTCGAAATATTAAGAATAAATCAAAGGTAAACAAACAACATCATAGATACCTCATTTTTCTTTACCCCTGCATTGTAATAGCCTTCAAAACCAACAACCAAAAATATTTTAGGCCCATTGACAGACTAAGCAAAATAGATGAAGACTGGTACAAGGCCGTAACGATTAGAACACATGTCCGAATTATGTTTTATCTCACGATTAAAAATACCTACTAATGAATAATTTTTTAAAAAAGTCTGCATACACTTAAGCATGATTCCGTGTCGGTGGGCCCCTAGAATTCTGCTACCCTGTAGAAGGTTATGACTTCTGTCTCCCACAAAAATGGACTTTAAACCTACATATTTCTACTCTTGATTAAAGTTAAACAAGATCACTAAAACTCCTGTTGCAATTCGGAATAGTTGCCATTACTCCCAGCACCACTTTGAGCGAGATTGATAGTACCTGTTAGGGTCCCATCTATAGGACAAAGAGTTCTGTCTGAAATTATGAAGTATTTAGGTTGGTTGTATGGTTGGATTTTAAGGCATGTCAGCCCTTGGGTTATCTTATACCAAAGATGTTTTTGTTTTATTTATACTTTTGGTATTCAATTTTTTAAAAACACATTTAAACTCATTTTTAATGTATTTAACCCATAGTTAGGGTCCAGCCTAGTACTACAATTTCAGATCGGAGTGGATCTTGGAGAAATGGCAATCTTTTCCAATATTTCGGTGACTTCACCCTTTTTTTCAATTTTTTTTACAGATTAGACAAACCAAATTTTACCAAACGATCTTTTCGAGCTTTCTTTTTTTTACATTTAGATGGAATCCGTGGATTAGTCTACTTTATCCCAAGTACTTTTGGCACTTCGAAGTACCATCATCAAGGGTGATGAAGTGGAACACAAACACATTAACCCTGATGATGGCATTTCGAAGTGCCGAAAGTTATTGGGATAAAAACTTCGGTGGACTAACCCGCGGATTCCATCCAAATGTATAGAAGTTGGCCATAAAGCTCGAAAAGATCGTTAATAAATTGGTAAAAGGAGACGTGCCTTTTTTTAATTCTCTCTCTTTCTCTTTCTCTCTCTCTCTCTCTCTCTCTCTATATATATATATATATATATATATATATATATATATATATACTTGTGTCTTTTTGACAGACTAAGCTAATCTTAGCAAATAACTTGATTATTTCTTATCCTTCAGTGTTAATATTTTCGTTGGGAATCTTGCCACGAATTAAACAAATGAGTAATATTCGTTGCTGTTTAAACAAACAGAGTTTGTAAATAGTAGTTACGCATAAAAAACGTTTTTTTCTAATCGACAGAACTTGATTCTTACAAACGCACACACATATATATGCATATATATATATACACACACACACACACACACACATACATATATATATATACATACATGCATACATATATAAATATATACATATATATACATACATATATAAATACACATATATATATACATCCTTTTTTAGATTTCCTTGTGTCTAGCCGATACCAACAATAGGCCACCCGACGACTTTACTTTTATATACATACACACACACACACACACATATATATATATATATATATATATATATGTGTGTGTGTGTGTGTGTGTGTGTGTGTGTGTGTGTTTATGTGTCTCTTTATACAATTATACGAACCTGTCTGCTTATAAAAATGCTTTGATTAAAAAAAAAGAAGGAAAGAAAAGAAAAAATATGAATAACGTGTAATATCATCTTTGCTGCCCTGATTTACGTTTTTTTGTTTTTGTTTTTCTTTCTTTTTTCTTTTTACGTTGTTGACACCTCCTGCAATTCCTTTGCTCCAAATTTCTGATTCTTTTATTTATGCATTCGGTCCAACTCTTCGGATTTTGGCAGGAAATCAACTTCAGGTGTTTGAGTGTAGCATTTCTCCAGAATTTACGACATTCTCAATCTCAGCGAACAGCGCTCCGACCTCCTGAACGTCATTTGTGAAGTTTCTTTTTTACGACAGTGACAACATCAAATCCCTACTGGGTAAATACTCCCGGTTCCATAAATGCCCGCCCGCATGCGCACATAGAATTTGTATAATACCTGCCGCCAGGAGATTTTTAGCATGCTTGTCTCGAATGCAGCTACTGATAAGTTACCTTGAATGTATCGCGTGGTGAGATGGTTAGCAAGCTAGTTTAGCAGACCATTGGTAGCGAGTTCGAGTCTCACTGGATGCATCATACTTCTGGTCTTGTGCCAAACTAAGCAAATCTTAATAAATGACTATTAATAAGTTATCTTTTATATGCGGGCTCAATTAAGCTGGCCTTGTGCCAAAAATGGAACAGCCTTACGTTTTCTAGGTATATTTTTCTACAGCAAAAGGCGCCCGTGATGTAATGGGTATTGTTGTTGGAAATGGACATGGTGACACGAGTTCAAATCCTAGACGAGGGTGATAAAAAAAAGTAAGTAAAGTAGTCAGGGTGACCTAAAGGTCGGTATTAGCCAAACAGCGAGAAAGAATATCTCCTTTTCACTAGTTCTAGACAGAGAAGATCGTTTTGGCGTCTGAGTTGGAGCGCCAAATCCTCCATCAGCTCCTCACTTTACCGCACAGATCCCTGTGCTACTCATACGTTGAGTTGGTGAGGGCCGGTATCAAACCCAAAACCTTGCGGTTCCAATTCAGACGCTCTACCGATTGAGCTAAATCTTCCTAATCTTTTTTATTATATACACAACGTTTCAGCCGATGTGACATTTTTGGTCGAACTCAGGTGCCTTCATGTAATTGGAAGCTTTCACGGAATTTTGAATCGAACTCTTTTACAAAACAAAACAAATAAATAAAGAAAGAAAAAAAAAAAAAAGAAGTTATGTGCAAGCAAAAACCTTCGATGGTGCACTCAAGCTAATCAGCTTCCATTTAGGAAGAATAAAAAAAAAAAAAAAAAAACAAATTTATGTGAGTGCTGTTGTTGATGTGCATATAGAATTACGTATGGCCAAAATTTCGGAACGACAGCACCTCCCCCTCTTTCTTTAAACGTGTATGAAAAATATTTTCTTTCATTCTTGTAATCACATTATAATTACTTTATTTTTTCTTTCTTTCATTAATTTCTTTCATTTTTTCCTTTCTTTCCCTCTTTCCTGTGATCACTTTATAGCATTCTATTTTCCTAATTGATTTTTCTTCCTTTTTGCTTTCGTATCAGTTGCTCGTCTATGCGATCATCTGAACAAATAATTAAACCAAGTCTGAATATCTCTAGTGGATGAGCAGTCCATGACGTGCAACAATCCACTTTGGCTATTACTTAGGCTAGACGGGCGGCCAGAGAGACCCCATCCGATCAATCGGCTGGTCACATCAAGCTTTAGTATCAATATGTTTGTCCCAACCCCTTTCTTCTTAGGGCAAATCCCCAACCATTTTTTATCATATATATGCTAGAAGGCGGTAGCTGAGGGTCTTAGTGTCCTGTGTATGACGTTAAACTCTATCTAATGGTTAAGTTCTAATTCTGGAGCTCTGGGGAGCCATTGCTCCCAGGCCAACTCTGACACGGAGATTTGAATACCCATCAAGAATGAATAAAACAAAAAGTCTTCGGCATAAAATAACTATATATATTGATTATTTCCCTTGAAGCCAAGTAAGATCCTCGGAAAAAGGATTTCCTTGGTAAGACAGTAAATTACACCTGAGGGTGAGGTTCCAATTTTGGTGCTCTAGAGAGTGTGGAGTACCTCTTCGTTGCCATTGCTCTCAGGTAAACTCTGACTCGGAGTTGTATTACATAGTTTCATTTATCATAGAGCTTATACTCTTGGTTTAGTTTCGTAGGAAAGGGACACAGCGAGATGGGTTCAAATCCTGGACGAGGTTGGTTGAATTTCACATAGCGCTAATAAACCAGGGAAAGGAATGAATCCAACTATTTTCCCTCCAGATATGGGTAAATAGTAGGACTGATTTGGATTGGTCAGGCCACCAGTCTATGAGAAGGAAAAGTTTTAATTCATTTTACGCTTTTCCACTGTTAAACTCTGCTTAATAGATTGTCATTGTGTCACATCCTGCCAGTGTGAAGGGGTTGGTAAATATATATACCCTTGTGAAAGGTGCACATTCAACTATTCTCTATTACTATGGGTAAATAGTAGAGCAGAATGGGCTCTTTAACCTTGGTATGGTAACCGGTCTCGGAAAACGGGTTGGATTAAAAAAAAAAGGCGTCTCATCGTGGTGCAATTCTTCGCAAGCCAGATTCGGCGTTTCATTACTGAATAACAAATTCTATCCTCACTGGATGCCCCATACTTGCGATTTTGTGTTACATCGCATTGCTGACGAACGGTTTGGGCAAATGCCAACCTTTTACCATTGTCGCAAAGTGCGTCATTTTGGGATTTTTGTTTTGACGTGAAACGTATGAAGAATTTCCCTGTGGAAATATTTTGCTTTGGTTAGGTCTGATTTAGCTTGCCATTCCACTAAAATCGGGATGCGACACAAGTTCAGCGTTTTAAGCGGAGGCCCTCCCCAGCACGAATTCGCGGTTTAGGCTCGTAGGCACTTCGTGGAATGGCTGTTCCAAGCCCCCAGTGTTTTTTTCTTCTTTTGCTTTCCTTTCCAGACACACCCCATGTTTTATTTTTATCCACACTTACTTAAGTGGATCTGTTTCTTCTGAAGACCTTTTTAACTTTAGCTTCCCATTTATTTTCTTTTTCTTTCTTTCTTTTTCTAGACTTAACTCCTACTTATCAAAAAAAAAAAAAAAAAAAAGAAGACTCGTCACCTTTCCAGCTCTAATTAGTATGGGGTCCTCATTTGCCCGCCTAAACCCGCCACACTTTTGTTTAGTTTTAATTTATTTTAGGGTTTTGCCACTCTCATCATCCGTGCGTGTGAAGCTGAAATAGTATTGCATAGGAAAATAGTCGAGACCCCATGGAGCAAATACGACCTTATGGGGATTAAAAAAAGAACCTCAGAGTTCGTTTGGTCTATGGAACCATTGCGAATGGGACACGAAGGAATCTTTAGCTAAAGATAGCTAAAATATGGACAATTTTTAATTTTGTGCCAAATTTTGGTGTGTGTTTTTTTAATATCATGACGCCTCCTTATCAGACAAGGGACGAAAAGGAGTGAAAAAGAGAGGAAAGAGGCCGCCACAGAAAAGAGAGCCAGAAGGAAGGAGAGACTACAGTAACCCCAGCAAGCATCACTGTTTGTTTGCAGTCACTGCACCAGAGATTTCCAATAAAAAAATTGGTTTGTTCAGCCACTCGCGGGGATGCAGTTTTAAAAAATGGACAGTACGCCATCGTCTTTAGCAGACAGAAAGATACCAACTGTCATAACCAACATAAAAAACTGTATACCTGCAAAATGTTGTAAAAAAAGTAAAAATATGGAGAAAAAAAATAGACTAAAAAATATTATGGAAGCGCAAAATGATTATTTCATTGGCATGTACCCACATAGAACTAATTTTGTAAATTGAAATTGTTTTTTCGGATTACTTTAATTTCGCCTATTCTAAAATATCCTTGTTCATTTTTAAAACATTTCTCCGTTAAAAAAGAAGAAATTATACAATTTTTACTAAATGGAGAATAAATACAGTTCTAAGTGACAATCATCTGTAGGCCGCAAGTTCAATACTGACCACAGGTGACAACAACACTAGAATACTAAACATAGCTTAGCACTTGTATCCGATCATGGTTAGCGGATTGAGAACAATCTATCGCGGTGGATTGAATAAAGGGTTCGGTTGGAAGTTCCGTGAAGGTTCCCGATTATGACATGAAGATTCCGGGGTTCAACGAGAAGGTTCGTCAAGAAACACCTCAAGAATACCAGAGAATAAGATGAGGACAACAGTCCAAAAAATCCAAATAGTACTAGATATTTTTAGTTCAGGTTTAATACGCGGTATTAGTTACCCGAACCCGAACTTTTTTAGACCTCATTATCCCGATGTAGAGATAATCACAGAATGTTTTGTTAAAGGGGCTCAAGCCTAACTTCTTTACCAAAACTTTTCTCGTTTCAGTATGATATCTGCATGGGGAAAATAAGGCCGAAAAAAGCTCGCCTTCGGGTTACCGATACCGCGTTTTAACCTGGACTAAGTGGTAAAGTATGCATATTTTTACCGGTTCCTCTTTTGTCAATATAGGAATGCCAAGAAAGCTAATTAAAATAACCTTTAAAATTCCAAATGTATTAACAGTTAATTGAAAAACGGTTTTCACGGGATTTAAAAAATTCTAGATTAAATAATTATTCCATCTAAAAATGAATAGCTTTTCCTTCTTTTAATTAATTCCATAGTTACCAAATGGTGCTAACGTCTTGAAAATGTCAGTCTAACAAAAACAAATAGAGAAAATATAATAGAAAATGCTCACCAAAATTTGCATCTTGCCGTTAATTTTTCTCTCTTAAAGATGTGCTCTTTTTAGATATATGTATTTTTTCATGTTACTTATTTTTTTTATTGTTCCCAACTAGTTTCGACCTTATGTCATCGTCAGGAGAAAAAGGTTTTGGGAAAAATGTTTTGAAAGTCTTTGATAAGCCACAAAAGAAGAGAGGAAAATCTGAAGTAACATATTCATTTGAAATGTGAAAACCATCTTTTGGTTAAATTCTCTTCACCTGCCTTATATATATATATATATATATATATATATATATATACATATATATATATATGCGTGCGCGCGCGTGTGTGTGTGTGTGCTGAAGGAACTTGGCTAATGAGTTTTGGGGTTTGGGAGTAGTTTGTTCAAGTTGTGGCTGACCAGTGGCTGATGTATTTGTTTATATAGGTATTAGTGAGACCCACATTTTATTAACAGGCCAGGTAATTAAGTTTCATATTAAGTCCAAATGGATTATAGCTTTTTAAATGGTTTATCCATTTGTCTTCCAGCTTTGAAAAATTCATAGAAAATATGATATGCATTATGCTTAGGCTGTTCCTAGGGAAAAATCAAAATAAGTGACAATTTACAATTTTATATTTTTTAAAATAAAAGTTTAAAGAAAGTCGGGGGTGTTCTTGTACTGAATATAATTGCAATAGACATTCACAATTCATAAATTTTTCTATACTTAAATCGTGGCATTGTGATAATCAGATTTGTTGGTTGATTGGATTTTCCGGCATGTCAACCCTTCTTGGGTTATTTTATGCTGAAGACGTTGTTTATTCATTCTACCTAGACATTCAATTATTTAACTCAGTTTTTGAATACATTTTTAAATTCGTTTTTAGTCTATTTAACCCATAGATGGAACTCAGGTACTATTACTCCGGGTCAGAGTGGAGTAATGGTGATGAAGGCGTACTCAATGCTCTTCAGAACTCTAGAATCGGAACCTCACAACAAGATGCAGGAGACTAAGACCCTCAGTCACCGCCTTCTAGCACATATAATCTAAAAGGGTTGATGGTTTGCTGTAAGGGCAATAAGCTCGGGAAAAATCTATAGGTGCTAGTGCTTGATGTGACCAGCCGATTGATAGGAGGGAGGCTCTCCGACCGCCCGTCTAGCCTAAGTAAGAGCCAAAGTGGAGTGTTGCATGTCATGGATTGCTCAGCTACTAGAAATAATCAGACTTGGTTTAATGACTTGTTCGGATGATCGCATAGGCTAGCAACTGAGAAGAAAGAATGAAAGAAGGAAAACATAAAAAGAATGATATAAAGTGTTTACAGGAAAGAGGGAAAGAAAGAAAAATGAATGAATTAATGAAAGAAGGAAAACATAAAAAGAATGATATAAAGTGTTTACAGGAAAGAGGAAAAGAAAGAAAAAATGAATGAATTAATGAAAGAAGGAAAACATAAAAAGAATGATATAAAGTGGTCACAGGAAAGAGGAAAAGAAAGAAAAAATGAATGAATTAATGAAAGAAGGAAAACATAAAAAGAATGATATAAAGTGTCACAGGAAAGAGAAAAAAAAGAAAAAATGAATGAATTAATGAAAGAAGGAAAACATAAAAAATGATATAAAGTGGTCACAGGAAAGAGGAAAAGAAAGAAAAATGAATGAATTAATGAAAGAAGGAAAACATAAAAAGAATGATATAAAGACAGGAAAGAGGAAAGAAAAAAAATGAATGAATTAATGAAAGAAGGAAAACATAAAAAGAATGATATAAAGTGGTCACAGAAAGAGGAAAAGAAAGAAAAAATGAATGAATTAATGAAAGAAGGAAACATAAAAAAGAACAGGAAAGAGGAAAAGAAAGAAAAAATGAATGAATTAATGAAAGAAGGAAAACATAAAAAAGAATGATATAAAGTGGTCACAGGAAAGAGGAAAAGAAAGAAAAAATGAATGAATTAATGAAAGAAGGAGGAAAGAGGAAAACATAAAAAGAATGATATAAAGTGTTTACAGGAAAGAGGGAAAGAAAGAAAAAATGAATGAATTAATGAAAGAAGGAAAACATAAAAAAGAATGATATAAAGTGGTCACAGGAAAGAGGAAAAGAAAGAAAAAATGAATGAATTAATGAAAGAAGGAAAACATAAAAAGAATGATATAAAGTGTTTACAGGAAAGAGGGAAAGAAAGAAAAATGAATGAATTAATGAAAGAAGGAAAACATAAAAAAGAATGATATAAAGTGTTTACAGGAAAGAGGGAAAGAAAGAAAAATGAATGAATTAATGAAAGAAGGAAACATAAAAAAGAATGATATAAAGTGTTTACAGGAAAGAGGGAAAGAAAGAAAAAATGAATGAATTAATGAAAGAAGGAAAACATAAAAAAGAATGATATAAAGTGTTTACAGGAAAGAGGGAAAGAAAGAAAAAATGAATGAATTAATGAAAGAAGGAAAACAGAATGATATAAAGTGTTTACAGGAAAGAGGAAAGAAAGAAAAATGAATGAATTAATGAAAGAAGGAAAACATAAAAAAGAATGATATAAAGTGTTTACAGGAAAGAGGGAAAGAAAGAAAAAATGAATGAATTAATGAAAGAAGGAAAACATAAAAAAGAATGATATAAAGTGTTTACAGGAAAGAGGAAAAGAAAGAAAAAATGAATGAATTAATGAATTAATGAAAGAAGGAAAAGAGGAAAAGAGGTAAAGAAAGAAAAAATGAATGAATTAATGAAAGATGGAAAACATAAAATAAACAACTATAATGTGGTCACAAGAATGAAAGAAAATATTTTTCATAAAAGTTTAAAGAAAGAAGGGGAATTTCCTTCGTAGCTAAATTTGGGCCATACATAATTCTATGTGCACATGTAATATCTTATTCACTTCTGCAGCATACACTCACATATCAAGTTTTTTTTTCTTCTTCCTAAATCGAAGTTGGTTGGCTTGAGTGCACCCGCACGAAGTTATGCATCATCGAAAGTCCGGGTGTTTGATTGCACATAACTTTCTCTTTCTTCTTTTGTAAAAAGGCATTAGGGGAACCTGCTTTCTCTGGTAGCCTCCCTCATCGTCATCTCAGCTGTGTTGTTTTTGTTGTTGTTTTTTATTTTAGTTATTTTTCTTTGTTGCTCTTCCTCTGCATCTAACTTTTTACGAGCACCAGAAAGCATGTTTTTGGGTTTCTGTTCACCTGTCAGAGTATAACCTACCGGTATGCTTACGTCATCACTCCTTTTCATACAAATCAGTTTGGAAGAAAGAAGATGAAGAAAGAAGTTACGATGAAGAAATAAAGAGGAGAAGAAAGAAGTTACAATGCAGAAAGAAAGAAGAAAATAAAGAAGTTACAATGAAGAAAGAAAGAAAAAAACAAAGAAGTTACGATGAAGAAAGAAAGAGGAGAAGAAAGAAGTTACAATGAAGAAAGAAAGAAGAAAACAAAGAAGTTACGATAAAGAAAGAAAGAGAAGAAAAGAAAGAAGGTACAATGACGGCGGAAAGTTACCCTTTCTTTGATATGCACAATAGATGTGCCCTCACAAAATGGTGATCTTTTAAAGGGAATGTATGCAATCTAGTGTAGGGTTTGAGATATACAAGCATTTCACGTCATCTAAGGGGAGATTATCTTTCGACTCTCTCTTCTACTTTAACACAGATAGGAAAATAAATATTTGAAGATGTCAGTAGTCACCTTGTTCTGACCCATCTATACATACATAAAGGGCAGTTGGTGTGTATGTATGTATGTCCGGAGGAAACTATAAAAATAAAACAATTAACAACAAAGTAAATATATATATAAACATTAAATACCACCAGGCCGGATTAACACTTTATGTGGGGATTTTTGTAGGGCATCCAGTAATGACCTAACTTGTTATTCAGTTATAATGGATCTGCGAGATTAACTTTTTTTAACCCCGCGTGGCATAATGGTTAGAGTCTTAGGAAATGGACTCGTCGACCCGAGTTCAAATCCTTGACGGTTTTCATTTCACTTAGCGCTAATATCCTTATTATTAGTTTAATTTTTGATAATTCCAGCTAATTATAAAATTTTCATTAAGATAAAACACTTCAGTTATCTTATAAACTTTGATATCACATGAAACATCATGCAGAAGAAATAATTTGATAATTTTTCAAATATTTCTAATTTTTTGTAAATTTCATTAGATCTTTCTTTTTAAATAGGGTGTTAAAGAAATATCTAAATGATTATTAATGAGCATAAACTAAAGACACTCATAGGATTGTTAGAATTAAAGGAGGAATAATTTGGTCTTAAGTGGGTTAATGAAAATGATTTGTTATTAATGAAACATTAACAGTAAATTGGCCGCCCTGTCAGATGAGGCTGTAGAATAAGTCAACTGCACGTGTACAGAGAGGTAAGAATCCCCCCCCCAACGGGGGCTGCCTGTTGGCCGTGGGTGGTGACTCGTAATGCCTGAGGTCAAGATTATGGTGGTCTAGTGATCTGTGATACGGGTACAGTAGTTCCGTGACATATAACTCTCCACTTCTGCCTTACTTGGGCTTGACGGGTGTATGGAGAGATCTCATCTGATCAATCGGTGGGTCATGTCAAGCCCTATGATTTTCCTAATTGTATTCTTCAAAATGCTTTTATGGAAAACACCCACCCCTTTTTATTATAAAGGTACTAGGAGGGGGTGGCTGAGCGTCAACCACCAGTCTTTATTTATACACATGAAGTTAATGAAAATTATTTCCATTAATCTATTGACTGGCATAAAGTTAATGAAAATTATTTCTTAAACAAAATATATATGTATATATTTGTATATGAAATCTGATTTGGCATTAGATAACCCACAAGGGTTGATATGCCATTAAACAGTAAATTGCGGTGGAATACAACGATATTTATCCATATTTTTAACAACCATATAATTTGTTATATTTTGTAAATCTTTTTTTTTTTAATTTCATTTTATGTTATTTTCTATTTTGGTATTTTTTCTCTGAGAAAAATAAAAAATGGTTGTCTGACAGTTAATTTATAAATTTTAAATGTTTTAGTCCTTATTCATAAATGACAGAGACAAAAATATTAATAAATGAATGGCTAGATTCATAAGAAAACTTAATTAAAATAAATTCAATCAATTGCATTGAATCAATTAAACTTGTGAAAAAAAAAAGGTGCAGTCATCAGGGGTTTGAAAGAAAGTCGATTGCATTTGTATATTTTCACTTGCTAAAGTACCCCTACAGAAGAGCTAAATATTCTCAAAAAGAAAAGCTAAAAAATCTCATACAAGAGAGCTAAAAAGAGCTAAAAAATCTCATACAGGAGAGCTAAATATCTCCTACAGAAGAGCTAAAGCTTTAAGTATTGGATAATTATACTCAATGGGACCTAAAAGGAAGTACTACTCCAGGTCAGAGTGGATCTGGAAGTATTGGCGATGAAGAGGTACTTTTAACTCCCCAGAGCCCCGGAATTGGAACCTTTCCATTAGATGTAGTTTAATATAATTACCTGCTTACTAAAAACCCCAGTCCCGCCTTCTAGCACATATAGGAAATCTTTGGGGTGCTTGCGAAGGCTTGACGTGACCAGCCGATTGATCAGAGGAGGTCTCTCCGACCACCAGTCTAGCCCAAGTAAGGGCCAAAGTGTTAGGCATCACAGGTCACCACCCACATCACCCACCGATGGTTCCAGTGGGGTGGTCTTAACCCTCTACAGTCCCAACCGACAAGGCTTTTATTGAACTGTATATCAACTTAATGCCAAAATTTGATTAATGTGTAAATATTTGATGGCAATCATACCTATATTTCAAAGTCTCGTTAATTTTTTACATACACTTTTTATATGTTTATTATTTCCGCACAGTATAAATCCCAATGGCATAGTGGCTAAATTGCTGGATTGAGACATTGTAGTAGGCAAATTTGAACTCTAGTCTCGTTATTACGTTCACTTTCGGACTAATACCATTGGGAAAGGTATGAACTCCCATTACCGCAGCTATAGGTTAAATTGTATCACTACTGTTCTTCTATAAGAATGGCTTTAGCATTAAAAACAAAACCGAAAGTATTTAATACAAAATATGTATATTTTGATTTTACCTTTGTCTAAAAGATTCTCGTCTTTTTTCTCCCCCCGCTCTTGTTTTAAACTATACCTGAAAAAAAAAATGACGCGAGAGAGAGAGAGAGAGAGAATGTGTGTGTGTGTGTGCGAAGTGTCAAAAGACGTGCTGTTCATTGTGTGAGAGGTGGTCACTTACTTCATGCTGATATAACATCAGTTCATGTGGTGTAATGGTTAGCAAGCTAGATTTGCAGACCATTGTTAGGGGCACCAAATGAGAATCGAACTCACTAACTCAGACCTTGTGCCACATCTAAGCTAAGCTTAGTTAATAACTATATCGGTCAGTTACGAGATCTGCTCTCAATAGTACGGGGAATGCCATCTCGGTAATCCGACTCCAGCATCACAACGTATACACGCATAAGTTGCTAAGTCAGCCACCAATCGAAAGTAAAACACGCTTCAATGTGGATAGTAGTGATGGCATTCTTTTTTCCATTAGCACAAAATCCGTAACCTCCCGCCGCCAACACATACACGGCACAATAGACGCACACACTCACACAAAAGACGCACTCACTCACAAACAACACTCTGCAAAAAATAACTGACTTTTATGTTATAAAGTAAGTAAAGTCGTCGGGGTGGCTTAAAGTCGGTATCAGCCAGACAGCGAGCGTGTCTATCCCCTTTTCACTAGCGCTAGACCGAGATTGTTTTGGTGTTTGAGGTGGAGCACTAGACCTACCATCAGCTCCCCACTTTAGCGCACATATCCCTGTGCTACTCATACGCTGAGTTGGCGAGGGACGGTATACGAACCCGGAACCTTGTGGTCACTAGTCGAACGCTCTACCGGCTGAACTAAACTGGCCCTATTATGTCATATTCGATCAAAATCTAAGCAAATAAATGTGGGATGGAGAGAAAGAGAGATGACATTTATTAATCAAAGAGACTGGGGAAGAGATAGATAGATAGATAGATAGAGAGAGAGAGAGAGAGAGAGAGAGAGAGAGAGAGAGAGAGAGGGGGGGATAGATTGATAGAGAGCGCAATCTATCAATCTTCGTATCTATTTAAGAACCCATCATATCATCATATATCTTGTTAAAGGAAGGCCATACTTTCGAAATATTGAATGAAACAAAATGAAACTTAACACTTAACACCCAACGGAGTTTCTCATTTATTTCTCACCCATACTTCACACAAAATCCCCAAAACTATATATATATACATATATATATATATATATATTCACACTGAGAACTAGACTCACCAGATATACTGACAAAGAAGCATACGTGGACTACACAACGACAAAGTGAAGTCTTAATATCCCGATGAAGGTTTAAATGAAGACCAAAATGTTTTAATGCCGACTTCACCATCTATAATAAATCTACCTTTTTGGACTACTTTGTTTTTTCACACACACACACACACACACACACATATATATATATATATATATATATATATATATATGAACACGAATTACGTCACAGTTTTGAAACAAAATTCTATTTACGGCGATAGAATGCTATATTTTTTCTTCATATTTAAATTGTATATTATTCATAAATTACATCATCAAATATTGACAATGCCCTGATGATAGTTTGATATTGAAAGACAAAAAATATACGGTTAACATCAGCCTACGGTCGAAAAATCTAAATAATACCATTAAAAGTGTTCAGAAAATAAACTATGACACTGCCTAAAAGATCATTTCAAATGTTTTTGTATGTTACTAACAAGGGAAAGTATTTTGTTATTTAAAAAGAGAATCATTTTATTCGGCCTGAGAATAAACTACTTGAAAATGACTCACTTTGCTTATTCATAATTATCAATTGAAAATTTTGCTTAGAGAAATGTTGGCAAAATGTGATTAATATTTGGGTTGTTCGGCGGGAAAGGAAACTAACGACTAATCTCCGTGTCTCCATCATGTTTCAAGAAAAATAGTTCCAGTCTATGTAATCACACACACATATATATATATATATATATATATATATATATATATATATATATATATATATATATATATATATATATATATATATATATAATGTTGTGTATTTTGGCAGCAAATTATTATCGAGGCAAGTGTTGTTAAAAACGACGGAATATTTCTTTTTCATGATCTTTATCTGAAGTTTTTCTAGTCGTCTAGTTATTTTTCTTAGTTCGGGATCCAGTTGGTATAGGATTGTCCCATATTATCTACACTAGCGATTTCAACATTGTAGGTTGTAGTGTGATAGGTCAAAAAAAAAAAAAAAAAAAAAAAACCTAACACACTACAACCTACAATCCCCTGATGACGACCGAAGAAAAGGTTGAAAGTGCAAGGGTAAAGAATATGGGACAATTCAAAGACCAACCTTCAGTAAAATTCACACACCATTTTTGTCTAAGAAGGGGGCTAAAAAACGTTTTTCCATAGACAAAAAAGATACATAAAGTTATAAGGTTATAAAACAATGATATATTAAAAAAATAATTTAACAAATTATTTCCCCCCCCCTAAAAAAAACAAAAAAAACAGGATAAACGTAGAATTATATTGTTGTTGTTGGCATCCTTCCGTCTGTGAGAGACAATGGAGTAGTGTCCATTTTTTTATGGAACTTAGAAAAAAATTCTATCAAAATTAAAAAAAGAATTCTCTCGTGTTAAATGTCTGTTCATTTATAGTTACAACTTTTGACCCCTACCCTCGCCGTCACAGCCTACCGACTATTAGAAAAATATATCTAATTCTTGTGTCGAGTTCAGTAACTGTTAGAATCTCTCAGGCGCTTTTAGTGGTCTTGTCCCAAAATGATGATATGAAGATACTGTTGTTTTGATTTGATACAGAAATACAAAATATTCTTTAATTTCATTTCGTTTCAGCACACGTGTATGGGGGGAAATTATATAATATAAAAATATCCCCACATCCCCCAGCTATGAGTTAAAAAGGGGTCGTTCTAGCCCAGTCAGTTGAGCATCCGCCTAGGAATCACAAGATTCTGGGTTTGATACCGACCCTCTCCCACTCAGCACAAAGGTAACAGCTTGGATCTGTGTGGTAAGGTGGGAAGCTGATGGTAGGTGTGGCTCTCCACACCAAAAACAAACTTTCTGGTCTAGCGTATGTGAAAAGCTGTCCGGTTGTGTCGCATGAGTTGCTGGGAAGCGCTTGAATTTAGGGACGCCGGTTCCGGATTTGTTTTCGGGGTTTACTTCCCAAGTCTTCCTTGGGATAAGGTTAAGCCGCTAGGCAGCGGGGGTTTTATATTGGACTTTTCCTTTTCCTAGATGAGATGCCGACCAAGGCTAAGAAGCTCCTTATAAATCCTTTGGGGATTTATGTGAATACAATAGGCCATTCCACCGTAATTTGTACCGTAATTATTTGGGTATAATACGCAGTTCTATAGTAAGCCTAAAACTTAGTGGTACGTGTTATACACGAGAAATGAATATTAACTTTTTTTACCGGCCACGTGCTTCGCCATATTTGAGACGGCATGACTGAAAAGACGTTATATATCTTTGATCCAAACTAACTCATGTGAAACATACACTTCTGTTTTAAGCCACTACAAAGAAATAGCCGTTAGTCACTGAAGTGTGTGTGTGTCTTTGTTTATAATTTAAGTTTCTCCTCCTGTGATCTTATTTGTTGCATTTTTATGTAAGCATATCAGCATGTTTGCTCTAGATACTGTGTGAATTTTGTGTTTTAAAACATAATGGAAACGATATAAATTTTTAGCCGATACAAACTGCATAAAAAAGTTGAACAAATTTATCTCCTACATTTTCAACACATGAAAGGTTGGTGCAGAAAACGGAGTGGCCTGGTGCCTCCTTGTCAGACAAGAAACAAAAAGGAGTGAAAAAGAGAGGAAAGAAGCTGCCACAGAAAAGTGAACCAGAACGAAGGAGAGACAACAGCAACTCTAGCAAACATCACTTCTTGTTTGCAGTCACTGCACAAGAGATTGCTTTTCAAAAATTGACTTGTTCAGCACTCGCGCAGCTAAAAAAGAAAAAGAAAAAAAGGGACACTGCGCCATTGTCTTTAGCAGGCGGAAGGGTACCAACAACAATATGCGTAGCATCATAGTTCGTATAACTGTTTGAGTCTCGTTAGCTGATCATAATTTGTGTTTGATCAACGCCAGCGGGATCACCTAGTTGAAGGTGAATGATGTTGTAAGACCTGAATCACTTAATGATCCTTGGATCACATCACTGATGATATGTTCAAGGTGCATTTTCCAGATGTATTTCTTGATATGTATATTATACAAGAGAGATCTTTTCTCACATATTTTGTAGCGTAAAGAAATAAATAAAGAAAGGAAGAAAGAGACATTGTGAGAAATAGAGCAAAGAGAGAATAAGTTGTTCGGAACGAAAATTGAAAAAGACAGAAAGAATATAGAGAGACGAAGAAAGAGACACACACACACAGACAGACAGACAGGCAGGCAGGCAGAGGAGGGGCTGGGTTTTTGTTTAATGTCATATCAACGTTTGTGAATTATTTAATGCAAAAGTCATCCTTGTAGAAGATCAGTAGGGATACTATTTAGCTCAGAGCTGAGGAAATTAGTGGATACTCGGTAGAGTGTCCGACTAGGAACCACAATGGGCATAGTCTCCATCTCCGTCTGGCTGATACCGACGACTTTCTAAAAACTTTTTGTTATCTTTCCCAAGGGTATTTGACCGAAAATGAACATAACAACGCGAGTGGAATTCGAACTCGCTTACTACGATGTCACAGTCCAGCACATTAACGACTACGCCACGGAAACTCCCCAGAGAGAGAGAGAGAGAGAGAGAGAGAGAGAGAGAGAGAGAGAGAGAGAGAGAGAGAGAATTATGTGTCGATCCATACAGAAATTATCCCGTTCTTTATGACTTGAATACTATAGAACAAACTCTTTATTGAAACCTATGAGCAAAATGTTAGTTATCTTCCTTCTTTTCCGTGTATTATCAAAGTGCCAGTTTACATAAGATAGATAAAAATGAATGAAAGAAACACTGAATTGATTTTTGTTTTGCGATGGCTTAGAGTTCACTCTGTTCTTCTCCAAACAAATCTTTTTTTTTCTTTCTTGGAGGGCGAGGCTCATGCTGAGATAAATTACAAGAATTCACTATGTACGAAAGTAAATATTCATTCTTCGTAGAAGTGTGTTTGTCGACAGACTCGTACAAAGTAGACGTGTCTATCATATGCACCGAAATCACCGGGGAAATTAAAAGTTTAACATCTATGTGCACACCTTGAGGAATGCTGATTTCTTTTGCTATAAATACATATCTACTTTTTCTCAGTTATCTATACATATATAAAAGGCCGTGGATATGTATGTATGTATGTCCGGATGTGGTCGGATTCTGCTTTCTAAGGCTGGATATGTCAATCATAGGGAATCTCATCAGGGACAATTCATGTACACTCCAGGAACAAACAATGTGTCTTGTGCAATCTGTAACAAAGTCTGTAAGTCAGCTTCTGGTCTTAAGAGACATATGGTGGTGCATAAGCATCAAATTTTCATCTGATCATCCGATCCAATGGGAAGGACGTCCTTCCTATGTCATATTTGAATCAAACTTTGTGGATCTGCAGCGGGATTGATAAGTCATTTGAGAGCTCATGAGAGGAAAGGTTCTGGTGGTGGGGTTATAGGATTGTGAGGGACGGCAATGATATGTAAAGATTATGCGACTGCTACTGCTATATGTCCGAATTAAACTACAAAAATAAAACAATTATTGACAAAGTAAATATATATATATATATATATTAGATATCACCATTTCTTGCTTTTTGTGCAAAAATTATGAATATTTATTTATATACGAAGATATTTAAGAATTAAAATATACATTGAAATAGCATTGAAATTCTACTTGAAAATGTCCAGCATCTGTAAATCTCTAACAAATCAATACACAATGGTTTCTCCCCACTTCTACCCAGGCGACGCTGGATAGCCGCTTCTAGTCGAGAATAAGACAGAGATAAAGAAGTGAGAAAAAAAACACCAAAAAATACCAAAAAAAACACAAGTTACAAATAAGATACGAACGTTCTTTGATAGGGTAAGGAAGAAAGAAAGAAGAAAGAAAGAAAAGCCTTTAAATGATCAATCTTCGAAATTCTTTTTTGGCAGGAAAATGCACATTTATCCAAATTCCCGTCCTAGGCGCGGAAGAATCCTCCAAGATGCATCTACCTAATTGCTATATAAGTAGTAGAGTCAGAGAGTCCGTTAATCACTGATATCACAGGGAATTTCTGACAGAGATGGAATTTTGTCATCATCTTCTTAGACATAGTGCGTTACATAATTGATGGGTGGCCTATCAATTATGTATAGTAAATATTTAAAGGAAAGGGCATAGTGACTTCAAATGAAGAAAAGTTGGATGCTGCTATATATATTTACCAACCCCTCCACACGAGCAGGATGTGACACAAGGTCAATTTCTTAAGCGGAGTTCAACAGGTTTGAATTCAGAGTTTTCCTTCTCCTAGACCGGTTACCTAACCAAGGTTAAAGAGCCCAATCTGCCCTACTATTTACCCATAGCTGGAGGGAGAGTAGAATTTATACCTTTCCCAAGGGTATTAGCGCTAAGTGAAATACAATTACCACGTCCAGGATTTGAACTCGGGGCGACGAGTCCATTTCCTATGACTTTAACCATTACACCACGCGCTTCCTACAAATGAAGAAAAGTTGAATGCTACTATAGGATGTTCCAAACTACAACAGTAGCAGAATATCGTAACTCATCATCATGTCAATCCCTTTTGGGTTATTTAATGCCGAGACTTGATTAATTTGTAAATGTTAATAACAATGATAACTATTTAGGGCGTCTCATCATGTGCAATATTTCGGCCGATGCGCCCTTCGACCTTTTTCAATTGTTTCTTGTCAAACTCAGGAACCTTCTTGTAATATTCTAGGTAAAAAAACATTAGGTTTATAAGTTCCAAAAATTCACTCTGGATTCTCCAATAAGACACATGACGCAACGGATATAAAGGTTGCGTTAATATAATTCTAAGTGACAATCATCTATAGGATGCATGTTCAATCCTGACCGTGGGTGATAATAACATAATACTTAACATAACTTAACACTTGTACTCGGTCATGGTTAATGAGAACAATCTACCACAATGGATTAAATAAAGGGTTCAGTTCGAAGTTCCCTGAGGGCTATCAAATTCGACAAGAAGGTTCCCGAGTTCGAGAAAGTTTTGGAGTTCAAAGAGAAGGTTCTACAAAAAACACCTGAAAAAAAAAAGCCGGAGGGCACATTTGACAAAACTTTGTGTACATAATAATGAAGATGAGGACAACAGTCCGAAAAAACAAAACAAATTATACTAGTAACTATTCCTATTCATAATGATCATGCGTTTGCACACAGTTATATGGTTCCAAGAATTCCTATCTAACACTAATAATTTACAAGCAATTCACATTAGTAAACAAATATAGTTTTAAGTAACAATTCTTAATGCAAATAATGTTCATACAGTTAAATGGTGTCAAGTAAACATTACTAATTCTTATTATTTTGATTATTCGGTCAATTTTCCTTATCTTCATTGTTATCTGTACAACCTATCGACCGATGTACCCTCCGACCATCTTCAGGTATTTCTTGTCGGACTCAGGAACTTTCTCGGGCTAGGGAACCTTCTTTTCGAACTCGGGGACCTTCTATTCGAACTCGTGAACCTTATTGTCGTAATCGGGAGCCACCACGGAACTTTGAACCTAACCCTTTATTCAGTCCACGGGGGTATCCTGTTCTTATTCCGCTAACCATAGCTGAGGTACAGGTGTTAAACTGTGTTAATTGTTATTCTATGTTACTGCTGCCCCTGACCAAGATAGAACCTGTAGTCGAGATAACTCCTTTATCCACTAGGCTATATGTCCAAAATTCCAAGGAATATTACTAATTCTATTTAATGATAATTATTTGCTTGCATAATTATGTAGATCAATGTATTCCTCTCCAATACTAATAGTTTTAAACAAATTTATCTGACCCATATATGGAATCCTAAGAAGTACTACCCATTAATAACCAGGCCTGCCGGACGGGGGTCCAGTGGCCAAAGCCACTGGACTGTTAGTGAGAATTAACGGGGTTATCCCCTCAGGCAATACCTGCCCCCTTAATTTAAAGGGACAGGGATTGGTTTATTGCCCAGTGCCGACGAGATCTACGCATTTTTTGCACATGCAATCCCATGAACTTCGGTTTGTGGGTGGTCTCACATTAAAAGACCTTGTGTGATACCCGCATACGTGGGATGCGAGGTAAATACCTAAGAGGCACAACTAGCGCAGGTCAGATTTGACCTGGGAGAAATGACAACGAACGGATGCTCTATATTCCCCGGAGCTGCAGAGCCTTACCACCAGATGCGGATTAGTGTCATACCAAGGACACCTCTTTTGTGTGTCATGGAGGAGGGGCCTTTTGCCGAAGATACAGTCAGTATATTCTAAGCCCTGTCGACAGGGCTGATTTATAAAAGGAAATATTCTATATAATCTCAATCCATGGAGTAGCGAACTATCGGATTATTATAATCCGATGTTAGATATCATTAATACTAAGGATTAACTTCGATTCTTAGTAGGTACTTTTTTTAGTCTGATACTAAGCTAAGCTGAGTTTGGTACAAGGCTACAAATATCGAGCACCCTGTGAGAATAGAAATCATCACCACTCTTCAGCTTGCAGATCTCCCTAAACATTGAACTGTCTGCGAAAACCATAAAACTAAGAATAGCTTTAGTAAACAATATTGCCGAAATATATATATATATATATATATATATATATATATATATATATATACACACACACACACACACACACACACATATATAACACACACACATATATATATATATATATATATATATATATTTGTGTGTGTGTGTGTGTGTGTTTGTGTGTGTGTGTGTGTGGATTCTGATATGTACGTGTCCTGCGTCCCTAACACACAAAAATCTAAAAGAACACAGTAAAATCATATCCATGCATCCCAGCATTTTTCTTTATTTTTCCCTCACCATTTCAAGCTCGTTGTAAATATATTTCAATAGTTTCTTAGAAACGTATTACACATGATAGGTTATAAGGTCGGGGTTATACGGCTTTAGTTATTTCCCCAGATTATAAATAAAGATCCTACAATTTATTAAGAAACTTTAGTTGGGACCCATAACATTTTCAGAGGACTCATTCAAAGCAAATATGTGCGCCCAGGACGCACTAAATCAAAAAGCTATCAGTATCCTGATATATGTATATATATATATTATATATATATATATATATATATATATAAATGGAAATAAATCCGACAGTATGATTGAAAAGAGATAGAAAAACAAATAGAACGGTTTTATAAAGCATCTTTTACAATTGTCTTCATTTAATTTAAAAGGATTTCAGTTGAATTGTACTTTACCACAGAGGTCGAAACAGATATCAGTCAGCGTAATATTGACATTTGTTTTTCTATCTCTTTTTTCAATCATTCATATATATATATATATATATATATATATATATATATTATATATATATATATATTTGTGTTTATTCTTCGTTAATAATAATTACAACTGGTAATATAAACTAAATAATAATACTAAACCTATGTGTGTGTGTGTGTGTGTGTGTGTGTTACTGTCGGCAAAATAACCGATGTAAAAAATGCCACTGATAAAAATTTATTGTGACTAAGGAAAAAATGTCGAAATCCGAAACCTTAAAATTTATGTGACTTTTTTTTGTCAGACAACGCCTGGAGACCTTGCTAGCATGTATGGAAACATTTTCTTTTTTCATTCTTTCTTTTTTTCTTTCTTTATTAAAAAAAAATACAAAGTTTTTGATCCTTTTTTCTCATAACATCCAAAAGCATCGCAGCACTCATCAGGGTCGAGCAGCACTAGATGATACGACCCATAGTGAGCGGATCCTAATTAAGGTGACGGTTTTCTATAGATTAACATTTCGGATTATAAAGTTTATATAAACGTATCAAGATCGCTAAAAGAGTTGCAACTCTTTGTACATTTGTAAAGGATTCGTGATCAGTTGCAGTCAAAGACTAATTAGAAAATATCTAAGACCTTAATGGAATCACATTTCTCTATTTCTGGGATTATATATCAGAATGTTGTGATTAACTGAGTTTTATTTAAGCTGGATGCAAGCACAGGAATTTACAACTATGTATAGCTGTGTTTAATGGCGTATCGCTAAATTGCTTGGTTGTTTTTGTTTAACTATTTGCTTACATTTCTTCTCCCACCAGCTGGGTTCTTTAGCCTGGGTAACCAGTTTAGGAGAAGGCAAGGTCCAAGTAATTGTCTATCTTTTCGTTGTCATTTTTACTCAGTGGTCTTACAGAACCGCAAAATCCACAATATTTCAAGTTCTTAGCTTCTTGTTTATTATTATTATTTGCTCCTTTTGAGTTTTCACATCAGCATTAGCTGATGGTCTTTCACTGGAGTGTGAGTGACAGCAATCTCCTCAGGTCTCCAGGACTCTTCTGAGTATTCTGGCAGATTGCAGCAGTGCAGTGTTCTGAATGGTTTCAACCCTTCCTTTGATATCCAAACTTTCCAGACCCTTTTCCGATACTTTTGGGACAGTTCCAAGTGCACCAACTACAATTGGTATCACTTTCACTTTCATATTCCATAACTTTTTCAGTTCTCTGGCAAGGTCCAGATATTTGTCCATTTTTTCATTTTCCTTTAGCTTCACCTTGTGATCTGCTGGAACTGCAAAATACACCAGTTGACAAGTTCTTTCTTTTTTGTTTATCAACACTAGGTCTGGTCTTCTTGCTGGGATAAGGTGATCCGTTTTTATTTCAAAGTCCCAGAGAATTTTATGCGTTTCGTTCTCAAGAACAGATTCTGGTTTATGCATATACCATTTTGTTGTATGGTCAAAATTACATATTTTTTATGTATATATAATTATATTTCCCAGTGGATCACCTTCCCAACCCAGTCGTGTCTAGTTTTGTATTCTCGTTGTGCTAGTTTGCTACATTCGCAGAGTATATGGTTTACAGACTCATCTCTATTCCCGCAAAGTCTACATTTACTATTTTGTTGGGTCCTATCAATTTTCGCTTTGATGTAGTTTGTCCTTATGGCATTATTTTGTGCAGCAATTATAAGTGATTCAGTTTCTCTTTTGAGGTTTCTTTTCCTTAACCATGTCCAAGTCTTTTCATGTGCAACCTCTTCAATTTGTCGTTTGAAGCGTCCATATAATTGTTTTTCTTCCCATTTTTGTTTTCTAGTCTTTGTTGTTTTTCTGATTGTCCATCTGTCGCTTTTACTGTTGGCCGTAGTTTGTCTTTGCTTTTTCTTGTGTAATCTTCAAGGTTGGATTGTGGTTTCTACGCATTCCTCTATGTTGGCAAGACCTACATCATTCCTATTTTTGTAAGGTGACAAACTCAGAAAATCAACAGGGGGTGAAATACTTATTTCCCCCACTGTATTCATGTGCTCTTTTTGTATTTCATATCATTCTCGTATTCATCCTATTAAGTTTTACTTGTGTGCCAAAGAGTTCTTCTAATGGCCACTTGGTGGCATAGTCATAGCAATATATGTGAAGGGTATACAAAAGTCAAAGTCTCTTTTCCCTATGCTTGATCCCCTAACCAAGCAACACGTGATTTCAGCTCTTTTACTACGTCCAATTTACCTTGAAACAGCCCTGACTCTGGTTCCATGCGACAGATGCTTTACACCCCCCAACAAACCTTGTGTCGCATTGAATGCGAAACTATAGGATAATGTACTTTTTAAATATTAGAGTCTTTACCCATAACTTTCATCTCTCTTATGTGAACATATGCACAAGACATTTCTCCACACACATTCTTCATGTACTCCTTTTGTATCCTATGTCATTCTCGTATTCATTCAATTAAGTTTTTTTCTCAGCCAATGGCATATGCTGTTGTTAATTAATCGTGAATTATTCTTACATTTATTCTATACAAGGAAACAATATTCAACCAACCAACACTCGTCTATTATATAGCGTTAAATAACCCAAAATAAAATATATGAAAACTTTTAAGACGTTCATTTCTCTACAAATTGGTGACAACCTGGCGTATAGAGGGTGTATAAATTATTCAACTTTCAGGCATTGGAATATATCTAGACATGTCAACTGCATCCGCTGCAGAGGGGTAAGATCCACCCTCAAATTAAAAACGGCTTCGTTTAAACAGAACTCAAATATACATCTACAATCTCGTGTGGATAAATATGTGCAAGGGTTAGGCGGATAATAATAATAATAATAATAATAATAATAATAATAATAGAAAAAACTCTGATTTGATCCAACAACAAAATTGTATATGCATAAACCAGAATATGTTATTGAGAATGAAACGCATAACATTCTCTGGGACTTTGAGATGAAGACGGATCACCTTATCCCTGGCAGACAACCAGAGCATTGTATTGATTAACAAGAAAAAGAGAAGTTGTCAACTGGTAGATCTTGCAGTTCCAGCAAATCACAGGGTGAATATGGAAAGAAAATGAAAAGATAGACAAATACCTGGAGCTAGTGAGAGAATTGAAAGCTGTAGAATATGAGGGTAAAAGTGATACCAATTGTAGTTGGTTCACTTGGAACGATCCCCAAAAGTTTAATAAACAGACTAGATGAATTGGACATCAGAGGAAGAATTGAAATCATCCAGACAACAGCATTGTTGAAATCGGCTAGAATACTCGGAAGAGTCCTGTTGAGGAGACTTGTTGTCACTAAAACTCCAGTGAAACACCATCAACTTACGCTGGTATGAAAAACTCACAAGGAGTGAAATACTACAACAGACAGAGAACCAGACCTAGTATTTATTAACAAGAAGAGAAGTTGTCATTTGGTGTATTTTTCCGTTCTGTTGGATCACAGACTGAAAATGAAAGAAAACGAAAAGATAAACAAAGTCTTGGACCTGGTCAGAGAACTGAAAAAAAAACCAAAGAAAAACCAAAACCAAAAAAAAAAACCCAAAACCCATGAAGGTGGAGGCCAAAGCAATTATAGTTGTTGTCCATGGAACGGTCCGCAAGGGTTAGGAAACCAGTTTTGATGAATTGGAATTCAGTGTAAGAATCGAGAGAATCCAAACAACAACATTGATAAGATCGGCTCAATTACTCAGAAGAGTCCTGGAGACCAAAGAAGATTTGCTGTTGTTGAGACTCCAGTGCATCACCAACAAAAAAAACTCGCAAAGATTGACAAAATTGTAATAAGGATAAGAATAATTTGTTTTTAATTACGTGGCTTACCATATAGATATTGTTAAGCAATCAAATATTTCGAAATAAATTATAGCCCTGTCGGCTGAGGCTGCAGAATACACCATTAGACCCCCTATGGAGAGGTAACCCCCCTAATGGTGCTATCTGTTGGCCAGGAGGAGGTGATGGGATCCTGGTGGCTTAATTATCCATGACATACAACTGCACTTTTGCCCTTACTTTGGGTAGATGGGTGGTCAGAGAGGCCCTCTCCGATCAGTCGGCTGGTCACGTCAAGCCCTAGCACCTACATAATGGTCCCATCCCGATTGCCCTTATGGCAAGCCCCAATTCTTTTAATCATATATCTGCTAGAAGGCGGTAGCTGAGGTACTTAGTGTCCTGGGTATGATGTTAAACTGCATTTAATGTGTAGTTCCACTTTTGAAGCTCTGGGGAGTGTGGGGGGCCTTCATCAACATTACTCCCAGGGCCACTCTGACCCAGAATGGTAATACCTGTTAAGGTCCCATCTATGGGTTCAATAGAAAAAATGAGTTTAAAAAAAAAAAAAAAAAAAAATGAAAACCAGTCAAGAAGGAATACAACAAAACGTATTCGGCATAAAATAACCCAAGGATTGATATGCCGTAAAATCCAACCAAACAAATAAATCAAACGCCGGTATTAGATAACTCACAAGAGATTGGTGTGCCGTTAAACAAGTAAACCAGACCAAACCGATATATTATATGGGAAATCAGAAAGAGCTTGATATATATATATATATATATATATATATATATATATATATATTAACCTCTCCACACGAGCAAGGTGTGACACAAGGTCAATTACTTAAACGGAGTTTAATAGGTTTGAATTCAAACCTATTATTCGTGCCTTCATTTACAAATCATCTCTACATGCTACAGATTCTAAGAACCATCTTATGTATCTTATAGCAAGTTCTTTCTAGAGTTGAGAGTGTGTGGTGTAATGGTGAGAGTCGTAGGAAATGGACTCGTCAACCCGAGTTCAAATCCTGGACGAAGCTGTTATTTCACATAACAATAATACCCTTGAGAAAGGTGTGCATCCAACTACTCTCCCTCCAGCTATGGGTATATAGTAGGGCAGACTGGGATCTTTAACTTTGGCTAGGTAATCATTTAGAAGAAGGAAAGTTTTCCTTCTTCTAAATTGATTACCTAGCCAAATTCTATGCGATTTCCAGACCAAAACCATGTCCACACAACCGTATCTAAAATATAATCTCTCTATCAATTATATTGAGTAATTTCCTCTTGGAAATATAGCACCCATATAATCAACAATATATAGATATAGATATTTGTATGTATGTATTATATATATATACCTATAATATTTATTTTTGTGGATTTTGTGTGAAGCATGGGCTGTGAAATGAATAAGAAACTCAGTTGGTGATTAAGTGTTAAGTTTCACTTTCTTTTCATTTTATATTTCGGAACTTCGACCTTCCTTTGTCAAGTTAGACAGTCTAGATTAAAGGAAGGCCGAACTTCCGAAATATAGAATGAAAAAAAGCACATAGGAAAGACAAAAACATCAAGTCAAGACAGTCCATGAAAGTGCCAGAAAACTCTAAAAAGACCTATGTACGCAAACCCATGCATACGTACACCAGCTGTGTACTGTGTAATTGATGGTAATGCTAATGATGAAGGTCTTTTTTCTTATTCTATTCTTTTTTTTAATAGCGTTGCAGAAGGAGTATGTTCCCTAGCGTATTTTTTCCCAGGCTCCCACACCAGTTTGCCTGTCTGTCTGTCAGCCATTCACCCAGTCAGAGTGTCAGCTTTGCAAGCGAGCCTGTTGAGCAGCTGCAGATATTTCCCCGCTCCACTCTTTCACCAATAGGAGCGAAATCAATTCAACTCTGCACAGGCTACAGTGAAGTATCGTCAGGGAACTCTACGCTCGCCATTTTTTTTTTACGGCGGGGAGAGCGCATGCGCACACATGTAGACACATTGACCATCTTTTTTTTTCTTTTTTTAGAAAACATGCGCTTTCTCGCATTCGTACCTCCAACACACTTAGAAATGCTTCTCTCTCCCCCTATCTCTCTCTCTCTCAAACGTTTATTCATTTTCCTTATTTTCCTCCTTTGCACATTTCCTGAATTTGTTTGTTTGTTGCCCACGCAAATTATATATATATATATATATATATATATATATATATATATATATATATATGGGTGTCAAAACGCTCAAACGCATAACCATGCACCCTTTTCTCTCTCTCACCATACGTGTCTTCCTTCTTATTCATACGCACACACATCATTCATTAAAAACACAGACATTATATATATATATATATATATATATATATATATATATATATATATATACGCACAACTATATGTATGTGTGTTAGTAAGAAATGGGGTGTATCCGAAAGTATATGGAAATATCACCATTCAATATTTGAATGTCCTGATGAAGATAATATAACATTTAATATATATCTAATAAATTGAACGTTTTAAACATTGACAAAAGTTTTTTCAAATTTTGATAAATCCTCTTCACAACCCTGATTTTTCACTTCTAATAATTATTTTTTAACACACACACACACACACACACACACACACACACACATATATATATATATATATATATATATATATATATATATGTATGAGAAGTAGAGGATTGAGTAATGTGGTTGAAAATAAAGGAAAAGGCGGATTAAACAACACAACAAGTAAATTTAAAGGATATTTCATCTCATCCCTCAGTATCCGCCCCTTCGGCCCCAAAATTACCTTTTCAGCATAAAAGCAGACAGCTGAGAAAATTTCGAATAAATAAGATCAAAGTGTGAGAGAGATGATTGAGTCCTGATACATTTGACAACCTTGAATAGGAAATGTTTAACGTCATGAGAGAGGCTGGAGACGAACACAGAATTATGCAACGAGCCTATAAATGAAACATACAGTTAAATAAAATGAATATACATAATATTAATGAGAGACACTAAGTTTTTATTAGGCTTTCATTAGCACCAGGTATTCTATTATCAGTCAGGCCAACAAAAAAAAAAACAACAGAAAAAAACAACAAAAAGAAAACAGCTGAATCATTCATTTATACCTTGTCAAGTCAATGATAATAGTTATTTTATTTTTGTTGAATTAAAATTTTTAAATTCAGAAAATTAAAAAAATTATACCAAAAAGTTACAAAAAGTAATTGTACTTTATATAAAAAAAATCGACTGAAGAAAAAAAAGATTTTTCTGTACATTATTTTGTTTTGTGCAAAATTTCAGTTTTGCAAATAAATATTTTTAAAAAAATTCAAGTAAGCAACAGTTAAGTAATTTATCGATTGATACATTTTTTTTTTATTATGCCTATTGCTCGTAACTAAACAATAAGACTATATTTCACATCTGCAGCTTGAATAATTACCTATAGTTATATAGTTACATATATTTATCATTATATAATTACCTATATTATATAGTTTCATTTATTTATTATTATCATTAGTTATATAGTTACCTATATTTATTATTTTTATTGTCTATAGTTATATAGTTAACTATATTTTGTTAAGATTATTACTCTTAACTAAGTATCTCTAGTTTGAATAATTACCTATAGTTTTTTGTTTAATGGTATGTCAACCTCCATGGGTTACTTAAAACCAAGACCATCAGTGTAGAAGACCAGTTATGGTACTATCTACTTAACCCATTACTGGGGGATGAGGGGATTCATACCTTTTCAAATGTTATTAGTCCGGAATTGAACGCAATAGTTACAACTGGAGTTCAAACTCGCTTTCTACGATGTCGCAGTACAGCACGATAACCTACGCCACGGGAATTCCCGCCATTATTACCAATTAACATAATTAGTGACGTTTATTTAAAAGGTAAATATTACTTTCATTAACACTAATAATTCGTTATTTTAAAAAATATTTTAATTCTTTCAAAGTTTAAAATCTTTAATTCTGTTTGATTAGTTATGTCTTGCAGCAACATGACCTCATGCTGATCATTCATTAATAGAGACTGACTTTCGATAAGTACCCGTTCTTTCCTCGTTAGGAAGATAACATCCATTCATAGGATTCCAAATAGATTACCATATTAGACCGCCCTCTCGGTTGGGGCAAATGAATACACTGACTGCATCTCTGCGGAGGGGTAAAATCCTCTCAATGGGGCCACCTGTTTGATCGAAATATGATGCTTAAGGATGAAATCCTGGTAGCCCAGCACAACATTCCATTTTGGTCCTTACTTAGGCTAGAGGACGGTCGGGGAGCCCCCGTCCGATCAATCGGCTGGTCACGTCAAGCCCTATGGGATTGTTCTGACACTTTTTATCGTATATGTGATAGAAGGCAGTGGCTGAGGCTTTTAGTGTCCTGTGTATAATGTTAAACGGCAGTTATAATTTTGGATTGCTAGGAGTGTGGAGTACCCCTTCATAGCCATTACTCCCAGGGCCATTCTACCTGGAGTGGTAGTATCTTCCATGGTCCCATCTATGGGTCAAATAGAAAAAATGAGTTTAAAAAATTTAAAAAATTGAGTTAAAAAAAATTGAATTCCCACCAAGCATGAATAGAACAAAACGTCTTCGGCATAAAATAACCCAAGGTTGGAAATGCCGTTAAATCCAATAAACCAAACCAAATTTGAATTAGAATTTGCCATGCCCAATAAAAATCTTTGTCTTGGGATAAATAATTATGAATAAAAAATTCAAAAGTTCTAAACAAAACAGTTTGGCAGTTTATAGAGAACAAATCATCTATTCCCAATTATTAACTGAGACGAGAGAGAAATCACTAAAATGTATATATTTTATATTTAGCCAATTTCACCTTTGTATATCTTCTTATTATAATAGAGATTGTTTGTTTTTCTGTCTGTAACCGAAACTATATTACTACTCAAGTCACAATTCCCTTAGTTTTCTACGTCACATTCTCCGTGATTTGATTTTTATTTAAACCTCAATTATTTATAAAATTGTTTTACATTATTAATACTGTTGGCCTTATCTACATACTAATAACATGCAATTGTATTTATATATACAACAAAATAGCGGTTTACAGTGTAAACGGAAAGGCTAATGTGCATATTGATATAAAAATTTGATTTTAATAAATATGTGCTTAGTATTATTGGTTTCTTATTGTTTGGTTTTATCTTAATGAATATAAGCAAAAATATCGGGAATAAATCTTAAAAAATCTATTAACAAGAAGAAATAACTGTAATTTTATTCATTACTTGCTATTTTAACTAAATAGTTAAATTAGGAAAATTTAGCAATGAAAGACGGGAGTGATGGAAGAGTAAGTTTCACTTGTTCTAATTCTTGGTTATACCTCCTCTGTTTCAAATCTTTTTATCTGCATACTTATTTAGTTTAATTAGCCTTTCTAATTTGATATAATATTTTATTACATTAAAGCATAAATACTTACACCGGAGGGTGCATATTTTTGCTACTTTCAATAAAAAAAAAGGAAAAACTGATGGTGAATTGGTCGGTTGGTTATTTTGTTTAATGGCTTAAGACTATTTGATGGCAAATTTTTTGTGTTGTATATATGATTTTTAAACGAATAGTTTTTAGGTAAATATTTTTGGTTTGGTTTTAACTGATAGAAATATTTTTCACTAACTTCATGTGTATCAATAATTGATAGAATTAATGAACTGGTGGTTGAACCTAAGCTACTACCTTCTTGCACCTATATGATAAAAATGGTTGGGTATTTGTCGTGAGAGCAGTTTGAAAAATACGGTTGAGATAATCATATATATATTTGCAAACCCCTCAGTACAAGTAGGATGTGACACAAGGTCAATTTCTTAACTGGAGTTTAACAGGTTTCAATTCAGAGTTTTCTTTCTACTAGCCTGGTTGTCTAACCAAGGTTAAAGACCCAGTTTATTAATTATTCATAGCTGGAGGGAGAATCGTTAGATTCATACCTTTCCCAGGGTACTAGTGCTATGTGAAATGCAAACAGCCACGTGTATGATGTGAACTTGTCTCGCCGTGTTCATTTCCACCTACACTACATGGGATGATCAAATAGGTGATAGAGTTTGACATGACCAGCCAATTGATCAGATGCCCGTCTAGCCTAAATAAGGGCCGATGTGTAGTGTGTTGCATGTCATGGGATCTCTTGTTTACTGGGCTACCGTGTGGACATTTAAAATAGTTATGGGTGGTTGGTTTGTGCATTTATTTATTCATCTGTTTTCAGCGTCAAACATCATGACATGCTGCCGAAGAGATCTTTTGTGGTGATAAGTAGTGATAGATGAAACGTTGATAGAGGCAGGATCACAAAGATATCACAAAAAGCATTCATGCGAAATTAACGTAAACAATCTCAGTTGAAATTCGAACTTCGTTAGCCAAATCCGTTCCACAGAAACGAGCCCAGTCGTCTAAACTCTCTCAGTTTCATTGGACACAAAAAGTAAATTATATATATATATATATATATATCTTATTTTTGAATATTAGGCATTTTATTTCTTCTATCTTTTGTCACTCTCCCTCTCTCTCTCATATATATATATATATATATATATATATATATATATATATATAGAGAGAGAGAGAGAGAGGGGGGGGAAAGGGGGAGAGAGTCACACACACACACACACACACACAAAATAAATAAAATGCCTTATATGCAACAATGGCGAGCTGTACGAAGAGTATGCAACAAGTATGAATATTTAGCTTCTTGTCGTTTGCATAATTTATCTGCTGCAATGTGAACTCGCGTTGTCGTGAAATAAAAATGAAACTCCATCAAAATTTTGGTTGTTCCCGATGTTCTGGGTATGACACTGAATTGAATCTGATGGCGAGGATGTAGCTCTGTACCATTACTCTCAGTTCCACTCTGACCTGGAGTGGTAATACATGTCAGGATCCCATTTAGTATTAGATCAGAGTGTGTGTACCCCTTCGCCCCCAAAAAGGCCCAAAACAAAAATAAAATAAACTTTTAAGAAACAACTACACAAAAATGAAAACTTGAAGAGGCCGGTTTATCACCCGCCTAGGAATCGCAAGGTTCCTGGTTCAATACCGGTCCCCGCCAACTCAGCTCATGACTAACACAGCGTGACAATCTGATCTGTGTGGTAAAGCGGGGAGCTGATGGTAGGTATAGAGCTCCACGTCAGCAAAAACAATCTCCCCGGTCTAGCGATAGCGAAATGGGGATAGATTCTTTCGCCGACATAAACGTACCTTGTGTCACTTGTTACTTGTGGTACCCTAAATATCCTGTACTAAAATTCAGGAAAAAAAATGAGTCCAAAAAACACATCCATACTTCGTTCCAGGGCACAGAAAAAAAGAGAGAGTGAGAGAGAGAAAAAAAAGAAAAAAGAAAAAAGAAAAAAGAAAAAAGAAAAAAGAAAAGAAAAAGAAAAGAAAAAGAAAACGTGGCCGAGTAATCAATATATTAAAACTTTTATTCTTAATACTTGACCTGGTTTCGAGGTGACCTATTGTGATGTAATAGTTAGCTAGCTAGTCACGTAGATTTATTATTACTGAATAATGCGTTCGGTCCTTGCTGGATGCCCCAACTTGCGACCTTATGTCCCATCATACCTGTGGCGAAGGGATTGAGAGGAAAGGGCGTCCAATCGTGGTGTAATGAATGATTAGCAAGCTCGTCTCACAGACTCATTACTACTAATTAGTGAGTTCGATCCTCAGTAGACGTCCAAAACTTGAGACATTGTGTCATAACGGGTTGAAATGAGACAGAGTACCCTTGTGCTGTAATGGTTAGCAAGCTCGTCTCACAGATTTATTACTACTGATTAGAGGAGTTCGATCTTTGCTGGATGCCCCGTGTTTGCGACCTTGAGTCACATCCTACCTGTGGCGAATGGATCGGGTAAATAACTACCTTCTTGACCTGGTCTCTCTGGGCAAAAAAAATCAGACTAATAACAAAATAGTGCTCAACTCGAAATATTGGTCTTACGGATTCAAAGATTTGATATATTTTAAATCGGTTATTGTTACCAATAATTCATTCTATCTATTAGAAATAAAATACAGTTTTTACAGTATCCCCCATGAAAGTAATTTAATTCGAAAACTTATGCTCTGCGCAGTCCAGTAACCAGAAGATTCAAGAAAGATAACCCAGGCTGTAAGAATCTCGACCATCAGGTAAGATAAAGTAGGCATAAAACCGTGGATTTCGCGGCCATGCGCCAAGCCATTGAGGCAAATTTGGAGAGTCAAACTCGGAGGGTATCAGGCGAATACGGCATCTCATAGTCCAATGCAGTTCTTTACGATCTTAGGTTACCAAAATATTGCAAAACGTTTGACACTGAAGTATTACTGGGTGAAGATTTGAAATCCCTGATGAACAAGAAAATATGAATGACAAACTTCTTATGGGTTGTTAACTTATCTTGTTAACCCTTCCACTATACGAGGTGTCAACGTAAACAATCTCGCCATTTTCACGAGTGATATTTAATAACTGCAGACCTTGCCGTGAAACGCCAACAGAGTATCAGGCGAGGTTGGCATCTTACAGTCCCATATGGTTCGTTACTTTCACGACGTCGACAAAACATCAGGTGCTGCTGAATTGTGCCTCACGTATGTATTTACCAGTGTCAACAGCATGTGACACATGGTCATTTTTAAAGCAGAGTTTACCAGGTTTGAATTCGGAGTTTATGTTCTCCGAGACCGGTTGCTATATCAAAGTAAAGACACCCATTCCGCCCAACTATTTACCCATAGCTGAGCGAGAATAGTTGGATTCATACATTTCACAAGAGTATTAACGCTATATGAAATGCAAACAGCCTCATCCAGGATTTAGAATCGTGTCGTCGAGTTCATTCCTTTCAACAATAAACAACTACCCCATGCGCCTTCTCCATATAAGAATTGTATCATGTTACTAAAATGTAAAACTTTTAACTCACTCTAGTAGTTAAGTTAATAAAAGTTTGGAAAAGGAGGAAAGGTTTGCTGATGAGGCCAGCCGCGGATAAGTGAAAACTGCATTTTGTGATTCCGCAGATGGTCGGGTTTAACTGTATATAGTTTTTTTTTAACCCCCCTTCCCCCAAAAAAAATTCTGTTAAAAAAAGAGTGGGGGAAGGACTAAACCGAGGGGAATTGGTTAGGAAAGGGATCAGTGTGTTGAAACATGATTGTCTGGAAATAAGAAAAACTGGAGTTAGGTTAGTGGGTTGAAGATCTTGGTTAGGCAATTGGTTGGCTGGCTGGTTTGTTGGAATAATTGGTACTGCAAGGGGGGCGGGGGCGACGGGTTATGTGGCGTCTGGGCCAGAATTACTTCGCAATGCATCAGTTGCGTGCAAGTAAAATTAAGGGTTCCTTCAAACACTCTCTTTTCTTTACCCTTTTTCAAATCCTTGATCTTTTTTTAGCGTTTTTCACGAGGCTTACATGTGCATGAAGACATGCACACACATACACGCATATATACTTTATATATATATATATATATATATACACACAATTATTTCTGACATTTATGAAAGTTTATGTGTATAGGCCTTTATATAAGAGGTGTGTTTAAAAAAGGATTTAGACTGAAACTATATTTACCAAGACAGAAATGAATGATGAATGAAACTTTAATTTGAAAAGAAAAAAAAATTCCCCACCATTCAACACACATATTCAAGTGAGTTTTTCTTGGTCGACGCACCCCTGAAATTCCTCTTTTCATGTGTTGTGAATTGTGCCATTGTATTTGTTTAATGTCTTCTACGTCCTCAAAGTAGGGCCGGTTTGGTTCAGTCAGTAGAGCATTTGTCTAAGAATTGCAAGGTTCCGGATTTGATACCGGGTGATACAAACTGGGAAATCAATTTTAACAGTTTGACAGTTTATCAAAGTTCTTCGACGCCTGTTTGATCGAACACCCAAAGAAGGCCGAAGGATACAGTAACAGAAATGTTGTGTTCATACATACCACAATAAAGATGAGGACAACAGACCAAAAAATCAAAATTATTCAAATAAAGCAATGTTGCTGCAAGACGTAACAAATCGAACATATTTGAAGTTTCCATACTTCAAAATGCAGATGTAAAATAATTACATAGCACACATGATTCAAGTTGTTTATAGTATCTGCCATTATTAAGTGGTCGCCCATCTAAGTATTAAGCAGTCACATTACACCTTAACTTCGTGACCGTTGCTTTCAGTGCGACATAGTCGTAAGTCAGGATGTTTAATTAGTTAAGTATGACAATCTAGACCACGGCTTCTCAAAGTGGTCTACATAAACCCCCTGAGGTCAATACAACAACTCAGGGGTCTGTAAGTATTTGGGGGTCTACAAAGGGTCTATGGAAACTACTAAGCCTTCTTTGTAATTAGAAAAAATAATTCCACAAGAATCCTGGAGAACATACTCATATTGATAGATTTTCTAAAGTTTAAGCCCAATATTCATGAACTTATCAAAAGTCATCAGCTCCAGCCATCACATTAGGAAATGTGCTTCCTTGGTAAGTTATTAAGTTAGTATTAAATACTTGCAGCTCTTTTTTTTACATGTTATCCTTACTTTACTGTTTATTTTACAATTAACAATTTTACATAAACGTTTGTGCAAAATTTATTAATTCCATGATTTGTTGCAAGAAAACAACTGCAAGGTGGACTGAGGTATATAACGAGGGGGTCCATGATAGGTCAATCAAATTTTTGTAGGAATCCACGGACTTACAAGTTTGAGAACCCCTGATCTTGTACATCACGGGACATCCAGCGAGGATCGAACTCGCAATTCAATAACAATGGATCTATGAGACGAGCGTGCCAACCATTACACCAGGATCGGAGAGTAAGGGAGTCGTTATTTACCTAACCATTTGCCAGGAGTAGGATGTGACACAAGATCACAAGTACGGGACATCAAGCGAGGATCAAACTCGCTATTCAGTTGTAACAGATCTGCGAGATTAGCTTGCTAACCATTTCACCATGATAGGATACTCCATTTTTGAGTTGAGTCATCAAAAGTTACAAGGGTTTTTATTATGGTTTCATTTTCAGAATTATGATCATAATTCGAGCATGATGAAGACGGTAATAATCATTGGGAGTTATTTACATAACGTGGATCTATAATAAAAAGAATAACAGTGGAAGCGCTTGGTGTAATGGTTAAGGTCATGGGAAATGAACTCGTCGCCCCGAGTTCAAATCCTGGACGTGGAAATTACATTTCCACTAAGCGCTAATACTCTTGGGAAATGTATAAATCCTACTATCCCTACAACTATGGGTAAATAGTAGGGCAGTGGGCTCTTTAACCTTGGTTAGGCAACCAGTTTAGGAGAAGTAAAACTCTGAATTCAAACCTGTTAAACTGCGCTTATAAATTGACCTTTTGTCACATCTTACTCGTGTGTGTGTGTGTGTGTGGGGGGGCGGTTAATATATATAATGAAAATAAATGTGTTGGCAACGACAGCAGGTAATAAGCAACAGTCAATGACTTTATTAGCAACAAGAAAAAAATAGATTTTATGAAACAAACCCAATGATAAAAAAAATTTCATGTGAGTTAAAGTCAATATAAATAGCAATATATTTAATGTGCGTACAAAATATTAGCGAAGCGTGAATGAAACCTGTGAACAAGACAAACATAAAGAAAGAACTATGTTAGAAAGATGGTGGAACGGAATTAAGAGGAGGGGGGGTTTGTGGCGAAAATGGTTACCTTTTAATCAGTTGTAAAACCCTGCGTAAACACACACACACACACACACAACACATATTATAAACGAACGAATAGACATACGAGGTATGTCAGAAAAGTTCCAGGGCTGGTGTCATAAAAAAATCCAAAATCCAAACTACAAGTTATTCCCTTCAAAGTAATGCCCCTGGAGTCTAATGCACTTTCCTATCCTTCTCTGACACGCTTGCATGCACTCCTGGAAGGATTCTTCCGGGATTCTACGCAGCTTTTTCGTCATAGACTTTTTGATGTCGTGCACATCCTCAAAACGGCTTCCCTTGATGACCCCTTGGGCTTGGGGAAGAGGAAAAAAATCACATGAAGCCAGGTCGGGCCTGTAGGAAGGTTGCTGCAGCATAGTGGTGTTCTTCTGGGCCAGGAACTCCTGGATACTCAGGACAGTGTGAGCAGGTGCGTTATCATGTTGAAGCACCCACGAGTTGTCCTGTCACATCTTTCGCCTCTTCTCGCGCACAGAACGAAGCAAACGCTACAGTATCTCTTTGTAGACATACTGGTGGATCGACTCGCCCTGTGACAAGAATTCAGTGAACAATGCCCCTCACATCGAAGAATGCAATCAGCCTGTAACTTTTCTGGCATACCTCGTGTGAAGATTTGTAATTAAAAAAAAGTATTTTGTGCCGATCAGTTTCGGCTTTCAGTAACCACCAGAGAACATCTATATCATAACTGTTTACATTTAAAGACTGATAGACATACGAATACCAAGGGATTGACTTCACGTGTGAACGTAATTTAAACTTTAGATAATAGACATTATCTTTCAACTTTGCAGGTGTTTATAAACAATTTCAAACGTGAACGTTAAAGTTTTTTTCCTCTCTCATGAAAATATCATTAATTAGAACGATCAGTCGATAAAAGATAATTTTTAATAAAATTTAATTTGATTTAAATATTTTCATTATGAAAGTTAAGGATGAGAGTGTAAATATTTGAGGTTTTCAAAAATGTTTTCTTTTGTGTGTGGTCTAATTTGCAGTAGAGTAAATTTTATATATATATATATATATATATATACCAACCCCTGTGCACGAGCACGATGCGACACAAGGTCAATTTTTTAACAGGTTTGAATTCAGAGTTTTCCTTCTCCTAGACTGGTTATCTAGCCAAGATTAACGAACTCAAACTTGCCTATTATTTAGAGAGAATAATTGGATGCAAACATTTCCCAAGGGTGTAGCCTCGTCCAGGATTTGAACACGGGTCGACGAGTCCATTTTCTACAGCTCAAATATTCATCTTTCTTGGAATTGATGTGGATTTCATCAATATCATTCGATCGTCTTTATTGTAGTCAATTTTGCGTCTCTCTTTCTTTATATATATATATATATATATATATATATATATATATATATATATATAAGTATCGAGTATTGTTTAGCTTTTTTCCTTTTAGCTTTAGACAAGCGCGCATATATATGTTTTTTTCTTTTGGCCAAGTGATATAGTGTAAATCGATTATCTTCGGTTGGTGCAACTCTCTAGGTCTTTTCTTTTATTTTTTCCCAGGCATTTATTTATACTATATTTTTACTAGCAAATTATTAGTCTGGTTTTTCCTTAACGCAATTTTATACTAATTGTATAGTATATATATATATATATATATATTATATATTATGTGTGTGTGTGTGTGTGTGTGTGTGTGTGTGTGACCTGTAAATTATGCTTTAATCGCTAGTGTTATTTAGCGTCACTTTGGCGACAAAAACAAAACTATAATTTGTACAATTAACACACTTAAAACAGCCTTGATAATGGTTTAGAAGAGAACTGAAAGTACTTGGTTTATAAATGAAAACTCTTTCGGACAATTCATTTCTTTTATGATAACATTAAAATTTTTTTAGAAAATTGAAAGAAACAAAAAACTAAACCAAAAAAGGAAATCATTTTTAAAAAAATAAATAAAACTTATATAATATATATATATATATATATATATATGCAATATTCGAGGAAAGTTATGAAATTAAAGCTTCCTGTTTATTTCCACGAAAACTGCAACACATGAGCACAGTAAGAAATAAAAAGTATTTAAAGTCGTCAACAGTATCAACCAGACAGCGAGACAGTCTTTCCCTTTTCACTAGCGCTAGACCAACGAGATTGTTTTTGCGTCTGAGTTGGATCGCCACACCTACCATCAGTTCCTAACTTTATCGCACAGATTAGTGAGTTAGCGAGGGCTGCTATCGAACCAGGAATCTTGTGGTTTCTAGTCGACTGAAGTGTATAGAAAGGAGAGTTCCTTTCAGTTTCCATAATGGCGACTACGTAGTTACACAATCTCACGTTCGCTGCTTCTTGTATTCAGACTTTTCTATAACGGTAGTTTTATTTTTGGTGTTGTTGTTTTCTTTTTCTGTTTATCCACTTATATTTAAAATTTTGTGAGAAACTTGAAATTTGTTCCGTTATTTTCACTTAGTTTTCTTGGTATGAATATTAAAGAAAAACATTTTTTTAAAGCGTCAATTGCAATATAATATCTAGTAAAAACATCAAATAAATTCACAGCAATATTTACCGTATTTATTTGCCTGCAATATGATCCTCTATTTTTTGTATTTAAGAAAAAAAAAACATATTTGTGTTTAATGCGATCTGGTGGAGTTTTCAGAATAAACACCCATCCCTCTGAATTATTTTTTTATTTTATTAGTTTTTTTTTCCTTCCGGATATTAAGTAATGTGTCAAGGTGATTTAGATTATGTAATTTTTTTCAAAATGTTATTAAGATAGAGATTCATTTAGTAATGTAAGTTTATCCTGAAACGACCTCCCTTAAGTTTGTGTTCGGTGTCAAACGTTAGTGTATATTTAAATAAAGCCTTTCTTAAGACTTTTCGAAAAAAAAAATGACATTTTCGAATCATCTGAATCTTTGCTTCTTAAAAAAAGGACTTTTTTGATTATATACATACATATACATACATATACATACATATATGTATATACATACTTTTTGAGTTTCTGGTCGAAATAAAATTATAATGGGATGATGGTTTGTTAAGTTTTTCTTTCTTTGAAGTTAAATATTGCTCTGTATATAATTTAATTTATTGATTATTATACATTAAGCTTTTTTAAGGATTTAAAAAAAATCCATGTATGTTTCCACCTACACGAGTTTACAGTATGTTTGTACAGTGAGATTTCGATGATCCCAAATAGAATCATCCCTTACTTACCAATCATTTGGATTATCTTACACACACACACACACACACACACACACACACACACACATATATATATATATATATAATATATATATATATATATATATGTGTGTCTGTGTCTGTGTGTGTGTGAGCGCGCGCCCGCTCGCGTGTGTGGTTGCGTGTGTGTAGTTTAAATTAAGGAACACTCTTTTTCCTTGCAGTCTCACCAACTTCCTCATCTTCTCTTTTCCTCTCCACTGCCATCCGCTTGAATGTCTCAGTTTCTGACAAAGATCTTGAGGAGTGGGGGGTGAAGCTGAGCGGTAAAGGTTCTCCAGGCAAGAGAAAATGTTATCCTTAAAGCGAATCTGTTTTGCCTTTTATATCTCTACACTAAACGATCACAGCGGTGACAGATATATATAGGTGCTCAGGATGAATTTGACAGTTTCATAAGGAAAAAGAAAAAGTACTTGGTAACTACAAAACTTAATGGATTGTAAAGAAATTCAACAGCCACGGAAATTACACTACTGTCAACAAGTTTCACTCAAAATAACTGCCATTAGCGTCGATCACAGCCTTAATCTTTGTCCAGAACCTGGAGCAAGCTGATGTTACAGTTTACCTGGGAAGGGTCTCAAAAACTACCTATTCTATCGATTAACTGGGCTTTTGTTGTACTGGCACGGCGATTGTTGTAGTAGTAAAAATTCGCCGACAACCACTTTTAACTTTTCCCTAAGGTGTGGCAGGGGGCCGAATCCTGCTGCCATATAGATGGCCTACCATTGGCTACCCTTGTTATCCAGGGCTTGACTATAGTGTTTAGCAACTCCACGTAGGCATCTGAGGGTCCTGCAACACAAATATATTAAATTTATCCCGAACACACTATATATAAAAAAAAAATTATTCATAACCTGGAGGTTGTGAGTTCAATCTCTCTCTATATACGAGGTATGTCAGAGAAGTTCAAGGTGTCACAAAAGATCAATTTCAAACCTAAAGTACTAACTACGAGTTCTTGTCACGGGGTCAGACGATCAAACAAGCATATCTACAAAGAAACACTGAGGCGTTTGCTTCCGTCAGTGTGCGAGAAGAGGCGAGACGTGACAGGACAACTCATGGGTGCTTCACCATGACAACGCCCTGTCCACACTGTCCTGGATATCCGAGAGATCCTGGCCCAGAAGAAAATCACTGTGCTGAGCAACCTCCCTACTCACCCGACTTGGCTCCAAGTGATTTTTCCTCTTCATCAAGGGAACCCGTTTTGAGGATGTGCACGACATCAAAAAGGCCTTGACAACAGAGCTACGGAGAATCCTTCCAGGAGTGCATGCAAGCGTGACAGAGAAAGGTGGGAAAATGCATTAGACTCCAGGGGGGTTAGACATGAAAATGTCTATTCGGCATTACACAGGTCGAGGAAATAACATCACATATGACAGTATAATAAAATATGTTTTTATTAGATTGGTGCATTAATTAGCAATGAACCTTACCAAAATTTCTATCAAAATAAACCTTGATCTAATTACTAAATCAAGAAAATGTTCGATTTGGTTTCTTTGTTTAATGTCATATCAATCTTCGTGTGTTAATTAACGCCAAATCCATCCTTATAGAAGAACAGTAGTGGTACTATTTAAGATATAGCTGGGAGATGAGGGGGTTCATACATTTCCCAAAATGAACACAATAGCGCGAACTAGAATTCAACTCGCTTACTACGATGTTGCAGTCCAGAACGTTAACCAATACATCATTGAGACATGTAAATGAGAAGACCTTCAAAAATGGTGTCTTTATTTTTAATGGCTATTTTAAAAAAAAAAGTTATACACAATCTGTTACTTACAGATATGAAAATAAAACACAATTAAATGAAGGGGCAACGGACTTAAAGAAATATATTCCTACAAGTTTTGTTTTTAATAAAATGTTTAAAAAATTAATTGCTGAATAAATTTCGAAATTAACAATTGATGCATTTATTTAAAAAAACATAAACAATTATCATTAAAAAGAATTATTGTATTACAAAGAAAATAATGCGATTATTAAGTAAATACAAACAATAAGAAATAATTAAGCGATTATTAAGAAAATAAATTTCTTTAATGAGCCATTAATTTATTCTACAAATAAATAAAATATTAAAACCAGAAATATCAATAATCATCATTATTATTTCATGGTTATTCTTTTTTTTTTTTTTTTTTTGCAAATCAATATTTATTTATTAACTTTAAAAAAAAAGTAAACGATCTTTTTCATCCTTTTAGCAATGCAACATTAATGTCCTATTTACTTGTTTTGATTTGATTTGTAAAGAGTGAAAGTCAAAGGAGATAACTATAGTGGTTTGTGTTAGATATGAAGAATTTCCATTTTGGCATACAACAAAAGTACCCATAACTCGGCTCTCGGTAACCGAATCGACCCGAAACGAAATTCACTTTCATCACCGGGCAAATTTTTGAATACATTATAAAAAACAAAGATAAAAAAAACCCAGTTTATTTGCTGTTTTACCAATAATTCGGTGAAAGACTCAGAAGATAAATAAAAATATATTGGGTAGATAGATACTGAGATAGAAACATAGAAATAGATAGATAAATAGAAACATATTGAGATAGATAGACAGAAACATATTGAGAAAAATAGATAGATAGATAGATATAAACATATATTTCAATATATGTGACATATTGAGAAAAATAGATAGATAGATAGATATAAACATATATTCAATATGTTTATATCTATCTATCTATTTTTCTATCGATTAACTGACAGATACATATTGAGATAGATAAAACATATTGAGATAGATAGAAACATATTGAGATGAATAGATAATAGAAAAATATTGGAGATATATTGATAGACAGATAGATAGATATATAGATAGATTGAAACATATTGAGATAGATACAAACATATTCAGGTAGATAAATAGACAGATAAAAATATATTGAGATAGATAGATAAATAGATAGACAGATCTTAACATAGATTAAGGAAAGTTTATTGAATGGTTAAACCGCGTATAAGTGAAACCGCGGTTGGCAATTCCCCGGACGCTGGGTCCTATTCTCTTCAAATCCTTTTCGAGAATACTGACAATCTCGACATCCAAGTAATCAAGTTATATTTATAATTTTTTTTTTTTTGTTACACATCATCATTATTGTATTTATCAACTTCAGCATCCGAAGCAGAGGCTCCACACTCCAGCCCCGCCACAATAGAAGCAGGTGCGACCATTCGGTCGATAAGTAACTGGAGGTGAGGGGGGGGTCTGAGAATGAAGGCCAGGCATGGAAATCTTATTTATATATGTTTACGTAAGTATGACTATCGGCTTATAGCCCAGGGAACATGAGAAAGGCGCTCCACTTCACACATCTTTCATCTCCTATATCCAAACTGCTGGTCGGTTAAGAAGGTCTTTTTTCTTTGTTGTTTGTTGATGTTTTTTGTTTTTGGTAAATCAGAAAACATAGAACCGACCGAACGGAATCAAGGAGAAAACAGAGAGACGAAGCCAAAGAAAGGTGATGAAAACATGCAGGGGTTTAATAGCGTTTGGTTTCTTTGCTTAATGGCATACCAATCTTTGTGGGTTATTTAATGCCAAAGTCATCCCTCTAGAAGAAAAGTAGTGATACTATTGAACTCCTAGTTGAGGGATGAGACGGTTCATACTTTTCTAATTTTGGGAATATTGGCCTTATCTGATTTACAAATGAGGCCACTTTTGTAAAGGTCAAATAAATTTTGAGTTAACACGAACGACAGAAAAACAACCCAAAACGCATAAGATGCTAAAAATGTATTAATATATATAGTCAGAACGACCTGATTATTATTATTATTATTATTATTATTATTATTGAGCTTTTCACACTAGCGTTAGCTGATGGTATTTTACAGGAGTTTGAATGGCAGCAAGTCTCCTCAGTCTCCAGGACTCTCCTGAGTATTCCAGCTGATTTCAACAATTCTGTTGTCTGGATGCTCTCAATTCTTCCGCCGATTTCAATTCTCAAGTATTTTCTAGGCTTTGGGGACTGTTCCTAGTGCCCCAACTACTATTGGTATGACTTTCACCCTCATATTCCACAGTTTTTTCAATTCTCTAGCGAGGTCTATTAATTATTATTATTATTATTATTATTATTATTTCACTCCTTGTGAGTTTTTCCCACCAGCGTTAGCTGATGGTATTTCACTGGAGTCTGAGTGAAAACAAGTCTTCTCAGTTCTCCTGGACTGTTGCAGTAGTCTGAATAGTATCAATTCTTCCTCTGATTTCCAGTTCCTCCAGTTTTTCCAAGCTTTTTGGGACCGTTCCAAGTGCACCAACTACAATTGGTATCACTTTTACTCTCATATTCCATTGCTTTTTCAATTCTCTGGCAATGTCTAGGTATTTGCCCATCTTCTCGCTTTCCTTCATCTTCACCCTATGATCTGCTGAAACTGCAAAGTCTACCAGTTGAGAAGTTCTCTTTTTTTGTGAATCAACACTAGGTCTGGCCTCCTAACTGGGATAAGATAACCCATCTTTATCTCGAAGTCCCAGAGAATTTTATGCGTTTCATTCTCAAGAACAGATTCTTGTTTATGCATATACCATTTTGTTGTATGGTCAAAATTTAATTTTTTGCATAATTCCCAGTGGATCACCTTTCCAGCCCAGTCGTGCCGAGCTTTGTATTCCCATTGTACTAGTTTGCTGCATTTGCTTAATACATGGTTTATGGTCTCATCTATGTCACCACACAGTCTACATTTACTCTTTTGTGTGTATTATTATTATTATTATTATTATTATTATACTATTAAATGATCAACATTTGAATAGTAACAACTCTTTCCCTATAAAAATTTCTCCCACGGCTATTCATTGGTTATCTATTGCAAAAGGATCAAGTACCAGTCTCAGAGTTGGTTCACAGACAAAACAAAAAATGTCAGGGTGTTCACGGGGTGATTTTTTCAGTGTAAACAAGTGACATGGATGAGAGTCGCCGACAGCGACTTACGGCAGGATCGCAGAGGGGAAAGCCGTTGTGTGCAGTTTAAAGTAGGCAAAGCGTTAATCATGTAATTTTATCTGTAAGATAATTGTCATGAGAACAAAGTGCTGTGTTATGAGGTACAGAAGGGAAAGAGTGTTATTTGGATTATTCGGACGATTGTCCTCATCTTTATTGTTATCTGTACAACGTTTCAGTCCATGTGCCCTCTGGTCTTCTTCAGGTATTTCATGTTGGACCTGGGAACCTTGTTTTCAATTAGACACATATCATATTGAATAAAGGCGTTGTGTTAAGACAGTTCTAAGAGACAGTTATCTCTAGGCTTCAAGTTCAACCCTGGTCAAGGGCGACAGCAACATAGAATAATAATTAACAAAGCTTAACACCTGTACCCAGCTATGATTAGCGGAATGAGAACAGGGTACCCCCGTGGATTGAATAAAGAGTTGGGTTCAAAGTTCTGTGATGGCTCCCGATTACGACAGGAAGGTTACCGAGTTCGAAAAGAAGGTTGCCGAGTTCGAGAAGGCTCCCAAGTCCGACAAGAAATACCTGAAGAAGGCCGGAGGGCACATTGACCGAAACGTTGTACAGATAACAATAAAGATGAAATCAATAGTCCGAATGATACAAATAATACTAATTATCAAGCCTCATCTAAAAAAATCAGAGAAATAGAGGAGAAAGGGTTAAAAAAAAGAACCCAAAAAACCGGATACTCAGACTCGCATGCAAAGATTACTAAGTATAGATGAACAATCACGTAAGCATATGTGAACTGAAAACATTTTTGAATGTTCGGGATGTTGAAGAATAGACAATAAAAGACAACAACAATAACAACAATATAAAGGAAAAGCAAAAAAAAAAAAAAAAAAAAAAAAAGCCCCAACTCATAAGAAAGAAGGAGGCGGAGTGAAATCTTTTAGAGTTCATCAAAAGACATCGTCTGTGTTCTTTCCACATCTGGAGATTCCGCTCGAATTCAAAATTACCCAGTGTCTAAGTCAGCAGCTTCTGATTGTACTAATACTGACTTGCTTCTTCTTCGCTGCTGGAAAGAGATTCTCACATATCCTAAAGGGTTTTCTCTCTGTTACTAGTTTCCACTTAAGAGCCCACCTGTCCCTTTACTTCTTCGTTATTTGTGTCTCCCCCTTTCTTTCTGAGGGTCCTTTTTTTATTTCCCCCATCTTTTTTGTCTTTTTAATATCTATTTTATTTATTTATTTGCTTTTGCAGCAGACGAGAACAGCAGTCAGGTTCCAGGGAATTAAAAAGGATTTTCCTGCCCCGGAATGTCTGTAGACACACCATTACGTACCCATCTTTTTTTCTTTCTTTTGTTTTAAACTGTTTTATGTAATTTGTGATATCACATGTAAAATTTATCACTGCTGTGTTCGGGTAAAAATAAAAATATTTTCCCGAAAAACAAAAAAAAAAGAAGGGAATGAAATATATAACAAAATAAAGAATAAATATAATATATATATATATATATATATATATATATATATATATGTATATGTATATGTGTGTGTGTGTGTGTGTGTTGTTTGCTATGGGGTACGAATATGAATTATTTGCTGCATTTCTTTCACGGGCGCGTTGTTTTTTCGATAAGTTGCTAAATCGCCGCTTTGAAACCAATGGTAGCAATAACACTTTAAATATATTGTACCCATAATAAATAAATACAGCTCTTACACCTGTAATCGTGCACTTATTTTCAATTCTTAAATACTTGAAAAACCAAACAAACTATATATATATATATATATATATATATATATATATATATATATATATATATATGCCAACCCATCCGCACGAACAGGATGTGACACAAGGTCAATAAGCGGAGTTTAACAGGTTTGAATTCAGTCTTCCTTCTCCTAGACTTGTTACCTAGCCATGGTTAATGGTCTATTACTGTCTACTATTTACCCATATCTGGAGGGATTCTTTTGGACCGTTCCAAGTCCACCAACTACAATTGGTATCACCGTCACCTTGATGTTACACAGTTTTTAATACTCTCTGGCAAAATTAGAGAGTTTGTGGTTTCATTTTTTTACATTTTAACTCATTTTTATTGGATTTTAACAAAATATGAATACTTTGACTGTATTCATTTCCGGTATAATCTGAGAAATATATACATAGATAAACTTTTGGCAACATTTTAATTTATTCAAGAACTTAAACACAAATCCAAGTAAGGATTCTTTAAAATACAAAAATCAACTAAAACTTAATGGAAATAAACAAGAATTGACACCAAATTACTTTATGTGGTAGAACGCACAGATTTTGATAGCTGATTTAATATTACAAAGAGAGAGAGAGAGAGAGAGAGAGAGAGAGAGAGAGAGAGAGAGAGAGAGAGAGAGAGAGAGAGAGAGAGAGAGAGACTGTCACAATTAGAGTTTCAAATATCTGTTATCCATCCCTTAGTCTTAACTTTGGCACATGACATATATCCAAGTCAGAAGTTGTTTATTTTCCTTGAGACATTACACATACATCATCGACATTTTCCGAGTGTTTACGAGTTTTACCGATCTTTCAAATAAAATGCCCCATCGGTTCATAAGACTGTTATCCCGTAAAAATGGGAGAGGAAAGCTTATTTTCTCACAGTTTGAAAACAATTTAGTGTGGAAACCACGAGTTACTATGAAAAAACAAAATAACAGCTTCCGTTTCTACATTTCAACTGTAAAGAAGTAATGTCAAGAGTTTTATAAGGATTTATTAAGCTTTATTTAGACACGTAGGTTTTAGATTGTTACAGTACCTACTATACCTCAGTGGTGACACTGCCCTGTCAGGTGGGGCTATAGAATACACCGACTGCACCTCTGCAGTGTAGTAACCCCCCAATGGTGTCACCTGTTGGTCGTGAGTGGCGATCTTGATGTTTAAGAATAGAATCCTCGTGGCTAAACAACCCATAATATGCAACAATCCCTTTTGGTCCTTAGGTTAGACGGGCGGTTGGAGAACACCCTCCAATCAATTGGCTAGTCACCTCAAGCCACGATATGATTGTCCCGACCCTATTATCCACATTGCAAAACCCCAACTTCTTTTATCATATATATGCTAGAAAGCAATGGCTGAGGGTCCTAGTGTCCTGGGTATGACATTAAATTGCATCTAATAGTGAAGTTCCTGTTCTGGAGCTTTGGGGAGTGTAGAGTACCCCTTCGTTGCCATTGTTTCCTGGTCCACCCTGTCACGGAGTGGTAATACCTGTTAGGGTTCCATCTATGCGTTCAGTCGATCAAAAAAAAGTTTACAAAAATGTGTCCTCTGTAGTAATTGAGTTTGAGAAAAAATTGAATATCCAACAGGAATTTATGAAACAAAACGTCTTCGGCATAAAATAACGGAAGGGTTGACGTGCCGTAAAATCCACCAACCAACTAATTTTAGTGACCCATCTAAGAAATGAAAAGGCACTGGAGCCTCACCATTAGATGCAATTCAGTGTCATGCCCAAGCCACTCCCTCTGCAAGGTAACCAGTTAACGTAGTCTAAGCCCCTTTGACATAGCAACTTTTATCTTTAGGCTTGATTTCTTTAGGAAATACCCTGTATAATGTTTGCCGCACATTTGTTGCTTTCAATGTTTCATATCTTGTTTCGGCTGTAAAAACCGGGATTTTATGTCCATGACATGCAACACTATTTTCGAATTACTTAGGTTAGACAGGCGGAGAGGTTCCCTCTGATCAATTGGGTGGTCACGTCAAGCCCTAGCACCTATATGATTGCCTGACCCTATAGTCCTTATTGAAAACCCCAAACCCTTTTTATCGTATATGTGCTAAAAGGCAGTAGCTGAGGATCAGTGTTCTGTATAACGTTCAACTACATCAAGGTATCCAGTCAGCATATTCTAAGCCCCTTTGACATAGCACCCTTTTATCCTTGGCCTTGAGTTACGTATCATAAAATCCAACCAACCAACTAATTTTAGTGACCCATCTAAGAAATGAACAGGCACATCACTGCTTAACTTTGGTGATCTAGCGAGAACCATTACATTGAATGTGACTTGCAATTTATTAAGAATTAATTTGCATATCGACTTCAGATTGCATTCGGTACCTGCCGTAGTCACCCATTTAACTAAACGGCCTCATTGGTGCTTAACTATTAACCATCTAACTACTGAACAGGCTCATTGCTCCTATGTATCCACTGACTTTGAATTTGCAAAGACAGTGGATACATAGGAGAGACCCGTTGGACTTAGATTTAACAGTCATAAATTAACCATTATTCAAGGTCACTATAGCAAAACATTTTAACAAGCCACAACACACCCTAGACAATCTGAAATGCATCCCAATAGATCCAAACTTTCCCTCCACACAAAAACGCAAACAAATAGAAACTAAACGGATTGTCCACTTCCGACAAACACACACACACACACACACACACACACACAGCACAAACGCGCGTGCGTGGGTTGAAGTCAGATCTAGGTAACTTAAATGCTTATAAATATTTCAACACTTCCACTACCAACGACCTACATCCCTTCCACCCCTGCCACTTCCAACGCTGCCAATGAATGACAAGAGGGCGGTGGACAAAGCTGAACATCAAAGACGGGTCGAAACATGTTCACTCCTGGTGCATAAAACACAAGAGACAATGGGAGCCAGCCAGGCTAACAAAAATCCTTGTAAAAGAAAGATGGAATCTTTCGAAATATCGGAATAATAAATAGAACTTAGTACATAATATCCCACACAGTTTCTCATTCATTTTGCACCTTTCCCTCATGCTTCGCATTAACCCCCCAAATGTTTTCCAATGAATATAGACACATATATATAGCACTTATATAATATATACACAGAAAATTAGACTCATCAGATATATATACATGAGAGAGAGAGAGAGAGAGAGAGAGGAGAGAGAGAGAGAGAGAGAGAGAGAGAGAGGATGGGGAGAGAGAGGGAGAGGAATAGTGAGTTTATGAACTAGATATGTCAAAAACTTTCCAAGGAAATCAGCACTCTATTCTAAAAATGTAATTAATTTTTTTTTCTGTTTCAATTCTTAACTTTTTTTTCTATCAAAAACAAAAAGAAAATTTTGTCTAAAAACCAAACTGCAACCCAATTTTCACTAAATGTAACACACAAGTCGACTCTTATAAGTGTTTTAATGTTTTTATTAATCAACAATAAATCAATCATTACACAATTTTGATGACAGTTAATTAAAAATAAAATTAAATGTGGATAACTAGAGATCCTTAACACTTAACAAAATTTAAGTGGGAAGAAGGGAAATTAGTGGATAACAAACTCTATGATTGGAAGTTGTTATTTCTTTCTTTCCAATTTTTGTAATGGAATCGTAAATATTCTAATGCTTACCACCTCATAATGGCATAATGGTTAGAATCGTAGGAAAGGAACTTGTCGACCCGAGTTCAAATCCTATAGACAAGCGTTGCGTAGGGGCCAAGTCGGGTTGTAATAGTAGTCATTAGTATTAGTAGCCGTCGTTAGTCCAGAGTAACAACATACGAAAGTCGTATAGTCAAAAAGGGGTTGTTTATTTCTTTCTAGGCTCGTGGGTTCTTTTTCAGACAGAAAGAGTGAGAGAATAAGGTCAAGCTTTTCTACCGTAAATCACGTTCATGAGCGTTGTTCTTTACTAGCCTAGACTTGTCACGATGGAGCCCCAACAAACATGTCCGACTCTTCTCTGGTTCGGCGAAAAGAGAGGCCGAATTATCTTTACTTCCATTTGTGGTCCCGAGGGTGGGGGGTCATATCCACTTCCGCTCCTCCGCAGAAACTGGGAATTTCGTTTTTATTTTTAAATCTAGTTCTGGGGTCATTGGTCGGTCAATGGCTGGTATCCATTGAGTGTCTACTCTTCCAAACTTTAACCTCTTTTTGTTCTGGTTTCTTTTTCTTCTCTTTCTCCAAAAATCTGATTACTGTTTTCTTTTCAATCCCAAAATTCCCCGTAGACCATAATAATTACGATACACAAGGCTGTTTACATTTCACATAGCGCTAATACTCTTGAGAAAGGTATGAATCCATATACTTTCCCTCCAGCTATTTGTAAAATAGTAGGACAGACTGGGCTCTTTAACCTTAGATAGCTAACCAGTCTAGAAGAAGGAAACACTCTGAATTAGAAAAACCTGAGGTCAGTCGTTGATTGGGTTTGTGGCATACCCTGTGCACCAATTCTATCCAATCGACTGTGCCAAAAAGTGCAGATGGTCCAACACAAGCCTTCATCCCTATAAACAAAACCATTGTTCATTGGATGAACACTCATGTATCGAAATTGACGAGAGAGTCCATTTTTATTATGCTTACCACCACCAACTCCTCGTCACTCAGAAATAGACTTGACTTACATGGAAAAACCAATAAAAATAAAATTAATAAGAAAATATTTAAGATTCAATGAACAAAAGATTTACTTATTTCTAAAATTTAAAAAAGTATGTCTGGATGTAAATAGAACTCAAACAAAATAATACATTCTAGCGAGACTTTCATCAGAGCAATTCACTTAAAATACACCAATCTTTACATATATAAAAGGGCAGTTGGTGCGTATGTATGCCCGGAGGAAACTATGAAAAGAAAACAATACACATTAACTATCATCAGATCTTGCTTTATGAACAAAATAATGAAGAATTCATTTATATTCGTGAATAATTAAAGAATAAAATTCAAATAATAACAGCAGGGAATTTCTTTTCTTTTGCATTTAAATAGAACATTAAGGAGACATTCTAAATAGGAGACATTAAGTGTTCTTTTCAGAGTCTGTGTACTTATTTTTCTGATGCCCCACCAGGCCAGATAAACAAAGGTATTTTTAAAAAGTGAGTTTAATGGCATCCTACGAGGATCCAACTCGCAATTTAGTAATAATGGATTCTCGCCATTAGATGCAATTCAATGTCATGTCCAAGCCACCTCCTCTGCAAGGTAACCAGTTAACGTAGTCTGAGCCCCTTTAACATAGCACCCTTTTATCATGATTTCTTTAGGAAATACCCTGTATAACTGTTGCCGCACATTTTTTGCTTTCAATGCTTCATATCTTGTTTCGGCTGTAAAAACCGGGATTTTATGTCCATGACATGTAACACTATTTTCGAATTACTTAGGTTAGACGGGCGGAGAGGTCCCCGCTGATCAATTGGGTGGTCACGTCAAACCATAGCACCTATATGATTGTCCTGACCCTATTGCCCTTATTGAAAACCCCAAACACTTTTATCGTATATGTGCTATAAGGCGGTAGCTGAGTGCCTTAGTGTTCTGTATAACGTTAAACTCCATCAAGGGACCCAGTCAGAGTATTCTAAGCCCCTTTGACATAGCACCTTTTTATCTTTTGGCTTGAGTTCTTTAGGAAATGCACAGTATAATTAGAGCCGTACATTTGTAAGACCTTGTTGTACTTCGATGTCAGCCAATGAACTTTTTTCAGTCGATCCTCGTGTTTTAAACGCATAGAATGATTAATGGAGAAGAAAAAAAATGTCCCTTTTGATAAATTCATAATTTTGTCGGTTTTTGTTCGTTAGGAAAAGCAAAAGAAAAATCCATTACCTTCGAACGAGTCATCAATCTTAGAAGTAAAAGATCCCCCTTTTTTCTCTCAAATTAACTGAGATTCATCGGTCATCCACATCTGTTCGACTCATCACTTCTTCCACATGTTAACCAATTTTTTGTAAAGTCGTTTGAAATGAAAATTTGCCATAATTGCAATTTGAAATTAAATTCAGAATTGAAAAATCAGATTCACTGCTTGGCCAGCTGGCTAATCTTATTGCAACTAGCTGCTCAGTCTTTCAATGTGAACTTTGAAAAGCCGAATAACGCACTTCCAATATGAACAAAGAATAAATGAAACATAAAAAAGGTCGGACTGTAGCATTATGTAAGTTTCCGCACATAAGAAAAATAAATAAGAAAATGAAGGAGGATGAGGAGGAGGAGAGAACGTCGAAGGTCGACCCGGGTGTGGGGTCAATCGGTGGTTCCGGGAGTCAGACGGTAGGGGATGGGGGCCTAAAGGTTGTGCGCGGAGCAGGGAGGAAGAGAGAGAGAAGATCAAAATGAAAGCGATCTTTTCCAAAGAACGAAGCAAGCAAAGTTGCAATACGATTTAGCCAGCTGGCCAAGCAATGACAATCTGATTTTTCAATTCTGAATTTTAATTTTCAAATTGCAATTATGCAATTTTCATTCAAACCTTTACAAAAATGGTTAACATGTGGAAGAAGTGATAGTCGAACAGATGGGATACCGATGAAATCTCAGTTAATACAGAAAAAAGGGATCTTTTACTCTCTAAGATTATGACTCGTTCGAAGGTAATGGTTTCTTTTGCTTTTCCTAACGAACAAAACCGACAAAATTATGAATTTATCAAAAGGGACATTCTTTTTTTCTTCTCCATTAATACTTCTATGCGTTAAAACACGAGGATCGACTGAAAAAAAGATTCTTGTGACATCTAAGTAAACAAGTCTTACAAATGTACGGCTCTAATTATACTGTCATTTCCTAAAGAACTCAAGCAAAATAAAAAGGTGCCTATGTCAAAGGGCTTAAATACTCTGACTGGGTCCCTTGATGGAGTTTTAACGTTATACAGAACACAAGGCACTCAGCTACCGCTTTATAGCACATATACGATAAAAGTGTTTGGTTTTCAATAAGGCAATAGGTCAGGACAATCATAAGGGCTATGTTTGACGGACCACCAATCATCAGCGGACCTCTCCGCCCGTCTAACCTAAGTAATTCGAAAAATAGTGTTACAGTCCATGACATAAAATCCCGGTTTACAGCCAAAACAAGATATTGAAGCATTGCGAAAGCAAAAAACATGTGCGCAACAGTATAACAGGGTATTTCTAAAGAAAATCATGATAAAAGGTGCTATGTTAAAGGCTCAGACTACGTTAACTGGTTACCTTGCAGAGAGAGTGGCTGGACATGACATGAATTGCATCAATGGCGAGAATCATATTACTATGCGAGTTGGATCCTCGTAGGATGCCCCATTAAACTCACTTTAAAAACCTTGTTTAATCTGGCCTTGGGCATCAGAAAAATTAAGTACACAGACACTCTGAAAGAACACTTAATGTCTCCTATTTAAAGTCTCCTTAATGTCTCCTATTTAATGCAAAAGAAAGAAATTCTCTTTATTATTTGAATTTTATTCTTTAATTATTCACGAATATAAAGAATCTTCATTATTTTGTTCATAAAGCAAGATCTATATATTAAGTTATTGTTTCTTCATAGTTTCCTCCGGGCATACATACATACGCACAACTGCCCGTATATATTAAAGATTGTGTATTTAGAATGCTCTGATGAAAGTCTCGCTAGAATGTATTATTTTGTTTGAGTTCTATTACATCCAGAAACTTTTTTAATTTTAGAAAATAAGTAAATCTTTGTTCATTGAATCTTAAATATTTTCTTATTAATTTATTTTACAATTGGTTTTTCCATGTAAGTCAAGTCTATTTCTGAGTGACGAAGTTGGTGTGTAAGCATAATAAAAATGTACTCTCTCGTCAATTTCGATACGATTTCATCCAATGAACAATGTTTTGTTTATAGGATGAAGCTTTTGGACCATCTGCACTTTTGGCACAGCGATTGGATAGAATTGGTGCACAGGTATCCACAAACCCAATCAACGACTGACTCAGGTTTTCTAATTCAGAGTGTTCCTTCTTCTAACGTGCTAATCTAAGGTTAAAGAGCCCAGTCTGTCCTACTATTTTACAAATAGCTGAGGAAAGTATATGATTCATACCTTTTCTCAAGAGTATTAGCGCTAGTGAAAATGTAAACAGCCTTGTGTATCGTAATTATTATGGCACGGGAATTTTGGATTGAAAAGAAAACAGTAATCAGATTTTTGAGAAAAGAAGAAAAAAACCAGAACAAAAGAGGTTAAAGTGGAAGAGTAGACACTCAAGGATACAGCCATTGACCGACCAATGACCCCAAACTAGTTTAAAATAAAAACGAAATTCCAGTTTCTGCGGAGGAACGAAGTTAGATATGACCCCCCTCGGACCACCAAAGGATAAAAAATCGCCCTCTTTTCCCCGAACCCAGAGAACAGTCGGACATGTTTGGGGCTCCATCGTGACATCTAGGCTAGTTAAAGAACAACGCTCATGAACCTGATTTACGGTAGAAAACTTGACCTTTATCTCTCATCTTTCTGTTGAAAAAGAACCCACAGCCTAGAAAGAAATAACAACAACCCCTTTTTTACTATACGACTTTCGTATGTTTTATCTGGACTAAACGACGGCTCTATACTAATGACTACTATTACAACCCGACTTGGCCCCTACGCAACGCTTTCTAAAGATTGAACTCGGGTCGACAATTCCTTTCCTACCTATTTAACCATATATGCCATTATGAGTTAAGCATTAATAATTTACGATTCATTACAAAAATTGAAAGAAAAAATAACAACTTCCATCATAGAGTGTTATCCACTATTTCCTTCTTCCCACTTAAATTTGTTAAAGTGTTGAAGATCTCTAGATCCACATTAATTTTTTTTAATTAACTCGTCACTCAAAATGAATGATTGATTTATTTTGATTAATAAAACATTAAAACACTTATAAGAGTCACTTGTTGTTACATTTAGTAAAATGTCAGTTGGTTTAGACAAAATTCTTTTTGTTTTGATAGAAAAAAAAGTTAAAATTGAAACAGAAAAAAAAATTAATTACATTCTAGAATAGAGCTGATTTCCTTGGAAAGTTTTTACATATTAGTTCATTAAACTCACTATTCCCTCTCACCCTCTCTCTCCCCCATCCTCCCTCTCTCTCTCTCTCTCTCCTCTCTCTCTCTCCTTCTCTCTCTCTCTCTCAGTATATAATCTGATAGTCTTTCTGATATATTACTATAAATGCTATATATAGGTCTATATTCAATTGGAAAACATTTGGGGTTAATGCGAAGCAGAGGAAAGGTGCAAAATGAATGAGAAACTGTTGAATTATACTAAGTTCTATTATTATTCCGTATATTTCGAAATCATCTTTCTTTTACAAGATTTTTGTTAGCCGGCGCTCCCATGTCTCTGTTTTGTATGCACCAGGACGTAACATGTTCACCCGTCTTTGATGTTCAGCTTTGCCACCGCCCTCTTGCATTCATGGCAGCGTTGAATGCAGAGTAAGATGTAATCTTGTAGTGAAGTGTTGAAATATTTAAGCATTTAATTACCTAGATCTGACTTCAACCCACGCACGCGCTTTGGCACGTGTGTGTGTATTGTGTGTGTTGTGTGTGTTTTCGAAGTGGACAATCCGTTTGTCTATTTGTTTGCGGTTTTTGGTGAGGAAAGTTGGCATCTATTGATGCAATTTCAGATTGTGAGTGTGTTGTGCTTGTTAAATTGTTTTTGCTTATGACTTGATAATGTTAATTATGACGTAAATCTAGTCAACTGTCTCTCCTAGGTATCCTGTCTTTGCAAATGCAAAGTCATGATACATAGAGCAATGAGCCCTGTTCAGTAGTTAGATGGTTAATAGTAAGCACCAATGAGCCGTTTATACAAGGTTGACTACTCAGGTAATCGAATGCATCGAATCGATATGCAAAATTAATCTTAATAAATGCAATCACATCAATGTAATGTTCTCGCTAGATCACCAAATTTAAGCATGATGTGCCTGTTCATTTCTTTAGATGGGTCACTAAAATTAGTTTTGTTGGTTGTTTTATGATACTAACTCAATCTCCAAGATAAAAGGTTGCTATGTCAAAAGGTAGATATGCTGACTGGATACCTTGATGTTAACGTCTATACAGAACACTTGATCCTCATGTACTCCTTTTAGCACATATACTGATAAAAAGGGTTTGTTTTCAATACAGGACTATGTCAGGCATATCATATAGTGTGGGCTTGACGTGGACCAGCCAAGTTGATCAGAGTGAACCTCTTCCGCCTGTCTAACCTAAGCTAATAAAATAGTTTGCATGTCATGGCTAAAAAATCCCGGTTACACCGAAAAATATGAAACATGAAAACAACAAATGTGCGCAACATTATACAGGGTATTTCCTAAGAAATCAAGCCTAAAATAAAATTGCTAGTCACAAAGGAGACTAACATTAATGGTTACCTGCAGAAGGATGGTTGGGCAGGACACTGAATGCATCTAATGGCGAGGCCTCCAGTCCTTTTCATTTCTTAGATGGCGCTCACTAAAATTACTTTGGTTGATTTTACGCACGTCAACCCTTCGTTATTTATGCCGAAGACGTTTTTCATAAAATTCCTGATATTTCAATTTTTCTCAAACTCAATTACTACAGAGACACATTTTGAAACTTTTTTTTGATCGACGAACGCATAGATGAACCAACAGGTCATACCACTCCTACAGGGCGGACCAGAACAATTGGCAACGAGAGGTACTCTACACCTCCCAAACTCCAGAACAGAACTTCACATTAGATGCATTTAATGTCAACCCAGGACACTAGACCCTCAGCATGCTTTCTGCATATATAGTGATAAAAGAAGTTGGTTTTGCAATCTGATAATAGTCTGACAATCATATCGTGGCTTGAGACTAGCAATGATGGGGGCTGTTCTCCAACCGCCCGTCTACCTAAGGACCAGTGGATTGGCATAATATGGGTTTAGCACGAGATTCTATTCTAACATCACAATCGCCACTCCAGACCAACAGTGTACACCATTGGGTGTACTACATCTGCAGAGTGCATCGTGTTTAAGCCTTTACCTGACGGCAGTGTCACATCTGGGTTATAGTAACTGTAACAATCAAACCTATCGTTGTCTAAATATAGCTTAATAAATCTCTTATAAAACTTTACATTATCTTTACAGTTGAATGTTAGATTAGACGAATCTTTATTTTGTTTTCATCAGTAACTCGTGTTTCCACACTAAATTGGTTTCAAACTGTGAGAAAATAAGCTTTCCTCTCCCATTTTTACGGATACATTTCTTAAACCATGGGGCATTTTATTGAAAGATCGCGTTAAAACTCGTAACACTGAAAAATGCAGATTGTATTGGAATGTCTCAAGAAAATAAACAACTTCTGACTATAATATGTCATGTGCCAAAGTTAAGACTAAGGGATGGATAACCATATTTGACTCTAATGCTCATGCCATCTCTCTCTCTCTCTCTCTCTTCTCTCTCTCTCTTCTCTCTCTCTTCTCTCTCTCTCTCTCTTTTCTCCGTTGTTTAATATTAATCAGCTATTCGAAAATCTGTTGGTTTTTTTGCTGCTGTTACCAGCATAATATTAATTTTTTCAATTTCTTTTGTATTTCATTAATTTTAGTTGATTTTTGTATTTAAAATATCTTACTTTGATTGTTAATGTTAGAAAGAAAATTAAAATGTTCATAAAATTTTATCTGTATATATATATATTGTGTTTTTTTTTTTATACCGAATAATATCTAATTCGTGTTATTTTTATCAATAAATGAGTAAAATGTAAAAAATGAAATCCACAAACCTCTAATTTTCCAGAAGTATTAAAATATTTGTAACATCAAGGTACGTGATACCAATTGTATTGTGACTTGCGAACGATCCAAAGATCCCTCCAATATGTACGGTAATAGTAGACCAAATAGACCATTAACCATGGTAGGTAACAAGTCTAGGAAAGAATCTGATTCAAACCTGTTAAACCGCTTTATTGACCTTGATTCACTCTGTTCGTGATGGGGTTGATTTGGTATATATATAATTATATATATTATATATTATATTTAGTATATATATATATATATAGTTTGGTTGGTTTCATGAGTATTTAAGAATTATAGAAAAATAAATGGTACGATTACAGTATTATAGACTGTATTTATTTATTTGAGGTACATATATTTAAAATGTTATTGCTACGCATTTGTGTCAAAGCGGCGATTTAGCAACTTATTCAAAAAAACTATAGCCGCGCCCTAAACGAATGCAGCATAAATATTCTATTCGTACCCTCATGCAAACAAACACACCACACACACACATTCAATACATATAATATATATATTATATATATATATATATATAATATATAATTGATTCTTTATTTTTATAATTCATTCCTTTCTTTTTTGTTGTGCGGAAAATATTTTTATTTTTACCCGAAACAAGTGATTAATTTTACATGTGATATCACAAATTACATAAAACAGTTTAAAACAAAGAAAGAAAAAAAAGATGGTACTTAATGTGTGTCTACAGGACTTCCGGGCAGGAAAAATCCTTTTTAATTCCCTGGAACCTGACCTGTTCTTCTGCTGCAAAAGCAAATAAATAAATAAAACATATATAAAAAGACAAAAAACATGACGGAAATAAAAAAGGACCCTAAAAGAAAGGGGAACACAAATACGAAGAAGTAAAGAACAGGTGGCTCTTAGTGAAACAGAACACGAGAGAAAAACCCTTTAGATCAGTGAGAATCCTTTCCAGCAGCAAGAAGAAAAGCAATCATATTAGTTACAATCAGAAGCTGCTGCACTTAGACACTGGGAATTTGAATTCGAGCGAATCTCAGATGTGAAAGAACACAGACGATGCTTTTGATAACTCTAAAAAGTTCACTCCGCTCCTTTCTTATGAGTTGCTTTTTTTTCCTTTTTTTTTTTTTTTTTTTTGTTTCCTTTATTATTATTGTTATTGTTGTTGTCTTTTATTGTCTATTCTCAAAATCCCGAACATTCAAAAATGTTTCAGTTTCCACAATATGCTACGTATGTTCATCTAAGCTTAGTAATCTTTGAGCGAGCTGAGTATCCGGTTTTGGGGGTTCTTTTTAACCCTTTCTCCTCTATTTCTCTGATTTTTTTTTAATGAGGCTTGATAATTAGTATTATTTGATCATTCGGACTAATTTATTTCATCATTTATTGTTATCTGTACAACGTTTCGGTCAATGTGCCCTCCGCCTCTTCATTATTTCTTGTCGGACTTGGCCTTCTAACTCGGCAACCTCCTTTTTCGAAACTCGACCTTCCTTTCTATATCGGCAGCCATCAGCAGAACTTTGAACCAACTCTTTATTCAATCCACGGTACCCTTTCTCATTCCTCTAACCATAGCTGGATACAGGTGTTAGCTGTGTTAATTATTATTCTATGTTTGCTGCGCCCTGACAGGTTGAACTTGAAGCTAGAGAATAACTGTCTCTTAGAACTGTCTACACAACGCCTTCATTCAATATGATATTGTCTAATTGAAAACAAGTTCCCAGGTCCCCAAACAGGAAATACCTGAAGAAGACCAGAGGGCACATGGACTAAACGTCTAAGATAACAATAAGATGAACAATTCGTCCGAATAACCAAAAAATACTCTTCCCTTCTGTCCTCATAACACAGCAACTTTCTCATGACAATTATCTTGCAGATAAAAATACGATGATCGCTTGCCTACTTTAAACTGCCACAACGGCTCTTCCCTCTGCCGATCTGGCGTAAGTCGCATCAGCGGACTCTCATCCATTCATTTTACACTGAAAAAATCACCGTACACCCCTGACATTGTTGTGTTCGTGAACCAACTCTGAGACTGTACTTGATCTTGCAATAGATAACCAATGAATGCGTGCAGAAATTTTTAGGGAAAAGAGTTCGTTACTATTCAAATGTTGATCATTTAATAGTATAATAATAATAATAATAATACATATAATACAAACAAAAATTAAGTAACTGTGCTGTACAAGATAGACCATAAACCATGATTAAGCAAAATGTAGCAAACTGAGTACAATTGGATACAAGCTCCCGATTGCGGCTGGAAAGTGATCCACTGGAATATGCAAAAAATTTAAATTTTGACATAAAACCAAATGTATATGCATAAACAAGAATCTGTCTTGAAATGAAAGCATAAAATCTCTGGACTCGAGATAAAGCATGGGTTATCTAGTCCCTTAGGAGCAGACCTAGTGTGATTTCACAAAAAAAGAGTAACTTCTCAACTGTAGACTTTGCAGTTCACAATCAGGACATGAGAAAGCGAGAAATGGCAAATAACCTAACATTGCCAAGAATTGAACAAGCATGATATGAGAGTAAAATATACCAAGTGTCAGTGGTGCACTTGAACGGTCCCAAAAACTTGGAAAACTGAGAACAAATCGAGGAAGAATTGATACTATCAGAACTACTGCAACAGTCCAGAATAGAGACTTGTTTTCACTCAACCAGAATATACCATCAGCTAACGCTGGTGGAAAAACTCACAGGAGTGAAATAATAATAATAATAATAATATAATATACCTAGACCTCGCTAGAGAATGAAAAAACTGTGAATATGTGAAAGTCATACCATATAGTTGGGCACTAGGACATCCCCAAACATAGAAAAATACTTGAGAATGAAAAATCGCGAAAGAATGGAGCAATCCAGACAACAGCATGTTGAAATCGCTGAATACTCAGAGAGTCCTGGAACTTGGAACTTGCTCCATTCCAAACTCCGTAAAATACCATCAGCTAACGCTATGTGAAAAGCTCAATAATTATATTAATAATAAAATAAATAATAATCAGGTCGTTCTGCACTATATATTTAATACATTTTTACATCGTTATGCTTTGGGTTTTCTGTCGTTTCGTTTAACTCAAAATTTATTTGACCTTTACAAAAGTAACCTCATTGTAAATCAGATAAGGCAAATTCCCAAAATTAGAAAAGATGACCTCTATCCCTCAACAGGATTCAATAGTATCACTACTTTTCTTCTTAGAGGATGACTTTGCATAAAAACCTCACAAAGATTGTATCCATTTAAGCAAAGAAAACAAACGCTATAAACCCCTGCAGTTTTCATCCACCTTTCTTGGCTTCGTCTCTCTGCTTTCTTCCTTGATTCGTCGTCGTTCTATGTTTTCTATACCAAAAACCAAAAAACAACAAACAAACAACAAAGAAAAGACTCTTTAACCGACAGCAGTTGGATATAGGAGATGAAATGTGTTAATGTTCGCATATATTTCCTCATCTGCTCTTAGTCTCTTTTACACTAAACATAATATAAATAAATTTCCATAATACTATATATCATTCCCTCACCTTCCTAGTTACCCTTATTCGACCGACAATGTATCGCACCTGCATATCTATCTTTCGCAGGTCTAACTGGTACTAGTTGTGACTCTAGCTTCACTCATGCTTACTCATATTATACTAACTGTGTACACAAAAAAAAAAAGCATTACTAGATTATCTTCTGTAATATCTCTCTCACACAGCTCTTCAAAGGCTACGAAGAAATAGACTCCAGTAGTCGGACTGCACATTGGCCCAACCCTCACTTAACCGATTTATAACCATTCAATAAACTTCCTATCTATTGTTAAATCTTTGTCTATCTATTATCTTCTAATCTCAATATATTTTATTGTCTATTTTATCCGACCGATATAAGTTTACTATCTCAATATTTTTCAATCTATCTATATATCTATCTATCGCTATCAATATATCTCGCAATATTTTTCATATATCATCATCTCAATATGTTTATCATCTCAATATGTTTTACTATCCTCGATTACTCTGTACGTTAATCGATGAATAGATAAATAGATATAACATATTAATATATGTTATCTATCTCATCATTTTCATATTCATATATTGAATATGTTTAATCTATCTATCTATCTATTCTCAATATGTTTTCTGTCTATCATCTCATATGTCTTCTATCTATCTATCTTTTCTATGTTCTATCTCGCTTCTATGCTACCCAATATAATTTTATTATCTTCTGATTTCTTTCCAATTATTGCGTAACAGCAATAAAACGGGGGGTTTTTTTCTTATCTTTGTTTTCTAAATTGTATTCAAAAATTTGCCCGGTATAAAGTGAATTTCTTCGGTCGATTCGTTACTCAGGCCGAGTATGGGTACTTTTTCGATCCAAAATGAATTTCATACTACACAACACTATATTATCTCCTTGCTTTCTACTCTTACATCAAATCAACAGTAGAATTAGAACATAGTTGCATGCTAAAAGGATGAAAAAGACGTTACCTTTTTTTTTAAAGTTAAATAAAAATATTATTGCAAAAAAAAAAAAAAAGAATAACCATGACATAACAATGATGATTATTAGATATTCTTGTTTATATTATATTAATTTGTAGAATAATTATGTCCATAAAGAAATTATTTTTAAAATCGCTAATTATTTCTTTATGTTGTATTTACTTAATAATCGCTTATTTTCTTTGTTAATACATAATTCTTTCATCATATTGTTTAGTTTTTTTAATAAATGCCTCATGTTAATTCGAATTATCGAATTAATTTTTAAACATCTTTATTAAAAACAAAACTTATAGGAATATATTTCTTTAGTCCTTGCCCCTTCATTTAATTTGTGTGTTTATTTCATATCTTAATGAACGATTGTGTAAACTTTATTTTAAAATAGCCATAAAATAAAGACACCTTGCGAAGGTCTTCTCATTTACATGCTCAATGATGTATTGGGTTAACGTTTCTGGACTGCAAACTTAGTAGCGATATTGAATTTCTAGTCCCGCTATTGTGTTCATTTGGAAATTGTATGAACCCCCTCACTCCAGCTAATCTTTAAATAGTACCACACTTTCTTCTATAAGGATGGATTTGGCGTTAATAACACCAAGATTATAGACATAACAAAAAACCAAACGAACATTCTTGATTAGTAATTAGATCAAGTTTATTTGATAGAAATTTGTAAGGTTCATTCTAATATCAATGCACCAACTAATAAAAACATTATTTATTATACTTCATAGTTAGTATTCCTCGACTGCTGTAATCGAATAGACATTTTTCATTTCAAAAATTAAAACCATAATTTTAACAATATTCTTATAGATATATGTATATTTCAAAAAATATTAAAAATCATGCAAATCAATATCAATGTTTGTTAATCTACTCGCTAAACCATTACACCCAGTATATGCGGTATATGCGCGTAGCTGCAATGGCCTATGTGTAGGAAATGTACACGAGACTCAGTTCAAATCCCTGACGAGCGTCTGTACTGCATTTCACATGCCAATATCCATGGAAAGATATGAATCGACTATTCTCCCTCAGATATAGTATAAATGTAGAGCCGACTGGATCTTAACCTACATTTGAACCATCTAGGAAAGAAAAAACTTCTAATCAAGCCTATTAAAACTACGATATACAAAAGTGACTCTGTCACATACTACTCTAACGAAAGAGTTGATAATCATATTAGTTATTCAGAAAAGTCCAGACTAGTGTCACAAAAAATATTTCAAAATCAAAAATACAAACTACAAATTATCCCCTTCAAACTAACCCCCCCTGGAGTCAATGCATTTTTCCGCCTTTCTCTGTCCGTTGCATGCACCTGGAAGGATTCTCCGTAGCCGTTGTCAAGCGCCTTTTGAGTCGTGCAATCTCAAACGGGTCCTTGATGAAGCAGAAAAATCACTTGACCAAGTCGGGTGAGTAAGGGAGGTGCTCCAGCACAGTACTCATTCTGCCAGATCTCTCGAATCCAGACAGTGTGACCAGTCGCGATATTCCTGTCTACTCTCTCGTTCCGCACAACTGACTACATATTTCTCTGTCCTCTAGGATTTATGCTCTGATTCGTCACCCCTACAAGAACTCGTATAGTACCTTTAGGTTTGAAAATTGATCTTTTGACACCTTGAACTTCTTCTGACATACCTCTATATACGAGATATTGAACTCACAATCCTCAGATTTTATGATAATGTTTGTTCTTTTCCTTTATACATGTGTTGGACAATTATTAATCTCTGCAACCCTTCAGTATTGCCCCGGTGAGGCTATATATCTTCTAAGTCAAGCGTGATAACAAGACTAGCCAGGTAGGCCAAATTCTATACTGCACAAGATTCCCGCCCCCTCGCAATGCTATCTTTATAGGAAAAACGTTTCAATGTGCACTGCTAGAATTTTACTACTTTACAATAATCTCTTATCACACAACAAGCCAGTAATCGATAGTAAATACGGTGATTTTCGAGGTACCTCTTCCCAACTGGTACTAAACCTCTGTAAAATCAGCCTTGCTCCAGTTACTAAATTAAGCTCTGAATCGACGCAAATCCGACATGAGTAACTTGTGACCAGTAGTATGTGTAATCTTTTGTGGATGTGAATTTCTTTACAATCATTAAATACCCTGTAACGTTACCAATGCTATATACTTCCAAATCTAGCACTCATATATCTGTAACCGCTGTGATCGTTAGCTTGAGATATAAAAGGCAAAACAATCCTCCTTCACACAGATTAATCTTTTCTCTCTGCTCACTTTATCGCTCAGTCGCTTCACCCCCCTCCTCAAGATCTTGATTCAGAAACTAGACATTCAGCGGATGCAGGGAACAAGAGAAGATGAGGAAGTTGGGTGAACTGCAAAAAAGACTTAATTTAAACTACACACACGCAAACCACACACGCGAGCGGGCGCGCCTCACACACACACAGACACAACACACACATATATATATATATACATTTATATATATATATATATATAGGTAGTGTTGAGTCGTGTGGGTGTCTGTGGCTGTTAAGATATCCCAAAGACTGTAATAAGGATGATTCTATTTGGGATCATCGAAATCTCACTGTACAAACAATACTGTAAACTCGTTGACGGTGAAACATACATGGATTTTTAATCCTTAAAAAGACCTTCATGTATAATAAGCAATTAAATTAAATTATATACAAATATTAACTCTCAAGAAAGAAAACCTTAACAAACACATCATCCATTAATTTATATATCGACCAGAAAATCAAAAAGTTGTAATACTATATGATGTATATGTATGTATAGTATGATAATATCAAAAAATCCTTATTTTTTTAAGAAGCAAGATTCAGATGATCGAAAATTCATTTTTTTTCGAAAGTCTTAAGAAAGCGTTTTAAATATACACTAACTTGACACCGAAACACAAAACTAAGGATCGTTCAGGATTAATTACATACTAAATGAATCTCATCTTGAATAACCATTTGAAAAAATTACATAATCTAAACACCTTGAAATTACTTAATATCCGATGCGAAAAAAAAACTAATAAATTAAAAAATAATCGAGATGTGTTTTCAGAACAACTCCACTCCACTACTCGCATGTCTAAACACCAAATATGTTTTCTCTTTACAATAACCTCCAGACCAGTCTCGCTCGTATGCAGGCAAATAAATACGGTAAATATTGCATGTGAAATTGATGTTTACTAATCTATATGCAATTAGACGCTTAAAAAAATGTTTCTTTAATATTCATACCAAGAAAACTAAGTGAAAAAGAACAATTCAAGTTTCTCACAAATTTAAATATAAGCGATAAACAAAAAAAAAACAACACACCAAAAATAAAACTACGTTATAAAAGTACTTGAATACAAGAAGAGCGAACGTCCGAGATTGTTGTAACTACTGTCGATTTGAAACTAACGAATCTCCTTTTCTAACACTTCAGTCGACATAAAACCAACAAGAATCCCTGTTCATAACAGCCCTCGCAACTACTGCACGCACATCTGTCGATAAAGTAGAACTGATAGTATGTGGCGATCCAATCAGACGCAAAAACAATCTCTTGGTTCTATCGCTAGTGAAAAGGGCATAGACGTCTCGCTGTCTGTATACTGTTGACGACTTAAATACTTTTAAAATTTACTTGCTCATGTGTTGCAGTTTTCTGGAAATAACAGGAACTTAATTCATAACTGTCTCGAATATGCATATATATATATCAGGATATATGTGTGAAAAGTTATATTCCTTACCACTTTCGTTCAATACACCTTCCTCATGATGAATTGGATTAACTACTAACTGCGTTAACAATAAACATGCTAGCAACTTGATAATATATATTAAAGATATATAATATATATATCATTTTCATTCAACAACTTGTAAAAATAATGAATTCGTGATTTTTTATCTCTCTCCCC
>CM042137.1:89242116-89291587 GCA_023376005.1 Doryteuthis pealeii | reverse complement strand
AAGAGAGAGATCAGTCGATCAAAAAAGTTTACAAAAAAATTGTGTCCTCTGTAGTAATTGAAAGTTTTGAGAAAAAATTGAATTATCCCAACAGGAATTTAATAAAGCAAAAACGTCTTTTTTTCCGGCAATAAAAAAATAACGCGGAAAAGGGTTGGAAAATACGTGGGGGCCCCGTAAAAATCCCCCAACCCCAACCTTTACCCTTAAATTTTTTTTTTGGTAAAGGTGAAAACCCGCGACTGCTCTGCCGACGCAAGTTTTTTCCCTTTTAAAAAAAAATTTTTAAAAAAAATGGAAAAGGCCAAAAAAAAAGCTGGGAAGGCCCCCCTCCAAAGAACAAACCATTAAGAAAATGCAAATTTTTTCAAAGTATATGGGTTCAATGCCCGTGCCCCAAGCCACCCCCCCGCTCGCATAGGTTAAAATCCAGTTTTTTTTAACCCCCGTAGTATCTAAAAGATCCCCGCTTATGGGGGGAAAAAACATACGTAACTTTTTTATATCTTTAGGCCCTTGGAATTTTTCCTTTACGGAAATATAAACCCATGTAAAATAATTTTTTTTTATGAGCCACGCCACAATTTGTTGGCTTTCGCAATTGTTGTCATATCTTGGTTTTCGGCTTGTAAAAACCGGGTTTATTTATGTCCATGGACAATGCAAACAACTGATTTTTGTTCGAATTACTATTAGGTTAGACGGGGGAGAGGTTCCCTCTGATTTCAATTGGGTGGTCACGTCCAAGCCTAGCACCTATATGTATTGTCCTGACGCCTATTCGTCCTTGCATTGGAAAACCCCAAACCCTTTTTATGCATATAGGTGCGTAAAGGCCGTAAGCTTTGAGGGTCAGTGTATATAGATATAACGTTCACTACGAGTCAAAGGTATCCAGTCAGAGTTATTCTAAGCCCGCTTCTGACATATGCAGACCTCTTTTATCCGTTAGGGCTTGAGGGTTAAGTATGCGTAAAAATTCCAACGCACCAACTAAGTTTTTATGACCATTCTAAGATAATGAAAGCATGGCACAATGGCAAGACTAGCTTTAACTTTGTGATCTACGCGAGACACGCATTAGTTGAACTGTCGTACTCTGCAATTTATTAAGATTAAGGTTCTTGCACTTCGAGAGCTTATATCAGCATTGCATTCGGTCACCGTCCGCCGTAGTCCAACCATATTACTATACGGCCTCACCACCTCTCGTGCCTTAACCTGATTCAACCATCTAACTTCTCTCAGAGACACACAGCCGGGGTGCGAGATGGGACATAGCGCACGATGGATTGTTATCCACTCGAACTTTTGAAGTATTGCAAAGGACTAGTGGATACATAGGAGAGACCCGTTGGACTTAGATATTAACAAGTCCATAAAATTAACCTTATTCACAAGGTCCACACTATAGGCAAAACATTTTAACAAGCCACAACACACCCTAGACAATCTGAAATGCATCCCAATGGATCCAAACTTTCCCTCCACACAAAAACGCAACAAATAGAAACTAAACGGATTGTCCACTTCCGACAACACACACATACACGCACACCACACACGCACAAACGCGCGTGCGTGGGTTGAAGTCAGATCTAAGTAACTTAAATGCTTTAAATATTTCAACACTTCCACTACCAACGACCTACATCCCTTCCACCCCTGCACTTCCAACGCTGCATGAATGACAAGAAGGCGGTGGACAAAAACTGAACATCAAAGACGGGTCGAAACATGTTCACATCCTGGTGCATAAAACACAAGAGACAATGGGAGCCAGCCAGGGCTAACAAAAAATCCTTGTAAAAGAAAGATGGAATCTTTCGAAATATCGGAATAATAAATAGAACTTAGTACATAATATCCCACACAGTTTCTCATTCATTTTGCACCTTTCCCTCATGCTTCGCATTAACCCCCCCCCCAAATGTTTTCCAATGAAATATAGACACATATATATATAGCACTTATATAATATATACACAGAAAATTAGACTCATCAAGATATATATACATGAGAGAGAGAGAGAGAGAGAGAGAGAGAGAGAGAGAGAGAGAGAGAGAGAGAGAGAGAGAGAGAGGATGGGGGAGAGAGAGGTGAGAGGAATAGTGAGTTTATGAACTAGATATGTCAAAAACTTTCCAAGGAAATCAGCACTCTATTCTAAAAATGTAATTAATTTTTTTTTCTGTTTCAATTCTTAACTTTTTTTTCTATCAAAAACAAAAAGAAAATTTTGTCTAAAAACCAAACTGCAACCCAATTTTCACTAAATGTAACACACAAGTCGACTCTTATAAGTGTTTTAATGTTTTATTATCAACAATAAATCAATCATTACACAATTTTGATGACAGTTAATTAAAAATAAAATTAAATGTGGATAACTAGAGATCCTTAACACTTAACAAAATTTAAGTGGGAAGAAGGGAAATTAGTGGATAACAAACTCTATGATTGGAAGTTGTTATTTCTTTCTTTCCAATTCTTGTAATGGAATCGTAAATATTCTAATGCTTACCACCTCATAATGGCATAATGGTTAGAATCGTAGGAAATGAACTTGTCGACCCGAGTTCAAATCCTATAGACAAGCGTTGCGTAGGGGTCAAATCGGGTTGTAGTAGTAGCCATTAGTATTAGTAGCCGTCGTTAGTCCAGAGTAACAACATACGAAAGTCGTATAGTCAAAAAGGGGTTGTTTATTTCTTTCTAGGCTCGTGGGTTCTTTTTCAGACAGAAAGAGTGAGAGAATAAGGTCAATCTTTTCTACCGTAAATCACGTTCATGAGCGTTGTTCTTTACTACCCTAGACTTGTCACGATGGAGCCCCAACAAACATGTCCGACTCTTCTCTGGTTCGGCGAAAAGAGAGGCCGAATTATCTTTACTTCCATTTGTGGTCCCGGGGGTGGGGGGTCATATCCACTTCCGCTCCTCCGCAGAAACTGGGAATTCCGTTTTTATTTTTAAATCTAGTTCTGGGGTCATTGGTCGGTCAATGGCTGGTATCCATTGAGTGTCTACTCTTCCAAACTTTAACCTCTTTTTGTTCTTGTTTCTTTTTCTTCTCTTTCTCCAAAAATCTGATTACTGTTTTCTTTTCAATCCCAAAATTCCCCGTAGACCATAATAATTACGATACACAAGGCTGTTTACATTTCACATAGCGCTAATACTCTTGAGAAAGGTATGAATCCATATACTTTCCCTCCAGCTATTTGTAAAATAGTAGGACAGACTGGGCTCTTTAACCTTAGATAGCTAACCAGTCTAGAAGAAGGAAACACTCTGAATTAGAAAAACCTGAGGTCAGTCGTTGATTGGGTTTGTGGCATACCCTGTGCACCAATTCTATCCAATCGACTGTGCCAAAAAGTGCAGATGGTCCAACACAAGCCTTCATCCCTATAAACAAAACCATTGTTCATTGGATGAACACTCATGTATCGAAATTGACGAGAGAGTCCATTTTTATTATGCTTACCACCACCAACTCCTCGTCACTCAGAAATAGACTTGACTTACATGGAAAAACCAATTGTAAAAATAAAATTAATAAGAAAAATATTTAAGATTCAATGAACAAAAGATTTACTTATTTTCTAAAATTTAAAAAAGTATGTCTGGATGTAAATAGAACTCAAACAAAATAATACATTCTAGCGAGACTTTCATCAGAGCAATTCACTTAAAATACACCAATCTTTACATATATAAAGGGCAGTTGGTGCGTATGTATGTATGCCCGGAGGAAACTATGAAAAGAAAACAATACACATTAACTATCATCAGATCTTGCTTTATGAACAAAATAATGAAGAATTCATTTATATTCGTGAATAATTAAAGAATAAAATTCAAATAATAACAGCAGGGAATTTCTTTTCTTTTGCATTTAAATAGGAGACATTAAGGAGACATTCTAAATAGGAGACATTAAGTGTTCTTTTCAGAGTGTCTGTGTACTTATTTTTCTGATGCCCCACCAGGCCAGATAAACGCAAGGTATTTTTAAAAAGTGAGTTTAATGGGGCATCCTACGAGGATCCAACTCGCAATTTAGTAATAATGGATTCTCGCCATTAGATGCAATTCAATGTCATGTCCAAGCCACCTCCTCTGCAAGGTAACCAGTTAACGTAGTCTGAGCCCCTTTAACATAGCACCCTTTTATCATGATTTCTTTAGGAAATACCCTGTATAACTGTTGCCGCACATTTTTTGCTTTCAATGCTTCATATCTTGTTTCGGCTGTAAAACCGGGATTTTATGTCCATGACATGTAACACTATTTTCGAATTACTTAGGTTAGACGGGCGGAGAGGTCCCCTCTGATCAATTGGGTGGTCACGTCAAACCATAGCACCTATATGATTGTCCTGACCCTATTGCCCTTATTGAAAACCCCAAACTCTTTTTATTGTATATGTGCTATAAGGCGGTAGCTGAGTGCCTTAGTGTTCTGTATAACGTTAAACTCCATCAAGGGACCCAGTCAGAGTATTCTAAGCCCCTTTGACATAGCACCTTTTTATCTTTTGGCTTGAGTTCTTTAGGAAATGCACAGTATAATTAGAGCCGTACATTTGTAAGACCTTGTTGTACTTCGATGTCAGCCAATGAACTTTTTTCAGTCGATCCTCGTGTTTTAAACGCATAGAATGATTAATGGAGAAGAAAAAAAATGTCCCTTTTGATAAATTCATAATTTTGTCGGTTTTTGTTCGTTAGGAAAAGCAAAAGAAAAATCCATTACCTTCGAACGAGTCATCAATCTTAGAAGTAAAAGATCCCCCTTTTTTCTCTCAAATTAACTGAGATTCATCGGTCATCCACATCTGTTCGACTCATCACTTCTTCCACATGTTAACCAATTTTTTGTAAAGTCGTTTGAAATGAAAATTTGCCATAATTGCAATTTGAAATTAAATTCAGAATTGAAAAATCAGATGTCACTGCTTGGCCAGCTGGCTATATCGTATTGCAACTTAGCTTGCTCGTCTTTGCGAAAAGATTCGCTTTCATTTTGATTTCCTCCTCCTCCTCCTCCTTCCTCCTTCAATTTTTCTATTTATTTTTCTTATGTGCGGAAACTTACATAATGCACAGTCCCGACCCGTTTTTTATGTTTTCATTTATTTCTTTGTTCATATTGCAAGTGCGTTTATTCGGCTTTTTCAAAGTTTCACATTTCGTTAAAAACCACAAGACTTCCAATTTTGGAAATAAAAATGAAAAATGATAAAAAAAATTAAAAAATATGAAAGAAAATTATGAAAAATAATGAAAATAAATAAATAAATAAATAGAACTCCAGTTTTTACAGTCGTAGCGAGTTATGCAGCATTGAAAGCAACAAACGTACGACAACAATTATACAGAGTATTTCCGAAAAAAAAACTCCACCCTAAGGATAAAAGGAATCCTCGTCGGTGGGGCTTAGAATACGCTCACTATATACCTTTCAGGAGATTAGACCCAAAAGAGATTTCGTGGGTATGTATTTATCAACCCCCCCTTGACTTCTATGTGACACAAGTTCAATTTTTAAGAGGATTTCAATAGTTTTTAATTTTTTTTCTAGACGTGTTGTCATAACAACGTTAAAGTGTCTGCTCTACTAAGCTCAAGGGAGAATAGGTGTATGCGGTGTTCATTTTGATTTTTCAAAGTTTCTTATTTCACTAAAATCACAAGACTTCTAGTTTTCTGAATAAAAATGAAATTAATAAAATAAAACTTCGGTTGGTTGGTTGGTTGAATTTCACGAATGTCAACCCTTGTTGGGTTATTTTATACCGAAGACGTTTTATTCTATCCATTCTTGGTGGGTATTCAATTTTCCATTGAACTCAATTTTTAACACAAATTTTAAAAAACTATTTCTTATCTATTCAACCAATAGATGAGACCCTAACAGGTAATACCACACCAGGACCTGGAAGTAATGTCAATAAAGAGGTACTTCACACTCCCCACAGCTCCAGAATTGGAACTGCACCACTAGATGAAGTTTAACGTCATACAGAACACAAAGACCTCAGCTACTACCTTCTAGCACATATGCGATAAAAAGGGTTTGGTTTTTTCATAAGGGCAATAGGGTCAGATGCTAGGGCTTGGCGTGACCATCTGATTGATCTAGCCTAAGTAAGGCCAAAATAGTGTTGCATGTCATGGACATAAAACCCCGGTTTTTACAGCCGAAACAAGATATGAAGTATTGTAAGCAACAAATGCGCGGCAACAATTATACAGGGTATTTCCTAAAGAAATAAAGTCGAAAGATAAAAGGGTGATATATCGGAGGGGCTTAGAATAAGCTGACTGGGTACCTTGCAGAGGGGATGTCTTGCGTATGACACTGAATTGCATCTAATGGCGAAGCTCCAGTACCGAAAGCTTTGAGAGTGTGGATTTATTGTTTTGTTTTACGGCATATCAACCATTTTCAGGTCATTTAATGCCGAATCAAGTCATTTTGATAAACAAAAGAACTCAGGTTATATACAGTATCTGCTGTTGCTTAAGGGGTCACCAACTTAAGTACTGAAGAGGCTCATCGCAGCTCAACCGGTGATCTAGCGTAACTTCACCGTAATGGGGAATCTGGAGTAACTCATCATTGAAATTACTCCCAGGTCCATTGTCCAGGGTGGATAGTACCTATTAGGGGCCCATCGATTGGGTAAATAGATTAGTTTAAAATCATAGACGGGTTCACACACCGATAAATTCTATCAATAAAGATAAAAAGGTTAGACTTATACAAAGTAATGGGCCAGGGTAACAGTAATTACCAGCTGAAAATAGTGTCTCATACGCTGGCTGACTATATATATATATATATATATATATATATATATATATAAAGTTTGTTTCTTTATAGTATCTTTGAAGCATTGTGTGTAAGTGTAATATAAAGATTTTGAAGGCAATTTACAATGCAATATGTGTTGAAATTTTTTTTTTTTTTTTCAAAACTAAATATTTTCGGAAGTAAAATTCCATCTTCAGAGTTATTGAAAGTACTAGGTGATTTTTTTATAGTACTTATCCCACGGCGATATTGTAATCATCTGTTGTTTAAAAAGTTGATGAACGCCGTATATTTGAAAAAAAATTTTTCCATGATGTTAAATCGGCTAATTCCGTGATGTTAACTCGGCTCGGCTGTTCCCGCGCGTGGAAAATTTTCGAAATTCTTTTAATATTTACTATAAATATATATGTAAATATGTAAAATATTTTTACTATATATATATATATACTAGCAAATATATGCACCCTCCGGGTGCAAGTATTTAAGTTTTAATGTAATGAAATATTGTATTAAATTAGAAAGTCTAATAAGAAGGCAGATAAAAAGATATGTAACAGAGTGGGGGGTATAATAGAAAAATAGAAATGAAACTTACTCTTCCATCACTCCGTCTTTCATTGCTGAATTTACTTATTTAACTATTTAGTTAAATTAGGAAATAAAGAATAAAATGACAGTTATTTTTTCTTGTTAATTGATTTCATTTAAGATTCATTGAAGAGATTTTGGTTATATTCATTAAAATAAAAACCAAAAATTGAATCAATAATACTAAGCACACATTTAATAAAATCACATTTTTAATATCAATATGAAATTAGCCTTTCCCATTCACACTGCAAACCGCTATTTTTTGTATATATAAATACAATTGCATGTTATTCGTATGTAGATATGGACAACACTAATAAAAAGGTGAAGCAATTTTATTAATAATTCAGGTTTAAATATAAATAAAATCATGGAGAATGTGATGTAAACAACTATGTTAATTGTGACTCGATTAGTAATATAGTTTCGGTTACAGACAGAAAAACACACAATCTCCATTATAATAAGATATATATATATATATATATATATATATATATAAAGTGACGATTTATATGTGTTGAGGCATCGTCAGTGTCATACAGGAAAAAAATCATGAATCATTCTTTGTATCTTGGTCAGCCTATGAACTTTTCAGCCGCTTCTCGTATGCATTTCCGTGTAGCCTCACAAATACCGGTTGTTCTGGTTCTAAGAGCTAGTATAGATTCTTAACTGCAAATAAAGGCCCAAATATATTTGTCAATACTTTTAGACGTGAAGCTTTTGAAAGAAATGTCTGATTAAACTGTACATATCCAAATGGTATGGTTGGTAGTTATTTACCTTGCTTATGCGGGTATGACACAAGGTCATTTTAATGTAGGACCACACATGAACAGAAGCTCATGGGATAGTGAGTGCAAAAAACAAATGCGTAGTGGGCAATAAATCCAGCCCTGTCCCTTTAATTAAAGGGAACAGGTGTTGCCTGGGGGATGGCCCCGTGAGATCATGCTGTTAATATTACTTAACCGGTCCAAAGACTGAAGCCACTGGACACAGGTTTCCGAGGGATGTAGGTTAGATAGAGTGGAGACAAATAGCCTTTCCGTCGAGAAACCCCGGATCATTGTTAGTCTACCCCTTGTTACAAGGCAGGAATATAAAGAAGGAATAATTCGGTGTTTTCGGAATTTTTACAGATGAGATTCTTACGATTGTTTACTACTACCAAGTTCTAATCCTTTAATCCTTGAAGTCAAAAGGTTTTAATCTATAATCCTTTATTAATCCGGATCTTAGTTTAACTTTAGGATTCTACTTCCCTCGGGTGAAATATCTCTTCTGAAATGTTACTTTCAATAAGAGATATAGTTGTTTATATCCCGGTGTATTCGATACATTTCAACTCTCTCTCTCTCTCTCTCTCTCACACACACTCACACACCACACACACACACTCTCTCTTTATATATATATATATATATATATATATATATATATATATATATAATATAAATATTTACATTTTAGTTTAACACTTTTGAATTCAGGGTTTTCATTCTCATAGACGAGTTCAAATCCTGGATAAACCTGTTTGCATTTCACATAGCGCTAATACCCTTGGAAAGGGTATGAATCCAGCTCTTGTCTCTCTATGGGTGAATACTAAGGCAGCCTATCTCTCTGTGCAACCAGTCTAGGAGAATGAAAACTGAATTCAAATCTGTTAGAGTCCGCTTAAAATTGACCTTATGTCACATCCAACTAATGCACTGGTTTTGTATATATATATATATATATATATATATATATATATATATATATATATATATATATAATACAAGAGAATTATCACATGTGCGTGTGGCGCTAAAGTTAAATCATTTCGCCGGCAGAAGGTAAGTATCAACGTGCAAATGTTTCCTCTGCTCAAATATATTATTAACATATTAGTGAAACTATATAATCTTTTGTGTTTATTGTAGTTTCACGTTGAAGTCAAGTTGCGGAAAAGGGGAGAACAAGTGACAACTCCCGTCTTTTATAAAATAAAATGTCTTCACCAGTCGACTCTGTTTTACTCATTCGTTGCTTTGAGGCTGCCGTCATAATATCCATCCGCACAAGCAGGATGTGACACAAGTTAATTCTAAACCGAGTTTAATGGGTCAGAGTTTAGAATTTTCCTTCTTCAAGACCGGTTAAAGAGCCCAGTCTGCCTTAGTATTAACCCATAGCTAGAGGGAGAATAATTTGATTCATATCTTTCCCAATGGTTAATAGTGCTATATATATATATATATATATAAATGCACGCGCGCATACACGCATATATATATTTATATATATGTGCGTACATCTGTGTGTGTGAGAGAGAGAGAGAGAGAGAGAGAGAGAGAGAGAGAGAGAGAGAGTGACTGAGGTAAGACTGGTTGTCAAGTCATCTATTGCAACCGTACTGTCTCTTGACATAGACAAACTATTACCACTAATGATTGGCTGTCAGCGTTGCTATTAACTCAAGTGTAGAAACTCAAATGAATAAACATTGAAAGTTTGTCGAGCGTTAATTCTGATTGGCCATAATATGTCAACCCATTCAATTCTGTGCCAATGCCAGGGTGATTGAGAGAAACAAAGAAAACTATAATGGCATCTAATGTCGATTTTATAGAGTGATGCTTTGCCACTAAACGTGGTGATCTACAGTTGGTGATGTCTTTTCTTCCACTGGATTAGCCATCCGCTAAAATTGGCCGGGTTCAGTAAATATCTGTCGACTATCTTTCGTTTGCGCGCCAAGATTAAATTCTTCCTTTGATTATCAATATCTTCCTTTAAAACAGGGGTCAGCAAACTACGGATCAGGCCCGCCGACGGTACTTGAATTTGTTTGTTAAAATGTACGGAACGCGAGACGTTCTGATACAATTTAAATTTAAATATCCGTTAAGCTTACTAAATCCTCATGGACTTGACTACTGTAGGTAGGTTACAAAATTTAGTGCGTGTGAGCATTTCGATAGTTACTTACGTGATCCCACATTTTCAATTTCTGCTTAGAAAACACTGTAATATTGCGTCCTCTGATGTTTTGAAAATAAATGTTGGTTAAATTTGTTTTTGTGCATCTTACGCCTCTCATCCATGAATATCCATTTTCTCAGAGCTTTCGTTCTGGCTAGCAAGTATTGAACACAATGATAATATGGTCCGCGCTCGTTATTTTTTCAATTATCCGGCCCACCGTGAAAAAAGTTTGGTGATCACTACTTTAAAAGAAAATACGAGTTATTCTTAAACTTCCTCGGTCGTTTCACTTTCGTTTTTTTATGGGGACTGGGTGTGTTCAGTAAATTGTTATACCTTAAAAAATAAAATCATCGTCTTGTATCGCGACATTTGCCTCCTAAAACCCACTGTTGTTTGGTCAATCTACCCCTATCATACTTTTGCCTTACAAAAAGGTTTTCATCAATCTCTACACCAATTACAGTGGGTTTTTTTCTTTTAAAAAGTCTCAGCAAAAACTTCCATTAATAAGTTTCTCCTGTGTACGACGGAGTGTTAAGATCATTGTCTTGTATCGCGACATATGTCTCCGAAAACACTGTTGTTTTGTCAATCTATGGGTAATTCCATGTCAAATCATCCAGAAGAAAGTAAAATTGCCACCCATCCACTTAGATAATAATTGATATAAATAATAATAGACATTTGTTTTGGTCGTAGATGCTTGTCACATCGGGATATTGATCTTGCTATGAAAAAATTAAAATGAGCAATAACTTAAAATTAGATAACTTTACGACTTTTTTTATAGCACTTTTGTATTCCATGGACAAAATGCTTTTATAAACCAATTTCTAGGAGTAGGGAAGCTCAAGAACTCATTTTAAAGACAAAAAAAGATTACAAAAAGTTGCCATTTTTCGCCCCCTCCCAAATGTGGAGAGCTAAAAATCAACATAACTCCGCCAATTTTTTGAATTGGAAGCTCAAATTTTGGGGATTGTCTGAGTTTAACATAATCTATATCTGGACAGAAAAATTAAAGGGGTGTGTGACATGGCCTGGATAATTTGACATGGAATTACCCCTACTCCTGGAATTACTTTCGCCTTACAAAAAGGCTTACATCAATCTCTACAGTTATACCAGGCCCACTAATTACAGTGTTTTCCTTTTTAAAAGTGTCAACAAAAACTTTTCTTAATAAGTTTCTCATATGTATGGCGGAGTGTTCTAAAATTTCCAAATCATGTTGGCAAAATAGACTGGTGGTTAGTTCATAAGACCAGACAGAACATCCTGCCAACCATGTTCCTAATTTTAAAGACTTCTGGTGAATTCCATTATGTATACATCTCCATGTATCCTCCAAGTCCAAAAACTTTAAAACGAGCGAAATGCCACAAGACAAGACAAAATAAAAAGCAGTATGACATGCTAGATTTATATCTTTGTGAATTCTTGTGGAGAGAAAACAACAAAGAAAGTAACACTTTCAATCACAAAAGTTAATGATATATTTGACTCACAATAGAGCCTTTTTCAAACCCATCTATCGCTTAATGGTCTTATTTTTTTTAAAAATATAGCAATTTACCGAACACCACTCAAAAAGAAGAAAAAAACGAAAAAGAAAAATAATCAAAGTGAAAAATTTGAGAAAGATCAAAAGTGCCCCAAAAGATTATATAATTCTATGACAAAATTACTTCACCGACAATTAGGTTTAGTTATGAAGTAAAAGCCTGCAAAATGCATATAAAGCAGCGAGACTTACAGTATCCCAACAAGATTGATGGTCTTCAAGGAGAGTTTCCTGGTTGTTTAATAGATTTTCTTGTTTTTTCAATTACAGAGAGTAAGGTATAATCTGTACATTGACAAAGTTAATGTTTTCCAAGCATTTGATTCAGCATAAGGTACACTCAAAATGTTTGAATTTTAATACTTTAAACTCTAAACATCTTGATACACAAATACCGTTTTCGCTCACTAAAGCAATAATCAAAGATGGTTGATTGGGTTTTACGGCATGTCAACCCTTAGGGTTTTTTTTATGCCAAAGACGCTTTATTTCTATTTATTCTTAAGCTGCTCACAGAGACTAAGCCACGACTGTCCAAGCAAAGTACAAAAACTGATGGTTAGTTCATTATAACTGAGCAGAAGGACTCCCACTACAATAATAATTGGACTTTATTTGAAAAGACCGGGTTCTGAGGTGAATAGATAGTGAACTCCACCCCAGACGCCAAAACAATCTCCTTGGTCTAGCGCTAGTGAAAAGGGGATAGACTCCTCGTTACCTGTCTGATACCGACTTTTGGCCCAACCCGACGACTTTAGTTATTCATCGAGAAATTACTGATTTTTGTATTATTTTTTTTTTTAATTACCAGATTTCTCTAAAATATTCGCAGATGAATTTCTATATGAAGATAGTATTTTTTAAATAAAAACCTCTTGACGAGGTTTAAAATATGTTGGTTGCTGTTGTTTTACGGCATATAAACCCTTTTCAAGTTATTTTGATATTAGGTTACTTACAGTACCTACTTCTGCTAAAATGGTCACCCATCTAAGTATAGAACAGGCTCATCGCTGCTTAACTTCGGTGATCTAGCGGGAATTGGTGCTTTCAACGAAAATACATTGGATGCATATTAAGACGAATCTCCAGAGAAGTTGAATGAGTAAAATTCTATTCGGTTTCTCGACCGGAAATGTTGAAAATATTCACTGAATCGGAAAATATAAAAGGGCAATAAAACTATGTTTGGAAATGCCGTTAAACAAATAAACCAAAATAAACACTTGTACATCCGGGTACTTTTAGCATATATCTCCTTGTCATAATTATTTGCACCCATAAAATTTTAGTACAAAAAAAAAAAAAGAAAAAAGAAAAGAAAAAATAATCTCGTGAACCAGCTTTGGTCTGTTGTCTACTCATGGTTGATAAAAACCAGAAAATGATAAAACAAGTTTACATAAATTTAGTTTATTTCCATAGGGCCGGTTTAGCTCAGTCGGTAGAGCGTCCGACTAGGAACCACAGGGTACTACAACTCTGACCCGGAGTGGCAGTACCTGTTAGGGACCCATCTAGGGGTTAAATAGAAAAATGTGTTTATAAAAAGATTGAATATCTATTTAGAATTAATTTCTTTAAAACTTTGTCGGCATTAAATAACCCACTGAGATTGATATGCCATAAACCAAACCAAACCTATACAGAAGGAGTTTTGGACAAAAGGTGAAATCAGTAAGGCTTTTACTTCAATATATATTATATATGTTACTTCAATATATATATATATATATATATATATATATATATATAGGCGCGCGCGCGCACACACACACACACACATATATATATATATATATATATATATATATATATATATATTCTGTCTCGCCATCTTGGAATTTACATTTGATATTTGGCATTTTAAGCAGTGCCTGTTCCTTTCGTTATCTGTGATGATATTCAGGGACCGATTTCTCATAATTCTTTCTCTGTCTGCTTGGAAGGCTTCTTTAGAAAAACATTCTGCCAACGGAAGTATCTTATCGGGAAACGTCGGCGGACTGTGCCAGAAATACTACTCGCTATGCTGACCATTCGGACACAGCAGATAACACGAGCCGGCCGGCCGACCATTCTAGCGCTTTTGAAATCAGCATTCCAAAAAACAGGTGGGTCTTTGGATTCTATACAAAAAATAATCTCTCTAATATATAGGTAACATTATATAAGGATACAAAATTTGGAAAAGTGAAAAGAAAAGGAAAAAGTAAACACTGGTAAAACTTGGAGAGTTAAAAGAACAACATAAAAAGTAATTTTTATCTTTGATATTAATAGAAGAATTAAGCTGAATAATAATGATCATAAACCTCAAGAGAGAAACTAAATCGCTAAAAAGGCGGGGGGAGAAAAATAATGGACGGAATACAACTACCAAACCAGGACACAATAAAAACACTTGGGTAAAAAGAAAGTTACAAATACTTAGGAATTTTAGCAGACAGATCAAGCAAACAGAGATTAAAGGAAAAGTTGAAAACGAATACCTCAGAACAGAAAAACTAGAAACCAAGCCCGGCAGCTGAAATCTCATCAAAGGAATAAATACATGGGTCATCCCTATTATAAGATACTCTGGGCCATTCTTAAAATGGACAAAAGTGGAACTCAAACAGATTGACCAAAGGAATATCAAATTAATGACAATGCACAAGGCTTTACACCTAGAGATGATAGAGATAGAATATATGCATCAAGAAAGGAAGGTGGAAAAGGTCTGCCAACACACAGAACTTTAAAGATTACACAAAAAGAGCAAAGAAAGATTACTTATGGCAATCAATAACAACTGATGAAACATATGGACAAACAGGAAAACAAGAAAACAAAGACGGGAAGAAAAACAATTATATGGATACTTCAAACGTCAAATTGGAGAGGTTACACATGAGAAGACTTAGACATGGATAAGAAGAGGAAACCTCAAGAGAGAAACTTATCACTAATTGCTGCACAAAATAATGCCATAAGAATAAATTATATCAAAGCGAAAATTGATAAGACAAAACAAAAACAGAATGTAGACTGTGTGGGGATAGAGATGAGACCATAAACCATGTATTAAGCGAAACAAACTAGCATAACAGATATACAAAGCTAGGCAAGACTGGGTTGGGAAGGTGATCCACTGGGAATTAGGCAAAAGACTTTGAACATACAACAAAATGGTATATGCAAAAACCAGAATCTGTCCTTGAGAATGAAATGCATAAAATTCTCTGGGACTTCGAGATAAAGATGGATCACCTTATCCCAGCTAGGAGGCCAGACAAAGTATTGATTCACAAAAAGAAAAAAGAAAAGAGAACTTGTCAACTTTGCAGTTCCAGCAGATCATAGGGTGAAGATGGAGGAAAGCGAGAAGATAAACAAATACCTAGACATTGCCAGAAAATTGAAAAAGATGTGGAATATGAGGGTGGAGGTGATCCAATTGTAGTTGGTGCACTAGGAACGGTCCCCAAAAGCTTGGAAAAACTACTGGAATAACTGGAAATCAGAGGAAAAATTAAGACCACCCAGAAAGCAGCATTGCTAAAATCAGCTAGAATACTCAGAAGAGCCCTGGAGACCTGAAGAGACTTGTTGTCACTTGTTGTCGTTAATAAATAAGATGCTAATCAAGATTGAATAATGACTACTTCATAATCGTTGAGAATATAACTTAAATAACTACGGAAATCATGACGTCAGTGTGACCTAGTTTCCTTTACAGACATACAGTTACACAATCTCCATTATAATATATATATAGGATTGGCGACGCGTGGTGTAATGGTTCTCGTCGTAGGAAATGGACACGGAGAGACTAGTTCCAATCTTGAACGAGACTGTTTGCATTTCAAATATCGCTAACAACCTTGGAAAAAGTATGAATCCGACTATTCTCCCTCCAGCTATGTGTAAATATTAGGGTAGTCTGCGATCTTTAACCTTGGTTAGGCAACCAGTCTAGAAGAAGGAAAATTCTGAATTCAAACCTGTTAAACAGCTGAAGAAATTGACTGTGTGTCACATCCTACTGGTGCGGGGGCTTGGTACACACACACACACACACACTCACACACACACACACACACACTTGTGAGTGGAAATTGTAACATAACCACAAAATAGCCAATTTTTAAGCTTTTTTCTTTACTATATATATATATATATATATATATATATATATATATGTGTGTGTGTGTGTGTGTGTGTGTGTGTGTGTGTGTGTGTGTGTGTGTGATAGTGGGTGTGAACTTATTTGCTGATAAAAATTGCTTTCACTATGGATCATTGAGTTATCCAAATGAATGCCCACAGAATTTCCAGACATAAAGTATTGAAAAGATGCATTGAATTTTTTAAAACATTTGATGAATATAAACAAAGATTAAATCCTATCAACATAGCTTATACTCAGCCTATCCATGCATATCTATTGCTGTTCGCTACTAAAAATCTACCTTATTATAATACTTGCTTCATACTATACACTGTTCAGTCATTGTTTTCACTAGAAAATTAGAATTAACCAATGGATGATGTAAACAAGTTTCGAGATATAGTCATATTTACTTGAACAATTGGGTAGGTCGATTTTGGAACTGTAATGTTTCTCATGTGATGAATGTTGCAAATTAACATCAAGAATTACCACACAATTTAAAAACAAACAAACTAGGAAATAGATTGTAATCTTTTAAAATGTCATCACTGTCACAGCTTAATTATTAGGTAAAGAGCAGCCTATCTTAAGTTTTGGTGGTGATGGGGGCATATTTTCAATTTGAAATCGAGTTATGTTTTATTCGTTTTGTTTAAAATCTGTTGTGGTCTAGCCTTGTTTACCTTTCATAGAGAGTGAATGCGTTCGTCCAATACTATTTGTACACTGCTGTTTTAGAACATCAGAGTGATTACAGAGATTGCGAAGATTACGGAACCATTACGCGAACCGTCTACCTCGATGTTTTAACACTCTGTTGCGAGTTACTCTATGTCTGGCGCAAACTGTACTTTGATGTACTAGTATACTGAATATTGTATGATCCAGTATACAAAAAAAATGACAACCTTTTCTGTTTTAAATATTGAAATTGCAAAATTTTCAAACCAATTTCTAGACTAAATTTTGCGAAAACGAGGATTTTTGGTGCCTCTTAGTAAACGATATTTGATGCTATTTCCTCAAACAATGGTGCAAATGAGAGATCTAGCTTTCCGTATCAGTATTTATCATACCAACATACATCTTTCGCTGTCTGAGCCAATTTGATATGAAAAAAAAAATGAAAAATCAACCTACCCTACTGAACAATAAGCTTTAGTGTAAACTCTCTTATAATCTTTATTGAAAAGTTGTCTGCAGAGTGTCAGATTTTCTTATGCAAAATCCAACATAGTTGAATAGTGTAGTTTACCTAGTTATTACCCCCTCTCTCACTCACAGAATCTTTCGAAAAGGCACAGAGTACCAAGAGGTTAGGAAATAATATATGTTGTACATTTATATTTACACTTTTGGACTTAACGATTATTGTCGTTGATTATGTTAATCAACGCCTGAAGAAGATATAAGAAGATATGAAACATGTGTCGCTAATGTAAACTAATAATAACAATTAAAAAAGAACATAATCCATTTTGTGGAGCTTCTTTTTATAAAATATGTAATTTTCTCGCGTTGGACTCCTAACACTTTATCCCTCTCCCATTCACTCTCACCTTATTCAAATTTTCTAGCCTTACCCTTCCTACCCTCCTAAACTACCCCCCCCCAAAAAAAATTGAGAAATTTAAACTACTGTTTCTAGGGATTTTTTTTTCAGTAATATCCATGTTTTTTCTCATGTCTGAAGATGCTGCAGTAATGCAGTTGAAATAAATTATTACAATGAAGCAAAGTTTTTCCCTTCATTTATATATATATATATATATATATATATATATATATATATATGTGTGTGTGTGTGTGTGTGTGTGTGTGTGTGTGTAATCTATGACTTCAGAAGTGCCGATACAAACCTACATGAAAAACGGACACGTGAAACTACCCCGTTTTCTTTTATGGTTGAAATATCATGATATTCTGTGTGTAAATACATATATATATATATATATATATATATATATATATATATATATATATAGGCGGACATGTGCGTGTGTGATTAAATGCATAATATAATATATGACTGTATGAACTGGTGATGATAGACTACTGAATCTACCTGACTCTATGCATTACTCCTGTTGATACTTATCGACTAGATTGAATGTCAATGTTATAATTAACAGTTTTACGCTGTGATGGGCAACAGCGTTCATCGTCTCTTGTCTCTCGCTCTTCAATGTCAGTTCGTTTTACATCTATCTATTCATTGCACACACTTTTGCCCCCCCCCTCTCTCTCTCTCTCTCTCTCTCTCTCTCTCTCTCATTTTACCTTGGGAGCTCGAGCAGCCACTCAAAAGGTTTTGGGTGTGGACGCACAAATATAGTCAAATGCGTTGTATGGAGAGAACCGAAAGAAAAGAAACACCAATCCAGAAAACATTATCATATACGTGGGCCATCCTTTGAAATATTGTTACAACGACTTGCGAATTGAGCAAGAGATATTGAAAGAAAGAAAGAAAAAAAGAAAGAAAGAAAAGAAAGAAAGAAGAAAGAAAGAAAGAAAGGAAATATATTTGCGTCTAAATTCACGCCGTTTAATGAGTATAAATATTGTTTGAAAAGAATGAATAGGGAGGTTGAACGGATAGACACCGGAATAGAGAGGGATGAAAATGATAATGGGGTTATATGAGGAAAAGAGAGAGAGAGAGAGAGAGAGAGAGAGAGAGAGAGAGAGAGAGAGAGATGGGACATGACTGGATGAATTTACGGGCGGATAGAGAGATCAGGAAATTGGCGGTTATGTGGATAGCGAGATAGGAAGAGAACAGGAAATTGGAAAAAGTGAAACAAAGAAAACAAAAGAGGAAGAGAAAGAGAAAGAAGACAGGATGGAAGGATGAAGAGAGAGACAGACAGACAGATAGACAAAGAGAAAGAGGGAGAGACAGAGACAGAGAAAGGGTACAGATGAGACAGAGAGAGGTGGACAGGACGGAGAGAGAGAGAGAGAGAGGACAGGTTGGAAGTATGGAGAGAAAACAGGGTGGAAATATGAAGGGATAGACAGAAAGAGGACAGGATGGAAAGATAAGGATAGGAAGAGGACAGGGCGGAAGGAAAAATATATATATTATATATATATATATATATATATATATAGAGAGAGAGAGAGAGAGAGAGAGAGAGAGAGAAAGAGAGAGAGAGAGAATGGGGATTACAGGATGAGAGGGAGAGAGAGAGAGAGAGAAAGGGGGGTGAGATATGACGGAGAAAGAGAACACGATGACTGGGTGAATGACGGGTGGACAGATAAGGCAAAAATTGCACGGTTGAACGCACAGCGAGAAAGAAAGAGAAAGAGAGATATGAAACAGGAAGTAGAAATGGACAGACAGACAGAAAAAAGAGAGGAGACCAGACAAAGAGGGAGAGAGAGAGAGAAAGAGAAAGAGAGATAGATAGAGAGAGGGGGGGCGAGCGAACAAGCCAGTGAATGAAACTTTGAGAGAGAGAGAGAGAGAAAGGTGAACGAACGAGCCAGCGAAGGAAACTTCGACAAATAGAGAGAGAGAGAAGAGAGAGAGAGAGAGAGGGGGGAGGGAGAGAGTGAGGTGCACGCCGGGACGAACGAACGGAAAGAAAGTCCAATATCTCAGAGAGTGAGAGAAAGATGAATGTTTTCGAACAACTATTAAATTTGAGATATTTACGGTTATATAGTGTTTAAAGTTCGTAAGCATTCAGATAAGAATATTAAATTACATATCTTTGCAGTTTACTTTGATACCTCATGATTTATATATATATATATATATATATATATATATATATAGGCAGCATCTTTTCATTCAAACAAATTTGGTTAAAAATAATTGTTTCGGAGTTAGTTTTGTTTCTTTCAATTTTTCTAAAAAGATCTTTAATGTTATCATAAAAGAAATGAATTGTCCGAAATAATTTTCATTTATAAACCAAGTACTTTCAGTTCTCTTCTAAACCATTATCAAGGCAGTTTTAAGTGTGTTATTTGTACAAATTATAGTTTTGTTTTTGTCGCCAAAGTGACGCTAAATAACACTAGCGATTAAAGCATAATTTACAGGTCACACACACACACACACACACACACACACACACACATACATACTATACAATTATATATATATATATATATTATATATATATATATACTATACTATAGTATACAATTGCGTTAAGAAAAAAAACAGACTAATAATGGGTGGTGGTGGCTCGGAAGCATTCTTGATATTCAAGTATACCTTGAAAAAAGCGTACGAAATTTTTCGTCCACCAATATTGATCTTCTGAAAATGGCAAGGCAAAGAAGAAAGGACACTTTTAATACCCAGTGCACTCAGCCTCGCAACGCTCATCTTTGGCATTACCTGCGGGATTGTTTGCAAGTCATTGGCTAGATTGAAGTGTCACGAGAGGCACAAACACAAGTAAAAAAGAAAAAAAAGAATTTGACAATGTAAATTGATAGATCCTCCTACGTCTAAATCGATGGGAGAATCCATCATATATATATAATATTAAAATATTAAAAGAGTCGTTTGTTCAGCGTTTATATAACGTAAAGTGTGCCCACACAATGGAATGTTATAACGTGAGACTTATATTTAAAAACATATATATATATGTCTCACGTTATAACATTCCATTGCGGGAGCATGCTTCACGTTATATAACGCTGAACAAATCATCGTTTTAATAGTTTAATATTTTTGACCGTCTGAAGATTGCATAATATGCATGAAACTGCAGTTACGGAATATTAGCACCATAATATTTAATCTCTTATTTTAAACCTGCTCTGCTATTTTAACATTGTGCACATTCATATGATATTACTTTTCACATTAATTCTCCATTATATTACACACACACACACACGCACACACACACACACACGCACACACACACATCTATTGATAATGGAGATTCGCTTCCGGTTTTTGTCTGTAACAAAAATTACGTCACTGCTTACGTCACATTACCCAAAATCTTCATAACAGAATAAATACACTCAAAATTTGAACATGCAACATTAGACAGTCCTCATTGTTTGTTTTTTTAACAAGTTTTAATAAATACATAATTGGTATTATATATCTGTATATAGTTTGTTTTATTTTAATACATATTTAAAGTTTACATTTCAAATTGTTTTATTTTTTAATCCTTTAATGAATTTGATGATTTTGCTTACTTAGGGTACAAACTCGCTGACATTGAATTTTTTACTCCCACCCCTCTGGCAATATGTTTCAAAAATCTATTTTTACATCGCCCGGAGGGTCTTTTTTATTTTGTACTAGTATATATAATATATGTGTGTGTGTGTGTGTGGGTGTATTTTTATTCATCTATTTATTTGTAATTTGTTTTTAGAATCAGGTGATGTCTTCGCACCAACTGCAATTTATTCAAAGACAGAGAGCTGCAGAATTTCAATTAATTTTTAACACTTCTCACAAGAACAAAATTATCTTTCTTTTTTTAATTTTGACGTGTTATGATGATGATGATGGTGGTGATGGTGGTGTGCCATGAAGACGTATCTAGTAATTTGCAAGCCCCCTCTCCCCCCTCTCTCTCTCTCGCGATATAGTTGTGCATAAAGATTATGTTCTGAACCAGTCAATGGAGACTAAGTGGTCTGCACTTGCTCAAGTCTTTTATTCTTTGTTAATGTTTGTGTCTCCAAGAAAGTCACAATTGAAAGCATAAGCAAATGGGGGCTATTCACCATATCTTTAATCAGTTTCATGTGGGCGATCTCAATCCCTTCCAACACTAATCTTCTCATGGATGAGACTACCTTGTGGCTGAAGGAGTTGCCTCTTAGTCTACAAGTGCCGGCCGTGGGCAGAAAGTCAAAATTTACATTTTAAGACGAGCAGCCCTCATCTTGGACAACAGGACCTTCTAACTTCCGTGTTTAGTAACTACCGTGTTTCCCAAAAATAAAACCCACCTGCAAAAAAAGATATAGCGTGATTTTTCAGGATAACCTGTTTTTTTTAAGGATAACCTCGGTTTTTACAGGATAACCTGGGGGGGGGGGTCAGGATAACCTGGGCTCTTTAACCTTGGTTAGGCAACCAGTATAAGAGAAGGAAAACTCTGAATTCAAACCTTTTAAAATGCGCTTTAGAAATTGACCATGTGTGACATCTTATTGGTGCGGTGGGGTTGGTAAATATATATGGTTTCAAGTATTTCAAATAGGTATCTGTAAATAACTAAATTATACACAATTATATGGTTTCGAGTATTCTTATCTAATGAAAATTTTCAATCATAAAAAAATGACCTTGTTTCAAATCCTGCTCATGCGGAGGAGTTGATAAATGTTGGTTTCCTTCCATTTGCGAGAGATGATGGTGTAGTGTCCATTTAAACAAATTTATTCTTTAATTGGAAATACGTAGCCTGGGTGGGTTCATATAGAGGATGAGATGTTGCCCAAGCAGCAAATCCCCCTCTCCACACTGCAGCTGTGATCCAAAGGAAAGGTAAGAAGCCAATGCAGTTTGGCAGCGGTAGTGTCGCAGGAGTTGTTGGGTAGCACTGGATTTCAGAATCACACCACCTTAGGGACTCCGGCTCCTGATTTGTTTTCGGGGTTTACTCCGTTAGCCTTTCCTTTGGATGAGGTAAAGCCGATAGGCAGCGGTTGATTTGTATCGGACTTTTCCTTGTCCTAGATGGGTTGCCGGCCAAGGCTAAAGAGCCCTTCTGACCGGTTGGTAAATATGCATATAAAAAGATCGTTGGGTTTGATCAATCGATTCTCCGAATGTCTGCAGGTAAATTAAATTAAATTAAATTAGTGAAATAGATCACCAATTAGGATTGAGCCTATTCTAGTAGTGACAACCACAAACGGAGTTTAACAGGTTTGAATTCAGAGTTTTCTTTCACTGGTTGCCTAACCAAGGTTAAAGGGCCGCCCTGGTATTTACCCATAGGAAGGGTAGTTGGATGCATACCTTTCCCAAAGATATGCGCTATGTAAACTGTAGCTTCGTCCAGAATTTGAACTCGGGCCGACAAGTCCATTTCCTACGATTCTATCCATTACACCATGGCCTCCAACAATAAAACCGCTAGGCAGCGGTGGTTTTGTGTCGGACTTTTCCTTGTCCTAGACGGGTTGCCGATCAAGGCTAAAGAGTCCCTTCTGACCGGTTAGTAAATATGCATATAAAAATATCGAAGTTGGGTTTGATCGATCGATTCTCCGAATGTCTACAGGTAAAGTTATTTTTTCTTGGTCCGATTCAGAGAATTTTTCCCGCCAGTAATCCGGTCTAGGATTTGCGTCATTCTGTTTTGGCGCCATCTTGCGAATCCAAAATGTCGCGCCTTGGAAGTTTTCGGCAAATTTTATTTATTTGTGTGTGTGGTTTGATATCTGCCACTTTGATCTTGTTGGTGAGAAATTGTAAACAACAAGGCGTTGAAAACCGCCACAGTGAGACTCGGTGAATCAACAAAATGGCGCCAGTCTAACATGACGAAAATTCCCAGACCAAATTATAGAAGTGACTGACCACAGATTCAGCAACAAGCGAGAAATGATGACACAAACAAACCGGAGAAACGACCGACCAAAATCGTGCGTGTGTATGACGACATGAATTATATTTACTAGACAGTCTCGTAAGGCACAACGTCATTTATATAGTGCTCACAATAATAATTGTGTGAAGCTAGTGGTTGCTAATAAGTATATTGAAAATTCGCTACATCTATCAATAATGGAGATTGGGTGTATTTTTCTCTATAACCAAAACTACGTCACAGCTTACGTCACAACATTCTCAATGATTGCATAAGCAGCGGCAATAAAGCACCGGCATATCAATATCTTCAGGGTCAGCCTTCACATGCGACATCTATGGTCGAGAATGTTTTTCGAACATTGGACTTTACAGTCACGGGAGGCGCTGTAATTTCAGGGGCATAACAACTACATTATAGTCTTCGGAGACTGAAATGCCAATGATTTAAACCATTAAAAAATTCAGCATTATTAAATAAATATTACCTGTTACTTGTATATTCTACATATTTTTGTTGAAATGAGAACCTGTTTTTTTTTTTTTTTAAATTACTGCTATTTCAATTAAATGTGTAATTTTCTACTAGATTTTCGCTTGTGTAAAGTTTCCTATTTTTTTTACTTGAATCATTTCTAGAATTTTTCAATTGTGTCATTGCTAATAGGTGGCGAGAGAAAGTCATGAGAATCCGTGCTGTGAGCACGACATGAGGATTAGGACCAACCCGTAGGTTAAATAGCGCAGTCTGTCATACTATTTAACTATTGCTGGGGGGGGGGAGAATAGTTGGATTCATACTTTTCCCTAGGTCGTTAATGATATTTGAAATGCAAACAGTCTCGTTCAAGATTGGAACTAATCTCTCCGTATCCATTTCCTACGACGGGGACCATTACACCACGCACCGCCAATCATATATTATATATATATATATATTATAATAGAGATTATGTAACTGTATGTCTGTAACCGAAACTGCGTCAGCACTGACGTCATGACTTTCTTTAGTTATTTGAGTTATAGTTGGATTCATGTCTATTCCATGAGTATTCGCGAAATGTGAAATACAAACAGCCTCGTCCAGGATTTGAACTCGGATCCCCGACTCCACTTCACACGACGATAACCATTACGCAAGCGCTTAAAAAGTCTCACAGATTTGCTAAAATGTATTTTTTAGCTTTAAAAGCAGATGTGTCGAATGGGGCTATACAATACGCAGATTGCACCTCTGCAAAGGGCTAAAACCCTCTTCCACTGGGGCCACCTGTTGGCCATGGGTGGCGAACGGTGATGTTTAAGGACAGAATCCTGGTGGCTGAACAGTCCATGATATACGACACAGCACTTTGGTCTTTACTTGGGGTAGACGGGCGGTCGGAGAAAACACCTTCGTTCAATCGGCTGATCACGTATAGCACTAACGCCTATATGATTGTCCTCTTATGAAAAAAACCGAAACCTTCTTATCTCGTATGTGCAAAAAGGCGGTGTCTGAAGGTCTTTGTGGCCCGGGTATTAAGTTAAATACATCTAGTGGAGAGGTCCCAGTTCTGGAGCTCTGGGGAGTAAGGAGTACCCCTTCATTACCATAATCCCATGTCCACTCTGAGCCGGAATGGTAGCATCTGATATGGTCTCATATATTGGTTAAACAGATAAAAAAGAGTTTTAAAAAATGTGAATAATGAATAAAACAAAACGTCTTCGGCATAAAATGACCCAAGTGTTGACATGCCGTAAAATCCAGCCAGCCAGCCAGCCAGCCAACTAGTTCTCAAAACAACTATAAAATATATTTACATCGCTTAAAATATACAACACCCTACTGCGTCATTTAAATATTAATTTTAATTTTATTTTTTAATTTTGTTTTTACTTCTGCTTTCTTTACTACTGTTATTCGGACTATTGTTCTCATCTTTATTATTATCTGTACAACGTTTCGGCCGATGTGCCCTCCGGCTTTCTTCAAGCATTTCTTCTCGGGCTCGGGAGTCATCACGGAACTTTGAATACAACCCTTTATTCAATCCACGGGGCTATCCTATTCTCATTCCGCTAGCCATAGCTGGGGTAGAGGTGTTAAGCTATTAATTATTATACTATGTTACTGCTGCTCTTGCCCAGATAACTGTCACTTAGAACTGTCTTAACCCAACTCCTGGACACATGGCCTAGTGGATAAAGGAGTTGGGTTAAGACTTATCTCTGGTTGCAGGTTCAATCCGGGCCAAGGGCAGCAGTAACATAGTATAATAATTTACACGATTAGTTGGCGGATGCTCTGCCGGTCCATTTCTATAAATATTGTTTCAAATTAAACTATTTGTATAATTTCGTTAATTGGACCAACTGATAAAAAATCATTGGTGACAATGCATCACTATAAAACGCAGTCCACTTTAGACCCAAATAAATGAACTGGTTTGGTTTTACTATCTCTCTAAATTTTTGAGATGAGGCTTGATAATTAGTATTATTTGGATTATTCGGATTATTGTCCTCATCTTTATTGTTATCTACACAATTTCTCTGAAGTTTTGAGATTAGGCTTGATAACTAGTATTATTTGGATTATTCGGACGATTGTCCTCATCTTTATTGTTATCTGTACAACGTTTCGACCGATATGCCCTCCGGCCTTCTTCAGGTATTTCTTGTCGGACTCAGGGACCTTCATGTTGTAATCGGGTGCCATCACCGAACTTTGAAGCCAACCCTTTAGCCAATCCACGGGGGTGTCCTGTTTTCATTCCGCTAAACATAGCTGGGGTATAGACAGGGTACAGGTAACAATAAAGATGAGGACAATAGTCCGAATAATCCAAATAATACTGGTTTGGTTTTAATGTGTAAATTTCAACGAGATTCTTTTGATACATAGAAGAAAAAAACATACAAAACGTTCAAACTAAAACATAGATAAATAAAATGTATTTTTAGCTCGATAGAATTATCTTGGTTTTCTTTGACATTCGCTCGTTCTTGTATCTCCAAAAATTCATTATCGTCGTACTTCGCTGATAATGAGTGGCGACACCGCCATCGTAATTTAGAAAAAAATCCAGTTCCTATTCCCATGTCAAAAATAGACCCCCCAAAAAAAACAAAAAACAAACAGATACTACTACTACTACTACTACTTACGAGGCGTGTTCAAAAGTATTGTGACTAAGACTGGGTCTCCCCGACCGAGGCTCGTCAGTAAGGTCGAAATTGCCTTCTTTAAATTTCAAAAACCATCTACGGCAGTTTCTAACATTCACACCTTCTGGATAGACAGCGGTTATGTTTTTCACTGCAGTTGTTGGATTGCTACCTTTGTAGAATTCATACAACATGCAATGACGAATATGGTTCACTTTGAAACTTTTTTTCTTCCATGGGCTTTAGATGTTTTTAAACTATCAACAGCAGTAGATTTAACTAAATGTGAAGTTTAACTGAGTATCTGGCCTCTGATTTAACCTTGAAAAAAGCTGTCTAGACTTAATCTGGTGTTTTAGTTTGGTTAAAGAAAAGCAGACAGAACTTTCCGGTACCCTTTATATATATATATATATTTATATATATATATATATATATATATATATATATGGGGGGGTAAATTGGCAAATGTCTTATTTCTTTAGTAATAACTCGAATTATTCCGGCATTACTTAGAATACCGACACGCATTTGACACAAGCTGACAGTCGAACTTTGACGCGAAACAAGGGCGACAAATTTCCACTAAAACGGTGAAAGCAACCTAAAAACATGGTGGGGTATTTTTTTTATATCCTAATGTTTTATATTCTCTACCTACATCCGCTTTTATCTTCTCTTTCTTTAGACGTCAAACATTAATTCTCGGAGAAGAAGGCAGTGTCCATTAAACCGACTGACACCCCCTAACATCCCCTTGTTGTGCTTTCTACGCTACCTAATAATGTCTGACAACTCCTAACTGCCACGTTAAAAAATTGGTCATCAAATTGTCCATTAAGATATTTCTCTATATCACTGACAAGTGAACGAGAATGCGCACGATGTACTTATCACTCCGGTTCCCCCTCTCTTCTCAACCACGCTATGAATCCCACTTTAAATATTTTTTTTTCTTTTTTAGGTTCATCCTTAAATTAGTTTTTATCATTTTTCTTCTTCTTTTAAACATCACCTTGATCTTTATTTTGACAAATTTCCAGCCTTATTTATGAATTGTGAAGCAGAATTTTCTGCTAGCCTTTGTCTCGAGCTCTAATAATTCATTTGCGGGGGTCTCCGTGACGCAGTGGTTAACATATAGGATCGCGACAATGTAGTAAGCGAGTTCATACTCTAATTGAACTACTATGTTCACTTTCGGACTAATATCCTTGGAAAATATATGAACTCCCTCATCTACCTAGCTATGCATTAAATAGTACCGCTACTGTTGTTCTAAAAGGGTGGCTCTGGCATTAAATAGCCCACAATGGTTCATATACCATTAAACAACAAAATCAGTCATATAGATAAATTTTGATACCAGGGTCACTAGTGGTGGGAGACGGCTACTCAGACACGTGGCCGCAGAAAAATCCCACTCACTTTACTGTACATTTTAGTGTCCCATCTATGGGTTAAATAGCAAAAATGTGCTTAAAAATTGAGGGTAAAGGAAAATCTTGAATACTCATCAAGCATAAATAGAACAGAACAACTTCGACATAAAATAATCCAACAAGGGTTGACATGCCGTAAAAGCCAACAAACCAAACAGACCCAAACAAATCGACAAGAAGCTCCCGAATAAGGCCGAAGTGCATATCAACCCAAACTTTGTGTATATACCAATAAAGGTGGGGACAATAGTCCGAAAAGTTTCTTTTATTGTCTGGGTCGATAAGCCCTGTCGGCTGGGGCTTTAGAATACACCGACTGAACCTCTGCAGAGGGTAAGATCTCCCCAATGGGGTCATCTGTTGGCCGTGGGTGGTAACGCGTGATGCTTAAGGACGGAATCCCCTTCATCACCCTTGCTCCCTGGTCCCCTCTGACCCGGTGTGGTGGTACACCACACCGGGTCAGACTGGACCAAGGAAAAATGTATTCATAAAAAAATTGAGTATCCATTAAGAATGAATTTATTTCATAATTTTGTCGGCATTAAATGACCCACTGAGGTTGATATGCCGTAAAACAAACCAAACCAAACGACATCTTGGTCGATAATGCTTCAATCTCGATACTTTTTTAAAAGACATATCTCATATAATTTTCCCATAGCACTAACGATCTAATTTCATTTTTTTAAAGACATTTTATTTATGGTTTCTTGTAAAACGATATTTAGTTGCTTTGATTTATTTCTTCATTGAAAAGTTTTCTAAAGTCAATCTCTCGGCTTTAAGAATTCTTTGTTCATTTCCATTACGTCGATTTTATCTGTTCATATTTTTTTTACATCTAACATGTGTCAAATTTATTTTTTTATTTTTTCATTTTATCTAATATGAAATCATTGTCAAACTTGGTAATAAACATTTCAACTGTTACTGACCGCTTAATCTTCTAAGTCTTGCTAGGTACAAAAACACAAAAAAAAGAAGAAAGAAAGAAAGAAAGAAAGAAAGAAAGAAAGATGAATTGCTTCGACCGCAAAGCAGCAACAACAAAAAAGACGCGGTCATAAACATCTAAGTCTGATCCATATCATCACAGCCGGCTGCGCGAAAAAGTTCAACGCTGAACGGGATCAACCGAATGAAATCTTCAGTGGACAATTTAAAAATCTCTAGTTCTCGTCTCAATTCTCGTCTGGACGCGAACAAGCGGACAACAGGATTTGAAAAATAAATCTCATTTAATGCGCTTTGTGTTTACACCAGCTTCCATTTTTATTTTATTTTCATTTTTTTTCAAACTTTCTTTTTAGTCGAATAGGTACAGACGCGTAACAGTTAAATAAAATTAACTTTTAGCAACTATAGAAATTCTATGGTGCACCTTTGTATTCTAATAATTGAATACTCATCAATAAATAATGACAGTCTGAATTTTAAAGACGAGGCTAGATTATTTGTGTTATTTTGATTTTTTTAAACTGTTGTCTCCATCTTTATTGTTATATACACAACGTTTCGGCCGATGTGCCCTCCAACAGATCTTTCTGGTCGAACTCGGAAACAAATATAAATGTTGAGTTAATGTTGAGTTAATACAGTTCTAAGTGAAAATCATCTGAAGGTTGCAGGTTCAATCCTGGCCAAAGGCCAAAATAACATAGAATTCTTAACACAGCTTAATACTTGTACCCGTTCATGGTTAATGGAAAGAGAACAATCTACCCAAATGGATTAAATAAAGGAACGTTCCCGATTAAGATATAAAGGCTCCTAAGTTTCCGAGTTCGACCAGAAACACGGGAAGAAGGCTGGTGGTGTTGGGGGGGGGGGCGTTGAGTATATGAAAAGAAATATGATTACAACAGTCCGAAAATCTAAATAATACATAGTACCAGTAATCCGGGGATTTGGCTTCGATAATTCGGATTTGGACAAAATTTAAATTCAAATTATTATATGAAACTTTATAAGCTCATTTTAATTTGTTTTTAACGATTAATTATGAGAATTCTTTTGTTATTTTGAACCTTTACTTGCTTAACGTTTATTGTAACCTTATAATAAAATACTGGCGCGTTTTTTTTTTAAATAAGGGGACGAGTTCATAATGAGGTCACCTAAACATAGACACATCAGAATAGGTTAGTTGGTTCGTTGATTGATTTTAACGGCATATCAACCCGTCTGGGGTTATGCCATGCCAAACTATTAGGAAGTAATATATGTTGTGTATTTATATTTATACTTTTGTAGTAATTGGTTTTAACAATGTGTTAGCACCACTGGGGATCATGTTGTATGGTATTGATTAAGTTCATGTCTGTATACTATGGTATAATTTTATTTCCCTCAAAAAGGACAGAATGTCCGCCGTGTTGACATTTTCAAATAGATTTTTCATATTGTTTGCATTAAAATAACGGTTTCTGATGTGAGCAAAAAACCTGCATTCCATGAATAAGTGTTTAACAATCAAATGTGTTTGACATGTTTCACACTGTGGTTATTGTTCTTGTTTAAGTATATAGGAGTGCGTTAAGCTTGTGTGACCAATGCATAATCGGGACACAATGACTAACATCAGAATAGGCTGACCGGTGAAAACTTACATCAATTAGTTCTGTGGGAATTCTGGATGAGGTGCAGAGGACCTACAGTGCGATTTCTCCTCGTATTTGTTTCAAAACCAAGTTTAAAAAAAAATGTTTATCCGAACCATAATAGCCAAACAATATAAACAAAACTCCAGAACTCTCTGCTCAAAAACATGATCAAAAACCAGAGAGTGAAACGACTGATAATTTCACAATCTGCTGACCCTACCAATTATTGGTATTCAAAGTGTTGTTAAAACGCTCATAAATATTACCGTTGACATGAGACGATATTAACATCTCACATTCATAGCATGGATCAAAACTTTATAGACTTTTAATCTCACAGTTTCATCTGATATGGTAAAGTGATAATCCTGTAAATATAATCAGACATCAACCCAGGAGTGGAAATTTAATGACAAAATAGACGACAAATGTTAAACAGTTGGATTCTTAATGTAAAAGTAGTTCAAAATGATATGGATGCTTCTATTTCGGAAGAAATTAATAATTATAATTAGCATTTCATAATTATCTCAATTGTGTTATATATATATATATATATATATATATATATATATAACATATTTAAATACAGACGCCGACGTTACTCGGCGTTTTAAAATATGTCTTTTTACACATATTTGAATATCGACAAAAGCAGTCACATACCAAGAGCTGAAGCTCGCAGACTTTTGTTTTCATTAATAATTTCTTTTTCTGTAAATAAACGAAGGCCTGGGGAAGGATTGTTAAACAAACCGAAACACTGCAGCGTCGGCTTATTGAATATCTTTCGTAAATGAAACTTTTTAAATAAAATTAAACACACACACACACACACACACACACACACGTGTGTGTGTATGTGTGTGTGTGTATGTGTGAAGAAAAAATGGAAGTGAATCCAACAGTATGTAATATTGTAAAAAATTGAAAAAAAACACATGCACACACACACACTCATCACGTAGTAAAAATATTGTAAATAATTTTCATCACGTAGTAAAAAAAATAAAAAAATAATATAGTAAAAATTTAATTAAAATTAAATAAAACACTAAATAAAATTCACACACACACACACACACTTATCACGTAGTATTAAAAAGGGGGATACCGTTATTTCAATTAAATAGGGTATTTTTCCATTAATTATAATTTAATAATACACACATACTTTCTTTCTCTCTCTCCTCTCTGTCTCTCTGTCTCTCTCTCTCTCTCTGTCTCTCTCTCACGCACACACACACACACACACACACACACACACACACACACACACACACATTTCACTTAGCATACACGGGGAAGCTGTTACGTAGTTTAAATTTTAAGACGCTGGCGTTTGTCAATTCGAAATAGATTTTTTTCTTGCTCATATTTGAAGATCAACAAAAAAAAAAAAAAAAAAATAAGAGCAATTCACCAAAAAACAGAGGCTCGCAGACTTTTTTGTTTTCAGTAATAATTTATTTTTTTCCTTAAACCAACGAAAGCCCTGATGAAGGTGTATCTAAACAGACCGAAACACTGCACCATAGACAAAATAAACATTATTCTTTTATGAAACTTGTGTTTTTTCAATTTTTTACCACACACACACACACATATATATATATTATATATATATATATATATATATATATATATATATATATGTGTGTGTGTGTGTGTGTGTGTGTATGTGTGTGTGTGTGTGTGTGTGTGTGTGTACCTATTTTTTCGTCTGCTTTTTATTAAAAAAACGAATTGAAATTAATTGAATCGATTATCTAAGGTCAAATTTTTGTCTAAGTCGAAGAGTAGTAACATAATGAGCATCAGTAAAAAAAAGAAAAAATAATATTACATATGCAGTTTATTCTTAATACATTTAAAACATCAAAATGTAACTAAGAATGGCGTCTATGTTATTTAAAACAATTATTTCTCTGAATTTTTTAGATGAGGCTTGATGATTATTATTATCTGCATTATTCGGACTATTGTCCTCATCTTCATTGTTATGTACAACGTTTCGGTCGATGTACACTCCGGCCTTCTTCAAGTATTTCTTGTCGAACTCGGGAACCTTCTTATCGTAATCGGGAACCTTCTTGTAATCGGGAGCCATCACGGAACTTTGAACCTAACCCTTTATTCAGTCCACGGTATCCTGTTCTCATTCTGCTAACCATAGCTGGGATAGAGGCATTAAGCTGTGTTAATTATTATTCTATGTTACTGCTGCTCCTGACCAGGATTGAACCTGCAGTCTAGAGATAACTGTCACTTAGAACTGTCTAAACCTAACTCCTTTATCCACTAGGCCATGTGTCCAATTGGACAATCCAGTGTGAATTTTGGGAACTTATAAACCTAATGTCTTGTTTTGGCTAGAATATCTACCTATTCACTTATGTATGATTTTTTTTTTTTTTAATTAAAAAAAAACTAATCTAGTCTTCTTAGTTATAGGTTCCCATATTCTATTCATTTCTCTAGTCGGTCTACTTAAGAGACCATTACAGCCTATCATATGAATTGATTCTTTGATGCGTCTTCTCTTCCACTGTTCTTCTTTATCTATTATCCTAACTTCATCCCATAAGAGCAGATGTGTCAGCCATACCCGACTTTTCTATTTCTCCTGGAACCACTGCTTTACGATGCTCTTCTAGTCTTACTTTCAGTGGACGGCATGTTTCACCTTTGTATACGTTGCCACAGCTGCATGGGATGGAATACACGCAATTCTTGGTCACGTTGTATTCTGTTGTGGAATTGACTCGGAGGAGATGTTTACGAAGAATCGATTCAAAACATATGTAATCCATATGACATCAGGACATCATTTAGGAGTGACTGGTTACGACAAGAAAGTTCCTGAGTTGGAAGAGAAGGTTCCAAAGTTCAAGGAGAGGGTTCCAGAGCTCGAGAATGTTCCCGAGTACGACAAGAAATACAAGAAGAAGGTCAGAGGGCATATCGGCCGAAACGTTGTGCAGATAACAATAAAGACGTGGACTATAGTCCGAATAATCCAAATAATACATGTTGCTTGGATGCTCTTTATTCTTCCTTTCCAATCCCTCTGGACTATTAAAAGGACACCTACTACGATTATTAACATTATTATTATTATTATTATTATTATTATTATTATTATTATTATTATTATTAGCAAAGTATTTAAGTTTTAATGAAATAGAATATTAGATTAAATTAGAAAGGATGATGAAACTAAATAAGAATGCAGATAAAGAGATTTGAAACTGAGAAGAGTATAATTGAAAAATAGAACAACTAAAATTCATTCCCGTCATTCATTGCTAAATTTTCGTAATTTAACTATTTAGTTAAAATATGAAGTAAAGAACAAAATTACAGTTATTTCTTTTTGTTAATCGATTTCTCTTAAGATTTATTCCCAAGATTGTTGCTCATATTCATTAACATAAAACCAAACAATTAGAAATCAATAATACTAAGCATATATTTGTTCGTATCATTTTTTAAATATTAATATGCAAATTAGCCTTCGCATTCACACTGTAAAGCACTATTTTGTTGTATATATAAATACAATTGCATGCCATTAGTATGTAGATATGGTCGACAGTATTAATCATATAAAACAATTTTATTAATAATTGAAGTTGAAATAAAAAATAAAACCATGGAGTTGTGACTTAAGTAGTGATATAGTTTCGGTTACAGAGAGACAAACACACAATCTCCATTATAATAAGATTATTTAAAAAAGTCTGTGTCTTCAAAGTGTTGTTAAAATTCCCATAAATATTACTGCTGACATGAAACGATATCAACTTCGCACGTTCATTGTTTGGATCTAGCTTAATATATTTTTAATCGCAAAGTTTCATCTGATATGGTAAAGTGATAATCCTGTAACCATAATTAGACACCGACCCATCAGAGTAAATCTAATGAGATATGAGATGTGTGGGAGCGTTCCTCGTCCAATAGTTAAACAAGATTGATTTATCAAAATCTTGACAAATGATTCGAGACAGCCCAGTTTCAGTTCTTTGACGAACTCTTTATTTCATACTAAATCATAAAGCTCTAAAATACAGAAAGACTCCCCGTTATTATGAAACCCTAAAAGATTTAAGTGTGATGTGAGAAGGCCATGTCGTTAAAATGATCTTGTTTTTGAAAAATACAAAGTATATTAATTATGTCGAGCTGATCATTAATTGATGAAACTCTTCTTTTGAATTTCGTTTCAGATTTTCATGTCACTTTTATCTCTTTTTAAAGATTTCATAATTCTGATTTATAGAATTAATGTACTGAATTATTAGGATTATTCGGACTATTGTCCTCATCTTTATTGTTATCTGTACAACGTTTCGGTCGATGTGCTCTCCGGCCTTCTTCCTGTATTTCTTGTCGGACCCGGGAGCCTTCTCGAACTCGAGAACCTTCTTGTCGTAATCGGGAGCCATCAAAGAACTTTGAACACAACCCTTTATTCGATCCACGGGGGTATCCTGTTCTCATTCCGCTAACCATAGCTGGGGTACAGGTGTTAAGCTGTGTTAATTTTTATTCTATATTACTGTCGCCCTTGACCAGGATTGAACCTGAAGCCTAGAGATAACTGTCACTTAGAACTGTCTTAACCCAACGCCTTTATCCACTACGCTGTGTGTCCAAAGAAGGCTCCCGAGTTCGAAAAGAAGGTTCCCGCGTTCGAAAAGGCTCCCGAGTCCGACAAGAAATACATGAAGAAGGTCGGGGGTACATCCACCGAAACGTTGTACAGATAACAATAAAGATGAGAACAATAGTCCAAATAATAATATTGTTTTAGTATAGCATTTATTCTAAAACTATCATCAAAATAAATGAATTAAAACTTAGTTCAATTCTAATGGTTTATTTAACAACAAAACACTGGCTAACAATATAAACGTCTTATGTATAGAGTCAAGTGTGAGAGACTTAGCAGTCTGATGGGCGATGGAATTATATGATAGCTGGTATCTTCCATTTTAATCAATCCTCGGAGATGATTTCTGGCCGTCAGCTCTTGAAACTTGTTCCAATGTCTATCCTATTTTGGCTCTAAAACTTCTGGGCATATCACGTATTTACTATAATATAATTCATCTGATATTTACCATAAATGTCATTTTAACTTCCTTTTCTTACCATTGTTTATGGAGTCATTCAATTTAATCTTAAATTCTTTCATTCCATTGCTGTTTTTCGTATGATTAGGCAATTTGTTCCAAAAATATGACACTATTAGCAAAAAATCCACTCAGTTTTTCAAATATGCCTTGACAGTAAATTTCCAAAAGTATTTTAAAAAATACCTATTATAATTAGAAATTCATTAATTATTTTAAAAATTTTAATCATATCATCAGATAATCTCCTTCCTAGTAAAGTAGTTAATCCTAATTCCTTCCATCTCACCTTGTAAGTGTAATATTTTACTCTTTTTATTAGTTTTGTTACTTTTCGTTGAATGCCTTTCAATCTCAATAAGTAAAAGTCATCGGAGTGATCTAAAGTCGGTATCAGCCAGACAGCGTGGGAGTCTATTCCTTTTCATTAGCACTAGACCAAGGAGATTGTTTAGCGTCTGAGGTTGGGTTCAACAGTTACCATCAGATTCCTGTGCTACTCGTACACCGAGTTGGTGAGGGCCGTCATCGAACCAGGAACCTTGTGGTTCCCATGTGCACGCTCTACCGACTGAGCTAAACCGGACACCCCAATTTCCATGTCTAGAACTCAGACCCGAGTACAATATTCTATATTGGGTCTTATTATGATATATTATGTTTATATGTATATGTTATTACTTATATATGTTTACAAATGCATACGCCCATTAAATATCTATCTGTACATGCCCAGCATAGATAAAATGACATCAGTGAATAATACAATTCTTCAGGATTTATCCTGATTTCGAGGTTACACCTCACTAGATTCTTCTGTGTTGTCATGTAAAGCCTTCTTGAAACACACAACGAAAAGATATGCAAATAATTCCCATTTCTCAATACGGATCTTTTCTTTTTTCTTTTTCCGCTTTTTTATGTCGTCATTTGTTATTCAAATAAATTTTCTTTTCACAAAAAGGGAGGGAAAGTAACGACAAGTTCATAATCAGGTAGATTTTTTTTTTCTTATTCTCGGTAGAAACTTCTGCTCGTTGTGTCAGTAATAATTTTGTCTGAAAGGTAACTTGGCTGGATTTTACGATATGTCAACCCTTGTTGGGTTATTTTATGCCCAAGACATTTTATTTTATTCATTCTTGTTGGGTATTTGATATTTTTTTTAATTCAACTTTTTAAACACATTTTTAATTCACATTTTGAACATCTGTTGAACTCATATATTGGACCCTAACAGGTTCTACCACTCCAGGTCAGAGTGAACCTAGGAGTAATTGCGATAAAGGGTTCCGCACATTCCCCAGATTTCCAGAATTAGAACTTCACTACTCGATGTAGTTTAACGTCATATCCAGGACACTAAGACCCTTAGCTACCTCCATCTCGCACATGTATGATAAAAAGGATTGGGATTACCTTAATAAAAAAAAGAGTCAAGACAATCGTATAGGTACTAGGGCTTGACGTGACCAGCCGATTGGTCGGAGGACTCTCAGACCACCCATCTAACCTAAGTAAGGGTCAAAGTTGAGTGCTGCATGTCACAGGCTGCATAACGGTTGGATGATTAAGGAACAAGTGTATTAATATATATACATGTATATTCATAAGTTATGTGTCCTCATTGCCGGTTCGCGATATGGCAAAGGTTGACCGTAAAAGTATTGCAGCATAGAATAATTTTAAAACTATAAATAAAACAACCACTTATTAAAGAGAAAGAAAAAAATGGTATTAAAACAGAATATTCAAAAATGAATAAGAAAAAATAATTAATTTTTAATTTTCTTTTTCTAATAATGTTTTTCTTAGATTATTTGTAGTATATAGTTATTTACTCAGCTTAGCTTAGATGCGGCACAAGACCAGAAGTATGGGGCACCCAGTGAGAATCGAACTCACTAACAATGGTATGCGAAGCTAGCTTGCTAACCATTACATCACGTAAGGTGCCCCTTGTTATTTACTAAGCTTAGCTTAGATGTAGCACAAGGCCAGGGGTATGGGGCGCCCAATGAGAATCGAACTCACTAACAATGGTCTGCAAATCTAGCTTGCTAACCATTACACTATGTGAGGGGCCCATCATTAGTATATAGTTATTTACTAAGCTTGGCTTAGATGTGGCACAAAGCCAGAAAATCGGGCACCCAGTGAGAATCGAACTCACTAACAATGGTCTGCGAAGCTAGCTTGCTAACTATTACACCACCTGAGGTGCCAATAATTTGTAGTATATAAGCCGTGCTACAATCTACCACTTAATGTTATAGACTAACCGAAGTCACATGGTTTAAATCATTTACGTCCATTAAACCATATGTCCATTTGCAATCATTGACGAAGGACCTGCAAGACCGAGGAACACTAAGGAGCAACCAAAGGATTCTTCATTAAGGATCGCGCTCTACTTAACACAAAGGATCTCCGCTGGAAAGCTCCCTTGCTTTAAGCCTAAATGATGGTCACAAAATCGTAACAGTTTTCTTTTGTTTTTTTTTTTATTGGGCAAATTTTATCGTCGAAAATTCAAATTAGCTCATCTCATTTGAGAAAAAAGCTTCATATGAGACAAATGCATTTTTTTGAAGCGGGAAAGCCTCAGCCTTTAAAAAATGATCTGGTGTCACATCCTATGACGTGTCATTAATTTTGTCCGCGTATTATCAAGTGGCTTGCGATAAATATCATCTTGAATGAATCTTTGTTATATGGAGAATTTAGAAGATTTAATGTAAATAACATAATGTTGAATATATAAACATAAGTATATATACAGACATACATGCATATATATACATACATATATAACAGAATGATTATATATATATATATATATATATATATATATATATAAACAGAATAATATATAAAAGTATGTATATGTATATAAAAATCATAACTATGATAAATATAAACTTGATAATATATATATATATATATATATATATATATATATATATATAAACATTGTGATATTCATATATGAACATAAGTTTGTTTACATACATAAACATAAGGATAACTACATATATATGTTTGTGTGTGTGTGTGTGTGTTTGAGCTGCATTCTTTCATTTATGCATGTAGAATTAAACAAAAGACAAATCTTCTGTTTAACAATTATATTAACAATCTCTTCAAGCCTTCTGGCCAACTTTTCACATCTAAAATTACATGCATGCCCCCACTCTAATTACCGAAATATCCTAACGGAAAATACACACATTTTTGCACAAAGAAAAAACAAACAAAAATTCCAAATACTAAAAGCTTTATAGATCAAACAATACAAACCATCCTCAAATAAGATTAATTTTGAATGCAGTAATTACATTTTAAAATGCCTATAACACTTTTTCTACCAATTCTCCTCCTTCTAGCCTCCACACCCCTTAATATAATTTCTACGAGTACTCTCACTACTACTCACTTGAAAAAACAAACAAACTGGAACACAACCACATCGCTCCTGATGATGGCACTTCGAAGTGCCGAAAGTAGTTGGGATAAAAACTTTGATGGACTAATCCACGGATTCCATCCAATTGTAAAAACGTTGTCCAGAAAGCTTGAAAATATGGTTACTAAAATTGTTAAACAGGAGACATCTGTTTTGTTTAATTCTGCACACACACACACACACACATTATATATATATAAATCTAATAACTTCATATATATAAACTTAATGATAAATTCATATATATATATAAAGTTATCATTACGTTATATATATGAAGTATTATATATGAAGTTATATATAATATATATATATATATATATATATATATATATATATATAAAAATAAGCTTTGACGTTAACAGATGCCTTTATTAATCAGTGACCTAAATAACAAGAATCTAAAGGAAATAAATGGTGGTGTGTGATGGGGTAGATCCTAAGTAGGTAAGAGTTGAGCGTGACAAATAAGGAAAAAGTAGTTGAGGAAGATGACAAATATAGGGCCAAGCTTAGTCGTGACATAAGAGCAAGTGATGTAAAAGGGAAATGCTTATTGCTCACTGGCCTTTTCAAAGTATCATTAATATTAGGCATATGGTGAGGCAAACGTCGCTATTAATTTATCTTTGTAAGTCAACAAACTGTAGCCCAGTAGTGTCCAACATGCGGCCCGAGGGCCACATGCGGTTTGGCGAAGCTATTTCGATTCGAAATTTACATTAAGAGGCTCGCGATTCAAGGCGGACTGGAAATGACGCAAAAGTAAATAAATAAATAAACGAAAGAAGAAATAAATTAAAAAAAAAATACAAACATGTCTGACACTCTTTAAAATAACTTGTTTCGAGTGGCAACATATAAATACAAGGCTCTTAACAACATTGCACATTTAACCAGGGGACGACACTAGAATCTGATGTCCCCCCTCACAGTCTATGATATGTGGTCCCCACTTCATTACATATCAATTTTCACCGGCCCTCGCCATCTCAGCGTATGAGTAGGGATTTGTGCGGTAAAGTGGGGAGCTGATGGTAGGTTTGGCGCTCCATCTCAGACGCTAGTGAAAAGGGGATAAACTCCCTCACTGTTTGGCTGATACAGACTTTAAGTCACCAAGTAGACTTTACTTTACTAGTATTAATATGATATATCATATCTGCCCATCCGGGCTTCTCGAGCAGGTTTGGGCCCACTCCTGTTGGGGTCGGGGAATAGTATGGACCCGAGGGATCAAAGTTTAGGTACTCGACTTGAATGCCTAAAAGAGGAGTCTCCTTAAGGTAAAATTGTGATATTGTAAAAAGTACCCGGTACCTCTAAAGGTAGTGATTTCCTAAAATTAGGTAATCAAGCGAGTACCGGTTACAATTAGATTTTTTTTTATTTTAACCATTGATGTTATTTTAGACAATAACAAAATTAATTATTATTCTAATAACTCCATTGTAATGTATATGATTTCTATATGCTACTGTTGAATGAGCTATCTTTATTTAATGATTCGATTAGTCAACTTAAAAGTTAATAGAAAAAAATGACATTACATGCATTTAAAAGAATTTATATAATTTATTATGAATTATTCTAATTTATTATCTAGATATATGAATAAATTATTTATATCATATCTACATATAAATAATAAATGATATGCTTAAGTAATAGCAGGTACCAGGTGCTTTTTTACAATGGCCCACTTTTCGCATATATGTTGGGTACTTAAACTTTGATCCCCCCTCTTGGTTTAAAGCATCAGTTCCAGCAAGATAAGAGAAGTTAAGAAGCGATAGACATGCTCAGTATTTAGATGGGTGACCACTTGATCAATAGCAAGTACTGTAAGCAGCCTTTTTGCAGGAACACGGGCAGTTGTAAGATTGGGGTACTTACTACTCACATAAATCCCCAAATTGGTTAGAAGAGGCTCCTTAGCCTTGGTCGGCAACCCATCTAAGTCTATGTTATTTTAATTGATTTCTTTATAAAATTAGATTTAAGATTGCTTTTTAATACGCTTGAGAATAACATGATAGTATTAGAAATCAGTAACAGCAAATAATTATACATTAACCTAGTTTTGTTTGGATTGCTGCAAAAACTGCCCATATTATTAAATGCATTTAAAATCCTGGAATATGTGTTATAGATTTCTACAAAATAAAGATTTACATTGCATATATATGGTGGGAATAGTTTGCATAATAATTTTAACAAAAACTAGTTTAATGTATAATTATTTGCTGTTACTGATTTCTAATACTATCATGTTATTCTCAAGCGTATTAAAAGCAATCTTAAATCTAATTTATAAAGAAATCAATTAAAATAACATAGACTTAGATGGGTTGCCGACCAAGGCTATGGAGCCTCTTCTAACCAATTTGGGGATTTATGTGAGTAGTAAGTACCCCAATCTTACAACTGCCCGTGTTCCTGCAAAAAGGCTGCTTACAGTACTTGCTATTGATCAAGTGGTCACCCATCTAAATACTGAGCATGTCTATCGCTTCTTAACTTCTCTTATCTTGCTGGAACTGATGCTTTAAACCAAGAGGGGGGATCAAAGTTTAAGTACCCAACATATATGCGAAAAGTGGGCCATTGTAAAAAAGCACCTGGTACCTGCTATTACTTAAGCATATCATTTATTATTTATATGTAGATATGATATAAATAATTTATTCATATATCTAGATAATAAATTAGAATAATTCATAATAAATTATATAAATTCTTTTTAAATGCATGTAATGTCATTTTTTTTCTATTAACTTTTAAGTTGACTAATCGAATCATTAAATAAAGATAGCTCATTCAACAGTAGCATATAGAAATCATATACATTACAATGGAGTTATTAGAATAATAATTAATTTTGTTATTGTCTAAAATAACATCAATGGTTAAAATACAAAAAAAAAATCTAATTGTAACCGGTACTCGCTTGATTACTAATTTTTAGGAAATCACTACCTTTAGAGGTACCGGGTACTTTTTACAATATCACAATTTTACCTTAAGGAGACTCTCTTTTAGGCATTCAAGTCGAGTACCTAAACTTTGATCCCCTCGGTCCATACTATTCCCCGACCCCAACAGGAGTGGGCCCAAACCTGCTCGAGAAGCCCGGATGGGCAGATATGATATATCATATTAATACTAGTAAAGTAAAGTCTACTTGGTGATTAAAGTCTGTATCAGCCAAACAGTGAGGGAGTTTATCCCCTTTTCACTAGCGTCTGAGATGGAGCGCCAAACCTACCATCAGCCCCACTTTACCGCACAAATCCCTACTCATACGCTGAGATGGCGAGGGCCGGTGAAAATTGATATGTAATGAAGTGGGGACCACATATCATAGACTGTGAGGGGGACATCAGATTCTAGTGTCGTCCCCTGGTTAAATGTGCAATGTTGTAAGAGCCTTGTATTTATATGTTGCCACTCGAACAAGTTATTTTTAAAGAGTGTCAGAACATGTTTGTATTTTTTTTTTAATTTATTTCTTCTTTCGTTTATTTATTTATTTACTTTTGCGTCATTTCCAGTCGCCTTGAATCGCGAGCCCTTTAATGTAAATTTCGAATCGAAATAGCTTCGCCAAACCGCATGTGGCCTCGGGCCGCATGTTGGACACTACTGGGCTACAGTTTGTTGACTTACAAAGATAAATTAATAGCGACGTTTGCCTCACCATATGCCTAATATTAATGATACTTTGAAAAGGCCAGTGAGCAATAAGCATTTCCCTTTTACATCACTTGCTCTATGTCACGACTAAGCTTGGCCCTATATTTGTCATCTTCCTCAACTACTTTTTCCTTATTTGTCACGCTCAACTCTTACCTACTTAGGATCTACCCCATCACACACACATTTATTTCCTTTAGATTCTTGTTATTTAGGTCACTGATTAATAAAGGCATCTGTTAACGTCAAAGCTTATGTTTTATATATATTATATATATAATATATATATATTTATATATAACTTCATATATATAACTTCATATATATAAACGTAATGATAACTTTATATATATATATGAATTTATCATTAAGTTTATATATATGAAGTTATTAGATTTATATTATATAATGTGTGTGTGTGTGTGTGTGCAGAATTAAAAAACAGATGTCTCCTGTTTAACAATTTTAGTAACCATATTTCAAGCTTTCTGTACAACGTTTTTACAATTGGATGGAATCCGTGGATTAGTCCATCAAAGTTTTTATCCCAACTACTTTCGGCACTTCGAAGTGCCATCATCAGGAGCGATGTGGTTGTGTTCCAGTTTGTTTGTTTTTTCAAGTGAGTAGTAGTGAGAGTACTCGTAGAAATTATATTAAGGGGTGTGGAGGCTAGAAGGAGGAGAATTGGTAGAAAAAGTGTTATAGGCATTTTAAAATGTAATTACTGCATTCAAAATTAATCTTATTTGAGGATGGTTTGTATTGTTTGATCTATAAAGCTTTTAGTATTTGGAATTTTTGTTTGTTTTTTCTTTGTGCAAAAATGTGTGTATTTTCCGTTAGGATATTTCGGTAATTAGAGTGGGGGCATGCATGTAATTTTAGATGTGAAAAGTTGGCCAGAAGGCTTGAAGAGATTGTTAATATAATTGTTAAACAGAAGATTTGTCTTTTGTTTAATTCTACATGCATAAATGAAAGAATGCAGCTCAAACACACACACACACACACAAACATATATATGTAGTTATCCTTATGTTTATGTATGTAAACAAACTTATGTTCATATATGAATATCACAATGTTATATATATATATATATATTATATATATATATATATATTATCAAGTTTATATTTATCATAGTTATGATTTTTATAACATACATACTTTATATATTATTCTGTATATATATATATATATATATATATATATATATATATATATAATCATTCTGTATATATGTATGTATATATATGCATGTATGTCTGTATATATACTTATGTTTATATATTCAACATTATGTTATTTACATTAAATCTTCTAAATTCTCCATATAACAAAGATTCATTCAAGTGATATTTATCGCAAGCCACTTGATAATACGCGGACAAAATTAATGACACGTCATAGGATGTGACACCAGATCATTTTTTAAAGGCTGAGGCTTTCCCGCTTCAAAAAAATGCATTTGTCTCATATGAAGCTTTTTTTCTCAAATGAGATGAGCTAATTTGAATTTCGACGATAAAATTTGCCAATAAAAAAAAAACAAAAGAAAACTGTTACGATTTTGTGACCATCATTTAGGCTTAAAGCAAGGGAGCTTTCCCAGCGGAGATCCTTTGTGTTAAGTAGAGCGCGATCCTTAATGAAGAATCCTTTGGTTGCTCCTTAGTGTTCCTCAGTCTTGCAGGTCCTTCGTCAATGATTGCAAATGGACATATGGTTTAATGGACGTAAATGATTTAAAACATGTGACTTCGGTTAGTCTATAACATTAAGTGGTAGATTGTAGCACGGCTTATATACTACAAATTATTGGCACTCAGGTGGTGTAATAGTTAGCAAGCTAGCTTCGCAGACCATTGTTAGTGAGTTCGATTCTCACTGGGTGCCCGATTTTCTGGCTTTGTGCCAATCTAAGCCAAGCTTAGTAAATAACTATATACTAATGATGGGCCCCTCACATAGTGTAATGGTTAGCAAGCTAGATTTTGCAGACCATTGTTAGTGAGTTCGATTCTCATTGGGCGCCCCATACCCCTGGCCTTGTGCTACATCTAAGCTAAGCTTAGTAAATAACAAGGGGCACCTTACGTGATGTAATGGTTAGCAAGCTAGCTTCGCATACCATTGTTTAGTGAGTTCGATTCTCACTGGGTGCCCCATACTTCTGGTCTTGTGCCGCATCTAAGCTAAGCTGAGTAAATAACTATATACTACAAATAATCTAAGAAAAACATTATTAGAAAAAGAAAATTAAAAATTAATTATTTTTTCTTATTCATTTTTGAATATTCTGTTTTAATACCATTTTTTTCTTTCTCTTTAATAAGTGGTTGTTTTATTTATAGTTTTAAAATTATTCTATGCTGCAATATTTTTACGGTCAACCTTTGCCATATCGCGAACCGGCAATGAGGACACATAACTTATGAATATACATGTATATATATTAATACACTTGTTCCTTAATCATCCAACCGTTATGCAGCCTGTGACATGCAGCACTCAACTTTGACCCTTACTTAGGTTAGATGGGTGGTCTGAGAGTCCCTCCGACCAATCGGCTGGTCACGTCAAGCCCTAGTACCTATACGATTGTCTTGACTCTTTTTTTTATTAAGGTAATCCCAATCCTTTTTATCATACATGTGCGAGATGGAGGTAGCTAAGGGTCTTAGTGTCCTGGATATGACGTTAAAACTACATCGAGTAGTGAAGTTCTAATTCTGGAAATCTGGGGAATGTGGCGAACCCTTTATCGCAATTACTCCTAGGTTCACTCTGACCTGGAGTGGTAGAACCTGTTAGGGTCCAATATATGAGTTCAACAGATGTTCAAAAATGTGAATTAAAAATGTGTTTAAAAAGTTGAATTAAAAAAAATATCAAATACCCAACAAGAATGAATAAAATAAAATGTCTTGGGCATAAAATAACCCAACAAGGGTTGACATATCGTAAAATCCAGCCAAGTTACCTTTCAGACAAAAATTATTACTGACACAACGAGCAGAAGTTTCTACCGAGAATAAGAAAAGAAAAAATCTACCTGATTATGAACTTGTCGTTACTTTCCCTCCCTTTTTGTGAAAAGAAAATTTATTTGAATAACAAATGACGACATAAAAAAGCGGAAAAAGAAAAAAGAAAAGATCCGTATTGAGAAATGGGAATTATTTGCATATCTTTTCGTTGTGTGTTTCAAGAAGGCTTTACATGACAACACAGAAGAATCTAGTGGAGGTGTAACCTCGAAATCAGGATAAATCCTGAAGAATTGTATTATTCACTGATGTCATTTTATCTATGCTGGGCATGTACAGATAGATATTTAATGGGCGTATGCATTTGTAAACATATATAAGTAATAAACATATACATATAAACATAATATATCATAATAAGACCCAATATAGAATATTGTACTCGGGTCTGAGTTCTAGACATGGAAATTGGGGTGTCCGGTTTAGCTCAGTCGGTAGAGCGTGCACATGGGAACCACAAGGTTCCTGGTTCGATGACGGCCCTCACCAACTCGGTGTACGAGTAGCACAGGAATCTGATGGTAACTGTTGAACCCAACCTCAGACGCTAAACAATCTCCTTGGTCTAGTGCTAATGAAAAGGGAATAGACTCCCACGCTGTCTGGCTGATACCGACTTTAGATCACTCCGATGACTTTTACTTATTGAGATTGAAAGGCATTCAACGAAAAGTAACAAAACTAATAAAAAGAGTAAAATATTACACTTACAAGGTGAGATGGAAGGAATTAGGATTAACTACTTTACTAGGAAGGAGATTATCTGATGATATGATTAAAATTTTTAAAATAATTAATGAATTTCTAATTATAATAGGTATTTTTTAAAATACTTTTGGAAATTTACTGTCAAGGCATATTTGAAAAACTGAGTGGATTTTTTGCTAATAGTGTCATATTTTTGGAACAAATTGCCTAATCATACGAAAAACAGCAATGGAATGAAAGAATTTAAGATTAAATTGAATGACTCCATAAACAATGGTAAGAAAAGGAAGTTAAAATGACATTTATGGTAAATATCAGATGAATTATATTATAGTAAATACGTGATATGCCCAGAAGTTTTAGAGCCAAAATAGGATAGACATTGGAACAAGTTTCAAGAGCTGACGGCCAGAAATCATCTCCGAGGATTGATTAAAATGGAAGATACCAGCTATCATATAATTCCATCGCCCATCAGACTGCTAAGTCTCTCACATTTGACTCTATACATAAGACGTTTATATTGTTAGCCAGTGTTTTGTTGTTAAATAAACCATTAGAATTGAACTAAGTTTTAATTCATTTATTTGTTGATGATAGTTTTAGAATAAATGCTATACTAAAACAATATTATTATTTGGACTATTGTTCTCATCTTTATTGTTATCTGTACAACGTTTCGGTGGATGTACCCCCGACCTTCTTCATGTATTTCTTGTCGGACTCGGGAGCCTTTTCGAACGCGGGAACCTTCTTTTCGAACTCGGGAGCCTTCTTTGGACACACAGCGTAGTGGATAAAGGCGTTGGGTTAAGACAGTTCTAAGTGACAGTTATCTCTAGCTTCAGGTTCAATCCTGGTCAAGGGCGACAGTAATATAGAATAAAAATTAACACAGCTTAACACCTGTACCCCAGCTATGGTTAGCGGAATGAGAACAGGATACCCCCGTGGATCGAATAAAGGGTTGTGTTCAAAGTTCTTTGATGGCTCCCGATTACGACAAGAAGGTTCTCGATTCGAGAAGGCTCCCGGGTCCGACAAGAAATACAGGAAGAAGGCCGGAGAGCACATCGACCGAAACGTTGTACAGATAACAATAAAGATGAGGACAATAGTCCGAATAATCCTAATAATTCAGTACATTAATTCTATAAATCAGAATTATGAAATCTTTAAAAAGAGATAAAAGTGACATGAAAATCTGAAACGAAATTCAAAAGAAGAGTTTCATCAATTAATATCAGCTCGACATAATTAATATACTTTGTATTTTTCAAAAAACAAGATCATTTTAACGACATGGCCTTCTCACATCACACTTAAATCTTTTAGGGTTTCATAATAACGGGGAGTCTTTCTGTATTTTAGAGCTTTATGATTTAGTATGAAATAAAGAGTTCGTCAAAGAACTGAAACTGGGCTGTCTCGAATCATTTGTCAAGATTTTGATAAATCAATCTTGTTTAACTATTGGACGAGGAACGCTCCCACACATCTCATATCTCATTAGATTTACTCTGATGGGTCGGTGTCTAATTATGGTTACAGGATTATCACTTTACCATATCAGATGAAACTTTGCGATTAAAAATATATTAAGCTAGATCCAAACAATGAACGTGCGAAGTTGATATCGTTTCATGTCAGCAGTAATATTTATGGGAATTTTAACAACACTTTGAAGACACAGACTTTTTTAAATAATCTTATTATAATGGAGATTGTGTGTTTGTCTCTCTGTAACCGAAACTATATCACTACTTAAGTCACAACTCCATGATTTTATTTTTTATTTCAACTTCAATTATTAATAAAATTGTTTTATATGATTAATACTGTCGACCATATCTACATACTAATGGCATGCAATTGTATTTATATATACAACAAAATAGTGCTTTACAGTGTGAATGCGAAGGCTAATTTGCATATTAATATTTAAAAAATGATACGAACAAATATATGCTTAGTATTATTGATTTCTAATTGTTTGGTTTTATGTTAATGAATATGAGCAACAATCTTGGGAATAAATCTTAAGAGAAATCGATTAACAAAAAGAAATAACTGTAATTTTGTTCTTTACTTCATATTTTAACTAAATAGTTAAATTACGAAAATTTAGCAATGAATGACGGGAATGAATTTTAGTTGTTCTATTTTTCAATTATACTCTTCTCAGTTTCAAATCTCTTTATCTGCATTCTTATTTAGTTTCATCATCCTTTCTAATTTAATCTAATATTCTATTTCATTAAAACTTAAATACTTTGCTAATAATAATAATAATAATAATAATAATAATAATAATAATAATAATAATGTTAATAATCGTAGTAGGTGTCCTTTTAATAGTCCAGAGGGATTGGAAAGGAAGAATAAAGAGCATCCAAGCAACATGTATTATTTGGATTATTCGGACTATAGTCCACGTCTTTGTTGTTATCTGCACAACGTTTCGGCCGATATGCCCTCTGACCTTCTTCTTGTATTTCTTGTCGTACTCGGGAACATTCTCGAGCTCTGGA
>CM042137.1:89232116-89237116 GCA_023376005.1 Doryteuthis pealeii | reverse complement strand
TGTTTTTGTACCTAGCAAGACTTAGAAGATTAAGCGGTCAGTAACAGTTGAAATGTTTATTACCAAGTTTGACAATGATTTCATATTAGATAAAATGAAAAAATAAAATAAAATAAATTTGACACATGTTAGATGTAAAAAAGAAATATGAACAGATAAAATCGACGTAATGGAAATGAACAAAGAATTCTTAAAGCCGAGAGATTGACTTTAGAAAACTTTTCAATGAAGAAATAAATCAAAGCAACTAAATATCGTTTTACAAGAAACCATAAATAAAATGTCTTTAAAAAAATGAAATTAGATCGTTAGTGCTATGGGAAAATTATATGAGATATGTCTTTTAAAAAAGTATCGAGATTGAAGCATTATCGACCAAGATGTCGTTTGGTTTGGTCTGTTTTACGGCATATCAACCTCAGTGGGTCATTTAATGCCGACAAAATTATGAAATAAATTCATTCTTAATGGATACTCAATTTTTTATGAATACATTTTTCCTTGGTCCAGTCTGACCCGGTGTGGTGTACCACCACACCGGGTCAGAGGGGACCAGGGAGCAAGGGTGATGAAGGGGATTCCGTCCTTAAGCATCACACGTTACCACCACGGCCAACAGATGACCCCATTGGGGAGATCTTACCCTCTGCAGAGGTTCAGTCGGTGTATTCTAAAGCCCCAGCCGACAGGGTTTATCGACCAAGACATAAAATAACTTTTCGGACTATTGTCCCCACCTTTATTGGTATATACACAAAGTTTGGGTTGATATGCACTTCGGCCTTATTCGGGAGCTTCTTGTCGATTTGTTTGGGTCTGTTTGGTTTGTTGGCTTTTACGGCATGTCAACCCTTGTTGGATTATTTTATGTCGAAGTTGTTCTGTTCTATTTATGCTTGATAAGTATTCAAGATTTTCCTTTACCCTCAATTTTTAAGCACATTTTTGCTATTTAACCCATAGATGGGACACTAAAATGTACTGTAAAGTGAGTGGGATTTTTCTGCGGCCACGTGTCTGAGTAGCCGTCTCCCACCACTAGTGACCCTCGTATCAAAATTTATCTATATGACTGATTTTGTTGTTTAATGGTATATGAACCATTGTGGGCTATTTAATACCAGAGCCACCCTTTTAGAACAACAGTAGCGGTACTATTTAATGCATAGCTAGGTAGATGAGGGAGTTCATATATTTTCCAAGGATATTAGTCCGAAAGTGAACATAGTAGTTCAATTAGAGTATGAACTCGCTTACTACATTGTCGCGATCCTATATGTTAACCACTGCGTCACAGAGAACCCCGCAAATGAATTATTAGAGCTCGAGACAAAGGCTAGCAGAAAATTCTGCTTCACAATTCATAAATAAGGCTGAAAATTTGTCAAAAATAAAGATCAAGGTAATGTTTAAAAGAAGAAGAAAAATGATAAAAACTAATTTAAGGATGAACCTAAAAAAGAAAAAAAAAATATTTAAAGTGGGATTCATAGCGTGGTTGAGAAGAGAGGGGGAACCGGAGTGATAAGTACATCGTGCGCATTCTCGTTCACTTGTCAGTGATATAGAGAAATATCTTAATGGACAATTTGATGACCAATTTTTTAACGTGGCAGTTAGGAGTTGTCAGACATTATTAGGTTAGCGTAGAAAGCACAACAAGGGAGATGTTAGGGGGTGTCAGTCGGTTTAATGGACACTGCCTTCTTCTCCGAGAATTAATGTTTGACGTCTAAAGAAAGAGAAGATAAAAGCGGATGTAGGTAGAGAATATAAAACATTAGGATATAAAAAAAATACCCCACCATGTTTTTAGGTTGCTTTCACCGTTTTAGTGGAAATTTGTCGCGCCTTGTTTCGCGTCAAAGTTCGACTGTCAGCTTGTGTCAAATGCGTGTCGGTATTCTAAGTAATGCCGGAATAATTCGAGTTATTACTAAAGAAATAAGACATTTGCCAATTTACCCCCCATATATATATATATATATATATATATATATATATATATATATATAAAGGGGTACCGGAAAGTTCTGTCTGCTTTTCTTTAACCAAACTAAAACACCAGATTAAGTTTAGACAACTGTTTTCAAGGTTAAACCAGATGCCAGAAACTCAGTTAAACTTCACATTTAGTTAAATCTACTGCTGTTGATAGTTTAAAAACATCTATAGCCCATGAAAGAAAAAAAGTTTCAAAGTGAACCATATTCGTCATTACATGTTGTATGAATTCTACAAAGGTAGCAATCCAACAACTGCAGTGAAAAACATAACCGCTGTCTATCCAGAAGGTGTGAATGTTAGAAACTGCCGTAGATGGTTTTTTGAAATTTAAAGAAGGCAATTTCGACCTTACTGACAAACCTCGATCGGGGAGACCCAGTCTTAATCACAATACTTTTGAACACGCCTCGTAAGTAGTAGTAGTAGTAGTAGTAGTAGTAGTATCTGTTGTTTTTTTTGGGGGGGGGGTCTATTTTTGACATGGGAATAGGAACTGGATTTTTTTTCTAAATTACGATGGCGGTGTCGCCACTCATTATCAGCGAACTACGACGATAATGAATTTTTGGAGATACAAGAACGAGCGAATGTCAAAGAAAACCAAGATAATTCGATCGAGCTAAAAATACATTTTATTTATCTATGTTTTAGTTTGAACGTTTTGTATGTTTTTTTCTTCTATGTATCAAAAGCATCTCGTTGAAATTTACACATTAAAACCAAACCAGTATTATTTGGATTATTCGGACTATTGTCCTCGTCTTTATTGTTATCTGTACCCCGTCTATACCCCAGCTATGTTTAGCGGAATGAAAACAGGACACCCCCGTGGATTGACTAAAGGGTTGGCTTCAAAGATCGGTGATGGCTCCCGATTACGACAGGAAGGTTCCTGGGTCCGACAAGAAATACCTGAAGAAGGCCGGAGGGCATATCGGTCGAAACGTTGTACAGATAACAATAAAGATGAGGACAATCGTCCGAATAATCCAAATAATACTAGTTATCAAGCCTAATCTCAAACTTCAGAGAAATTGTGTAGATAACAATAAAGATGAGGACAATAATCCGAATAATCAAATAATACTAATATTAAGCCTCATCTCAAAAATTCAGAGAGATAGTAAAACCAAACCAGTTCATTTATTGGGTCTAAAGTGGACTGCGTTTTATAGTGATGCATTGTCACCAATGATTTTGATCAGTTGGTTCAATTAACGAAATAATACCAAATAGTTTAATTTGAAACAATATTTTATAGAAATGGTCCGGCAGAGCATCGCCAACTAATCGTGTAATTATTATACTATGTTACTGCTGCCTTTGCCCGGATTGACCTGCAACCAGAGAAAGTCCTTTATCCACTAGGCCATGTGTCCAGGAGTTGGGTTAAGAACAGTTCTAAGTGACAGTTATCTGGCCAAGGGCAGCAGTAACATAGTATAATAATTAATAGCTTAACGCCTCTACCCCAGCTATGGCTAGCGGAATGAGAATAGGATACCCCCGTGGATTGAATAAAGGGTTGTATTCAAAGTTCCGTGATGGCTCCCGAGCCCGAGAAGAAATGCCTGAAGAAAGCCGGAGGGCACATCGACCGAAACGTTGTACAGATAATAATGAAGATGAGTACAATAGTCCGAATAACGCAGATAATACTAATCATCAAGCCTCATCTCAAACATTCAGAGAAATAGTTTTTTTTTTTTACAAATAGTAAAAAAAAAAAAAAAAACTCTTTGAAGAATGTAACTTATTCTTCTGAATACAACGTAGTATATTTTTGAGAGTTCAGTTATTTCACAGTAGTAAAGAAAGCAGAAGTAAAAACAAAATTAAAAAATAAAATTAAAATTAATATTTAAATGACGCAGTAGGGTGTTGTATATTTTAAGCGATGTAAATATATTTTATAGTTGTTTTGAGAACTAGTTGGCTGGCTGGCTGGCTGGCTGGCTGGCTGGCTGGTTGGATTTTACGGCATGTCAACACTTGGGTCATTTTATGCCGAAGACGTTTTTGTTTTATTCATTATTCACATTTTTTAAAACTCTTTTTTATCTGTTTAACCAATATATGAGACCATATCAGATACTACCATTCCGGCTCAGAGTGGACATGGGATTATGGTAATGAAGGGGTACTCCTTACTCCCCAGAGCTCCAGAACTGGGACCTCTCCACTAGATGTATTTAACTTAATACCCGGGCCACAAAGACCTTCAGACACCGCCTTTTTGCACATACGAGATAAGAAGGTTTGGGTTTTTTCATAATAGGACAATCATATAGGAGTTAGTGCTATACGTGATCAGCCGATTGAACGAAGGTGTTTTCCTCCGACCGCCCGTCTACCCCAAGTAAGGACCAAAGTGGTGTGTCAGATATTATGGACTGTTCAGCCACCAGGATTCTGTCCTTAACATCACCGTTCCCCCCATGGCAACAGGTGGCCCCAGTGGAAGATGGTTTTAGCCCTTTGCAGAGTGCAATCTGCGTATTGTATAGCCCCATTCGACACGCCTGCTTTTAAAGCTAAAAAATACATTTTAGCAAATCTGTGAGACTTTTAAGCGTTTGCGTAATGGTTATCGTCGTGTGAAGTGGAGTCGGGGATCCGAGTTCAAATCCTGGACGAGGCTGTTTGTATTCACATTTCGCGAATACTCATGGAATAGACATGAATCCAAACTATAACTCAAATTAACTAAAGAAAGTCATGACGTCAGTGCTGACGCAGTTTCGGTTACAGACATTACAGTTACATAATCTCTATTATAATATATATATATAATATATATAAATATATATAATATATGATTGGCGCGTGCGTGGTGTAATGGTCCCCGTCGTAGGAAATGGATACGGAGAGACTAGTTCCAATCTTGAACGAGACTGTTTGCATTTCAAATATCATTAACGACCTAGGGAAAAGTATGAATCCAACTATTTCTCCCCCAGCAATAGTAAAGTATGACAGACTGATCTCTCTCT
>CM042137.1:89206515-89232106 GCA_023376005.1 Doryteuthis pealeii | reverse complement strand
AAAGAGAGAGATGACGCGACAATGTAGTAAGCAGTTCATACTCTAATTGAACTACTATGTTCACTTCGGATAATATCCTATCGAAAATATATGAACTCCCTCATCTACCTAGCTATGCAATTAAATAGTAACCGCTACTGTTGTTTCTAAATAAAGGTGGCTCTGGTATTAAATAGCCACAATGGTTCATATACGCATTAAACAACAAAATGCAGTCATATAGATAAATTTTTTGATACGAGGGTCAGCTAGTGGTGGGAGACGGCTAACTCAGACACGGTGGCCGAGAAAAATCCCACTCCAACTTTACAGTACATTTTAGTGTCCCATCTATGGGTTAAATAGCAAAATGTCTTAAAAATTGAGGGTAAAGGAAAATCTTGAATACTTACAAAGCATAAATAAAACAAAACAACTCGACATAAAATAATCCAACCAAGGGTTGACATGCCGTAAAGCCCAACAAACCAAACAAGAACCACAAACAAATCGACAGAAGCTCCCGAATAAGGCCGAAGTGCATATCAACCCAAAACTTTGTGTATAATACAATAAAGGTGGGGACAATATGTCGCGAAAAATTTTTTATTGTCTTGGTCGATAAACCCTGTCGGCTGGGGCTTTAGAAATACACCGACTGAACTCTTGCAGAGGGTAAGATCTCCCCAATGGGGGTCATCTGTTGGCCGTGGGTGGTAACGTGTGATGCTAAGGACGGAATCCTTCATCACCCTTGGCTTCCCTGGTCCCCTGCACCGTGTGGTGGTACACCACACCGGGTCAGACTGGACCAAGGAAAAATGTATTCATAAAAAAATTGAGTATCCATTAACGAATGAATTTATTTCATATTTTGTCGGCATTAAATGACCCACTGAGGTTGATATGCGTAAAACACAGACCAAACCAAACGACATCTTGGTCCGATAATGCTTCAATTCTCGAATACTTTTTTAAAAGAATATCTCATATAATTTTCCCAGTAGCACTAACGATCTAATTTCATTTTTTTAAAGACATTTTATTTATGGTTTCTTGTAAACGATATTAGTTGCTTTGATTTATTCTTCATTGGAAAAGTTTCCTAAAGTCAATCTCTCGGCTTTAAGAAATTCTTTGTCATTTCCATTACGGTCGATTTTATTCTGTTCATATTGTCTTTTTTTACAGTCTAACATGTGCAAATTTATTTTATTTTTATTTTTTCATTTAATCTAATATGAAATCATGTCAAACTTGGTATAAACATTCAACTGTCTTGACCAGCTAATCTTCCTAAGTTTGCTAGGTACAAAAACACAAAAAAAAAGAAGAAAGAAGAAAGAAAGATGAATTGCTTCGACAGCGCAGAAGCAGCAACAACAAAAAAGACGCGGTCATAAACATCTGAAGTCTGATCCCATATCATCAAGCGGCTGCGCGAAAAAAGTTCAACGCTGAACGGAGATCAACCGAATGAAATCTTCAGTGGACAATTAAAAATCTCTAGTTCTCGCTCAATTCTCGTCATGGAAGCGAACAAAGCGGACAACAGGATTTGAAAAATAAATCTCAATTATGCGCTTTGGTGTTTACACACAGCTTCCATTTTTATTTTTATTTTCATTTTTTTTTCAAACTTTCTTTATTAATCGAATAGGATACCAGACAGCGTAACAGTTTAATAAAATTAACTTTAAGCAACTATAGAAATTCTATGGTGCACCTTTGTATTCAAGTAATTGATACTCATCAAATAAATAATGACAGTCTGGAATTTTAAAGACGAGGCTAAATTATTTGTTTTGTTTTTTTATTTTGATTTTTTAAACTGTGCTCCATCATTTAATCTGGTTATATACACAACGTTTCGGGCCGAATGTGCCTCTCCAACCTGTAGGATCTTCTTGTCGAACTCGGAAACAAAATATAAATGTTGAGTGTCTTAATACAGTTCTAAGTTTTGAAAATCAATCTGAAGGATGTGCAAGCGTGTCAAATCCGCCAAAGGCTAAAATAACATAGAATTCTAACAAGAATATGGTGTTTTCGTGTTTTTGTACCCGTTCAATGGTTAATGGAAAGAGAACAATCTACCCCAATGTGAAAGTTTTTATAAATTCATGAACGTTCCCGATTAAGTAAAAGGTCCTAAGTCCGAAAAGTTCCGAGCAAGAAACACGGGAGGAGACGTTAATGCCGTAGTCTGTTGCTTGTCATGTTTTGATACGTGTGTGGCTTGGGAGTGGGGGGCGGGGCGGAGCTTTATACGCCGAAACTGTGTGTTAGTATTATGAAAAGAAAAGAAAAAGGAAATAGTGATTTACAACAGCGTCCGAAAATCCTCCTAAATATACATAGTACAGTAATCCGGGGATTGGGCTTGATTAATTCGGATTATGACAAAATTTAAATTCAAATTATTATATGAAACGTTATAAGCTCATTTAATTTGTTTTTAACGATTAATTTATGAGAATTTCTTTTGTTATTTTGAACTTTACTTGGCTTAACATTTATTGTTACCTTATAATAAAATGCTGGCACGTTTTTTTAAATAAGGGACGAGTTAATAATGAGGTCACCTAAACATAGACACATCAGAATAGGTTGGTTGGTTCGTTGATTGATTTTAACGGCATATCAACCCGTCTGGTTTATGTCATGCCAAACTATTAGGAAGTAATATATGTTGTGTATTTATATTTATACTTTTGTAGTAATTGGTTTTAACAATGTGTTAGCACCACTGGGATCATGTTGTATGTATTGATTAAGTTCATGTCTGTATACTATGGTATATTTTTATTTCCCTCAAAAAGGACAGAATGTCCGCCGTGTTGAACTATTCAAATAGATTTTTCATATTGTTTGCATTAAAATAACGTTTTCGATGTGAGCAAAAAAACCTGCATTCCAGAATAAGTTTTAACAATCAAATGTGTGACTGTTTCAACACTGTGGTTATTGTTCTTGTTTAAGTATATAGGAGTGCGTTAAGCTTGTGTGACCAATGCGTAATCGGGACACAATGACTAACATGAGATAGGCTGACCGGTTGAAAATTTACATCAATCAGTTCTGTGGAATCTGGATGAGGGCAGAGGACCTACAGTGCGATTCACCGTACTTGTTTCAAAACCAAGTTTTAAAAAAAATTTATCCAAACCATTATAGCCAAACAATATAAAGAACACTCCAGAACTCTCTGCTCAAAAACATGAACAAAACCAGAGAGTGAAAGACTGATAATTTCACAAATCTGCTACCCTACCAATTATTGTATTTCAAATGTTTGTTAAAAACGCTCATAAATATTACCGTTGACATGAGACGATATTAACTCTCACATTCATAGCATGGATCAAAACTTTATAGACTTTTAATCGCACAGTTTCATCTGATATGGTAAAGTGATAATCCTGTAAATATAATCAGACACCAACCCAGGAGTGGAAATTTTAATGACAAACTAGACGACAAACTGTTAAACAATTGGATTCTTAATGTAAAAGTATTCAAAATGAATATGGATGCTTCTATTTCGGAAGAAATTAATAATTATAATTAGCATTCATCATTATCTCATTGTGTATATATATATATATAACATATTTAAATACAGACGCCAACGTTACTCGGCGTTTTAAAATATGTCATTTTCACATATTGGAATATCGACAAAAGCAGTCACATACCAAGAGCAGAAGCTCGAGACTTTTGTTTCATTAATAATTTCTTTTTTCGTAAACAAACGAAGGCCTGGGGAAGGATTGTTAAACAAACCGAAACACTGCAGCGTCGGCTTATTGAATATCTTTCGTAAATGAAACTTTTTAAAATAAATAAACAACACACACACACATACACACACAAACACACGTGTGTGTGTATGGTTATGTGTGTATGTGTGAAGAAAAAATGGAAGTGAATCCGAACATATGATATTGTAAAAAATTGAAAAAAAAACACATGCATCCACACACACCACAACTCATCAACGTAGTAAAAATAGTTGGTAAATTAATTTTTCATCACGTAGTAAAAAAATAAAAAAAATAATATAGTAAAAATTTAATTAAATTAAATAAACACTAAATAAAATTCACACACAACACACACACACACACACACACACACACACCTCACTTGCACTTTATCACGTAGTATTAAAAAGGGGGATACCGTATTTCAAATTAAATAGGTATTTTCCCATTAATTAGAATTTAATAATACACACATACTTTCCTCTCTCTCTCTCTCACACCACACACACACACACACACATTTCACTAGCATACACGGGGAGCTGTTACGTAGTTTAAATTTTAAGACGCTGGCGTTTGTCACAATTCGAAATAGATTTTTCTTGCTCATATTTGAAGATCAACAAAAAAAAAAAAAAAATAAGAGCAATTCACCAAAAAAAAACAGAGGCTCGCAGACTTTTTGTTTTCAGTAATATTTATTTTTTCCTTAAACCAACGAAAGCCCTGATGAAGGTGTATCTAAACAGACCGAAAACACTGCACCATAGACAAAATAAACATTATTCTTTTATGAAACTTGTGTTTTTTTTCAATTTTTTACCACACACAACACACCACATTATATAATATAATATAATATTATATATATATACATATATATATCATATCCCTTTTCGGGTCATTTTAATGCCGAATCAATCATTTTGATAAAAAAAAAAAGGACACGGTTTTTTCGTTCGTTGTTTTTGCATATCAATCCCTTTTCGGGTTATTTAATGCCGAAAAAGTAATTTCTAATTAACAAATGACTCTGTTATGAGTTTTAAGGGGTCAATAAGAACAAACGACGGGTAACAAATGTAGAAAAATGTATTAACAGAAAAGTAGACAAATACAATAGAGAGATGTGGAAATTACGTCCGACGAACAGAGTTATTGGCATACTCGCATTGGCTTACTGCTAAAGCCAGAAATTATCCTGTTATTTATAGTAACCTGTCGGCGCATTCCATTAGTCTTATGGGGTGTATCACCTATAGACCCCCTTAAGATTTCACTCCACGAGAGTCTAGTATCTTTCTCTAGTTGATAAACTCCGTCGCTCTCGTTTCCTTGAAGAATATCAACCCATTTCGGGTCATTAAATGCCGAATCAAGTTATTTATATATATAAATATAAATGATATATATATATATATATATATATAATATGTATGTTGTGTGTGTGTGTGTGTGTGGTGTGCCCATTTTTTCGTCAGCTTTTTTTAATTAAAAAAAACGAATTGAAATTAATTGAATCGATATCTAAAAATTTTTGTCTAAGTCGAAAGAGTAGTAATATAATGACATCATTAAAAAAAAGAAAAAATATGCAGTTTATTCTTAATACATTTAAAACATCAAAATGTGGCGTCTAGTTTATTTAAAACAATTATTTCTCTGAATTTTTTAGATGAAGGCTTGATGATTATTATTATCTGCATTAGGACTATGTCCTCATCTCATTGTTATGTACAACGTTTCGGTCGATGTACACTCCGGCCTTCTTCAAGTATTTCTTGTCGAACTCGGAACCTTCTTATCGTAATCGGGAACCTTCTTGTTAATCGGGAGCCATCAACGGAACTTTGAACCTAACCCTTTATTCAGTCCACGGTATCCTGTGCTGCTAACCATAGCTGGGATAGAGGCATTAGCTGTGTTAATTATTATTCTATGTTACTGCTGCTCCTGACCAGGATTGAACCTGCAGTCTAGAGATAACTGTCACTTAGAACTGTCTAAACCTAACTCCTTTATCCACTAGGCCATGTGTCCAATTGGACAATCCAGTGTGAATTTGGGAACTTATAAACCTAATGTCTTGTTTTGGCTAGAATATCTACCTATTCACTTATGTATGATTTTTTTTTTTTTAATTAAAAAAAAACTAATCTAGTCTTCTTAGTTATAGGTTCCCATATTCTATCATTTCTCTAGTCGGTCTACTTAAGAGACCATTACAGCCTATCATATGAATTGATTCTTTGATGCGTCTTCTCTTCACTGTTCTTTCTTTATCTATTATCCTAACTTCATCCCATAAGAGCAGATGTGTCAGCCATACCCAACTTTTCTATTTCTCCTGGAACCACTGCTTTACGATGCTCTTCTAGTCTTACTTTCAGTGGACGGCATGTTTCACCTGTATACGTGCCACAGCTGCATGGGATGGAATACGCAATTCTTGGTCACGTTGTATTCTGTTGTGGAATTGACTCGGAGGAGATGTTTACGAAGAATCGATTCAAAACATATGTAATCCATATGACATCAGGACATCATTTAGGAGTGACTGGTTACGACAAGAAAGTTCCTGAGTTGGAAGAGAAGGTTCCAAAGTTCAAGGAGAGGGTTCCAGAGCTCGAGAATGTTCCCGAGTACGACAAGAAATAACAAGAAGAAGGTCAGAGGGCATATCGGCCGAAACGTTGTGCAGATAACACAAAGACGTGACTATAGTCCGAATAATCCAAATAATACATGTTGCTTGGATGCTCTTTATTCTTCCTTTCCAATCCCTCTGGACTATTAAAAGGACACCTACTACGATTATTAACATTATTATTATTATATTATATTATTATTATTATTATTATTATATTAGCAAGTATTTAAGTTTTAATGAAAGAATAAGATTAGAAATAGAAAGGATGATGAAAAAAAAAGAAGCAGATAAAGAGATTTGAAACTGAGAAGAGTATAATTGAAAAATAGAACAACTAAAATTCATTCCCGTCATTCATTGCTAAATTTTCGTAATTTAAACTATTTAGTTAAAATAGAAGTAAAGAAAAAATTACAGTTATTTCTTTTTGTTAATCGATTTCTCTTAAGATTTATTCCAAGATTGTTGCTCATATTCATTAACATTAAACCAAACAATTAGAAATCAATAATACTAAGCATATATTTGTTCGTATCATTTTTTAAATATTAATATGCAAATTAGCCTTCGCATTCACACTGTAAAGCACTATTTGTTGTATATATAAATACAATTGCATGCCATTAGTATGTAGATATGGTCGACAGTATTAATCATATAAAACAATTTTATTAATAAGTTGAGTTGAAATAAAAAATAAAATCATGGAGTTGTGACTTAAGTAGTGATATAGTTTCGGTTACAGAGAGACAAACACACAATCTCCATTATAATAAGATTATTTAAAAAAGTCTGTGTCTTCAAAGTGTTGTTAAAATTCCCATAAATATTACTGCTGACATGAAACGATATCAACTTCGCACACGTTCATTGTTTGGATCTAGCTTAATATATTTTTAATCGCAAAGTTTCATCTGATATGGTAAAGTGATAATCCTGTAACCATAATTAGACACCGACCCATCAGAGTAAATCTAATGAGATATGAGATGTGTGGGAGCGTTCCTCGTCCAATAGTTAAACAAGATTGATTTATCAAAATCTTGACAAATGATTCGAGACAGCCCAGTTTCAGTTCTTTGACGAACTCTTTATTTCATACTAAATCATAAAGCTCTAAAATACAGAAAGACTCCCCGTTATTATGAAACCCTAAAAGATTTAAGTGTGATGTGAGAAGGCCATGTCGTTTAAAATGATCTTGTTTTTGAAAAATACAAAGTATATTAATTATGTCGAGCTGATCATTAATTGATGAAACTCTTCTTTTGAATTTCGTTTCAGATTTTCATGTCACTTTTATCTCTTTTAAAGATTTCATAATTCTGATTTATAGAATTAATGTACTGAATTATTAGGATTATTCGGACTATTGTCCTCATCTTTATTGTTATCTGTACAACGTTTTCGGTCGATGTGCTCTCCGGCCTTCTTCCTGTATTTCTTGTCGGACCCGGGAGCCTTCTCGAACTCGAGAACCTTCTTGTCGTAATCGGGAGCCATCAAAGAACTTTGAACACAACCCTTTATTCGATCCACGGGGGTATCTCATTCCGCTAACCATAGCTGGGGTACAGGTGTTAAGCTGTGTATTTTTATTCTATATTACTGTCGCCCTTGACCAGGATTGAACCTGAAGCCTAGAGATAACTGTCACTTAGAACTGTCTTAACCCAACGCCTTTATCCACTACGCTGTGTGTCCAAAGAAGGCTCCCGAGTCGAAAAGAAGGTTCCCGCGTTCGAAAAGGCTCCCGAGTCCGACAAGAAATACATGAAGAAGGTCGGGGGTACATCCACCGAAACGTTGTACAGATAACAATAAAGATGAGAACAATAGTCCAAATAATAATATTGTTTTAGTATAGCATTTATTCTAAAACTATCATCAACAAATAAATGAATTAAAACTTAGTTCAATTCTAATGGTTTATTTAACAACAAAACACTGGCTAACAATATAAACGTCTTATGTATAGAGTCAAATGTGAGAGACTTAGCAGTCTGATGGCGATGGAATTATATGATAGCTGTATCTTCCATTTTAATCAATCCTCGGAGATGATTTCTGGCCGTCAGCTCTTGAAACTTGTTCCAATGTCTATCCTATTTTGGCTCTAAAACTTCTGGGCATATCACGTATTTACTATAATATAATTCATCTGATATTTACCATAAATGTCATTTTAACTTCCTTTTCTTACCATTGTTTATGGAGTCATTCAATTTAATCTTAAATTCTTTCATTCCATTGCTGTTTTTCGTATGATTAGGCAATTTGTTCCAAAAATATGACACTATAGCAAAAAATCCACTCAGTTTTTCAAATATGCCTTGACAGTAAATTTCCAAAAGTATTTTAAAAAAATACCTATTATAATTAGAAATTCATTAATTATTTTTAAAAATTTTAATCATATCATCAGATAATCTCCTTCCTAGTAAAGTAGTTAATCCTAATTCCTTCCATCTCACCTTGTAAGTGTAATATTTTACTCTTTTTATTAGTTTTGTTACTTTTCGTTGAATGCCTTTCAATCTCAATAAGTAAAAGTCATCGGAGTGATCTAAAGTCGGTATCAGCCAGACAGCGTGGAGTCTATTCCCTTTTCATTAGCACTAGACCAAGGAGATTGTTTAGCGTCTGAGGTTGGTTTCAACAGTTACCATCAGATTCCTGTGCTACTCGTACACCGAGTTGGTGAGGGCCGTCATCGAACCAGGAACCTTGTGGTTCCCATGTGCACGCTCTACCGACTGAGCTAAACCGGACACCCCAATTTCCATGTCTAGAACTCAGACCCGAGTACAATATTCTATATTGGGTCTTATTATGATATATTATGTTTATATGTATATGTTTATTACTTATATATGTTTACAAATGCATACGCCCATTAAATATCTATCTGTACATGCCCAGCATAGATAAAATGACATCAGTGAATAATACAATTCTTCAGGATTTATCCTGATTTCGAGGTTACACCTCCACTAGATTCTTCTGTGTTGTCATGTAAAGCCTTCTTGAAACACACAACGAAAAGATATGCAAATAATTCCCATTTCTCAATACGGATCTTTTCTTTTTTCTTTTTCCGCTTTTTTATGTCGTCATTTGTTATTCAAATAAATTTTTTTTTTCACAAAAAGGGAGGGAAGTAACGACAAGTTCATAATCAGGTAGATTTTTCTTTTCTTATTCTCGGTAGAAACTTCTGCTCGTTGTGTCAGTAATAATTTTTGTCTGAAAGGTAACTTGGCTGGATTTTACGATATGTCAACCCTTGTTGGGTTATTTTATGCCCAAGACATTTTATTTTATTCATTCTTGTTGGGTATTTGATATTTTTTTTAATTCAACTTTTTAAACACATTTTTAATTCACATTTTTGAACATCTGTTGAACTCATATATTGGACCCTAACAGGTTCTACCACTCCAGGTCAGAGTGAACCTAGGAGTAATTGCGATAAAGGGTTCCGCCACATTCCCCAGATTTCCAGAATTAGAACTTCACTACTCGATGTAGTTTAACGTCATATCCAGGACACTAAGACCCTTAGCTACCTCCATCTCGCACATGTATGATAAAAAGGATTGGGATTACCTTAATAAAAAAAAGAGTCAAGACAATCGTATAGGTACTAGGGCTTGACGTGACCAGCCGATTGGTCGGAGGGACTCTCAGACCACCCATCTAACCTAAGTAAGGGTCAAAGTTGAGTGCTGCATGTCACAGGCTGCATAACGGTTGGATGATTAAGGAACAAGTGTATTAATATATATACATGTATATTCATAAGTTATGTGTCCTCATTGCCGGTTCGCGATATGGCAAAGGTTGACCGTAAAATATTGCAGCATAGAATAATTTTAAAACTATAATAAAACAACCACTTATTAAAGAGAAAGAAAAAAATGGTATTAAAGAATATTCAAAAGAATAAGAAAAAATAATTAATTTTTAATTTTCTTTTCTAATAATGTTTTTCTTAGATTATTTGTAGTATATAGTTATTTACTCAGCTTAGCTTAGATGCGGCACAAGACCAGAAGTATGGGGCACCCAGTGAGAATCGAACTCACTAACAATGGTATGCGAAGCTAGCTTGCTAACCATTACATCACGTAAGGTGCCCCTTGTTATTTACTAAGCTTAGCTTAGATGTAGCACAAGGCCAGGGGTATGGGGCGCCCAATGAGAATCGAACTCACTAACAATGGTCTGCAAATCTAGCTTGCTAACCATGTGAGGGGCCCATCATTAGTATATAGTTATTTACTAAGCTTGGCTTAGATGTGGCACAAAGCCAGAAAATCGGGCACCCAGTGAGAATCGAACTCACTAACAATGGTCTGCGAAGCTAGCTTGCTAACTATTACACCACCTGAGGTGCCAATAATTTGTAGTATATAAGCCGTGCTACAATCTACCACTTAATGTTATAGACTAACCGAAGTCACATGGTTTAAATCATTTACGTCCATTAAACCATATGTCCATTTGCAATCATTGACGAAGGACCTGCAAGACTGAGGAACACTAAGGAGCAACCAAAGGATTCTTCATTAAGGATCGCGCTCTACTTAACACAAGGATCTCCGCTGGAAAGCTCCCTTGCTTTAAGCCTAAATGATGGTCACAAAATCGTAACAGTTTTCTTTTGTTTTTTTTTTATTGGCAAATTTTATCGTCGAAAATTCAAATTAGCTCATCTCATTTGAGAAAAAAAGCTTCATATGAGACAAATGCATTTTTTTGAAGCGGAAAGCCTCAGCCTTTAAAAATGATCTGGTTCACATCCTATGACGTGTCATTAATTTTGTCCGCGTATTATCAAGTGGCTTGCGATAAATATCAACTTGAATGAATCTTTGTTATATGAGAATTTAGAAGATTTAATGTAAATAACATAATGTTGAATATATAAACATAAGTATATATACAGACATACATGCATATATATACATACATATATAACAGAATGATTATATATATATATATATATATATATAATATATATATATAAACAGAATAATATATAAAAGTATGTATATGTATATAAAATCATAACTATGATAAATATAAACTTGATAATATATATATATATATATATATATATATATATATATATAAACATTGTGATATTCATATATGAACATAAGTTTGTTTACATACATAAACATAAGGATAACTACATATATATGTTTGTGTGTGTGTGTGTGTGTTTGAGCTGCATTCTTTCATTTATGCATGTAGAATTAAACAAAAGACAAATCTTCTGTTTAACAATTATATTAACAATCTCTTCAAGCCTTCTGGCCAACTTTTCACATCTAAAATTATGCATGCCCCCACTCTAATTACCGAAATATCCTAACGGAAAATACACACATTTTTGCACAAAGAAAAAACAAACAAAAATTCCAAAATACTAAAAGCTTTATAGATCAAACAATACAAACCATCCTCAAATAAGATTAATTTTGAATGCAGTAATTACATTTTAAAATGCCTATAACACTTTTTCTACCAATTCTCCTCCTTCTAGCCTCCACACCCCTTAATATAATTTCTACGAGTACTCTCACTACTACTCACTTGAAAAAACAAACAAACTGGAACACAACCACATCGCTCCTGATGATGGCACTTCGAAGTGCCGAAAGTAGTTGGGATAAAAACTTTGATGGACTAATCCACGGATTCCATCCAATTGTAAAAACGTTGTCCAGAAAGCTTGAAAATATGGTTACTAAAATTGTTAAACAGGAGACATCTGTTTTGTTTAATTCTGCACACACACACACACACACATTATATATATATAAATCTAATAACTTCATATATATAAACTTAATGATAAATTCATATATATATATAAAGTTATCATTACGTTTATATATATGAAGTTATATATATGAAGTTATATATATATATATATATATATATATATATATATATAAAAACATAAGCTTTGACGTTAACAGATGCCTTTATTAATCAGTGACCTAAATAACAAGAATCTAAAGGAAATAAATGGTGGTGTGTGATGGGGTAGATCCTAAGTAGGTAAGAGTTGAGCGTGACAAATAAGGAAAAAGTAGTTGAGGAAGATGACAAATATAGGGCCAAGCTTAGTCGTGACATAAGAGCAAGTGATGTAAAAGGGAAATGCTTATTGCTCACTGGCCTTTTCAAAGTATCATTAATATTAGGCATATGGTGAGGCAAACGTCGCTATTAATTTATCTTTGTAAGTCAACAAACTGTAGCCCAGTAGTGTCCAACATGCGGCCCGAGGGCCACATGCGGTTTGGCGAAGCTATTTCGATTCGAAATTTACATTAAGAGGCTCGCGATTCAAGGCGGACTGGAAATGACGCAAAAGTAAATAAATAAATAAACGAAAGAAGAAATAAATTAAAAAAAAAATACAAACATGTCTGACACTCTTTAAAATAACTTGTTTCGAGTGGCAACATATAAATACAAGGCTCTTAACAACATTGCACATTTAACCAGGGGACGACACTAGAATCTGATGTCCCCCCTCACAGTCTATGATATGTGGTCCCCTTCATTACATATCAATTTTCACCGGCCCTCGCCATCTCAGCGTATGAGTAGGGATTTGTGCGGTAAAGTGGGGAGCTGATGGTAGGTTTGGCGCTCCATCTCAGACGCTAGTGAAAAGGGGATAAACTCCCTCACTGTTTGGCTGATACAGACTTTAAGTCACCAAGTAGACTTTACTTTACTAGTATTAATATGATATATCATATCTGCCCATCCGGGCTTCTCGAGCAGGTTTGGGCCCACTCCTGTTGGGGTCGGGGAATAGTATGGACCGAGGGGATCAAAGTTTAGGTACTCGACTTGAATGCCTAAAAGAGGAGTCTCCTTAAGGTAAAATTGTGATATTGTAAAAAGTACCCGGTACCTCTAAAGGTAGTGATTTCCTAAAATTAGGTAATCAAGCGAGTACCGGTTACAATTAGATTTTTTTTTATTTTAACCATTGATGTTATTTTAGACAATAACAAAATTAATTATTATTCTAATAACTCCATTGTAATGTATATGATTTCTATATGCTACTGTTGAATGAGCTATCTTTATTTAATGATTCGATTAGTCAACTTAAAAGTTAATAGAAAAAAATGACATTACATGCATTTAAAAGAATTTATATAATTTATTATGAATTATTCTAATTTATTATCTAGATATATGAATAAATTATTTATATCATATCTACATATAAATAATAAATGATATGCTTAAGTAATAGCAGGTACCAGGCTTTTTTTACAATGGCCCACTTTTCGCATATATGTTGGGTACTTAAACTTTGATCCCCCCTCTTGGTTTAAAGCATCAGTTCCAGCAAGATAAGAGAAGTTAAGAAGCGATAGACATGCTCAGTATTTAGATGGGTGACCACTTGATCAATAGCAAGTACTGTAAGCAGCCTTTTTGCAGGAACACGGGCAGTTGTAAGATTGGGGTACTTACTACTCACATAAATCCCCAAATTGGTTAGAAGAGGCTCCTTAGCCTTGGTCGGCAACCCATCTAAGTCTATGTTATTTTAATTGATTTCTTTATAAAATTAGATTTAAGATTGCTTTTAATACGCTTGAGAATAACATGATAGTATTAGAAATCAGTAACAGCAAATAATTATACATTAAACCTAGTTTTGTTAAAATTATTATGCAAACTATTCCCACCATATATATGCAATGTAAATCTTTATTTTGTAGAAATCTATAACACATATTTCAGGATTTTAAATGCATTAATAATATGGGCAGTTTTGCAGCAAATCCAACTCAGACTTTAATAGAGACATCGTTAATAAATAAGATACTAATACTTAAGATTTGATAATAACTATTTCCTAATCGATGAGAATATTACTTAGATAACTAAGGAAGTGGTGACGTAGTTTCGGTTACAGACAGTTACATAATCTCCATTATAATAAGAGAAGATAATTCCTTACTGGTTTGAGCATCACGCGTTGTGTCATGTTTAGCCAATGAGCTCGATTCTCACAGAGTGGCCTTAATTCTGGACTTGTGCTAAACTAAGGTAAGCTTAATAAACAAAAACAAAAAGACAGTAAAGATATTATTGTGGCTATTGAAGACTAAGTAGGATGAGACACAAAGTCACAAGTATTCAATGAGAATCAAACTCACGATTCAGTTGTAATGAGCGGCGAGACTAACTTGCTAGCCATTACACCATAGTGGGACGCCCTAGGTTCTGTCAGTCCCGGGTTAAACTTAATAGATAATAGCAAAAGAAAAAAATCTTTGGCGCCTCGCGCGTCAAATGATTCGTGAACAAGGCTAGCAGGTGATTATGAGTGAGATCGATTCTCACTGAGTGTTCCATATATCTTACTTACCGTCATATATATATATATATATATATATATATATATATATACAAGGTGTGTCAAAAAAGTATCGAGATAGAAGCTGTATTTACCAAGATAGGAATGAACAATAAATGTATCGTTAACCTTTTTCAGAATACAAGGTTTGTCAAAAAGTAGAGATTATAAAGCTGTATTTACCAAGATAGAAATGAAGAATGAATGGAACGTTAATTGTTCAGAATACAAGGAGTGTAAAAATTTACTGAAAATCTAGATACTTTTTTGAAACACACACACACACACATATATATATATATATGTGTGTGTGTGTGTGTGTGTGGTGTGTGAGTGTGTGTGTGTGTGTGTGTGTGAGTTTGTGTGTGTGTGTGTATAATATGTCTGCTTGTCTGGGTTTTACACTGAATTGTGTCACCAAAGCAACCGCTTCTTCCTGCCTCAAACGACCTTTACTTAACAAAAAACTACCACGGGCAGGATACGAAACAAGGTGATATTTTTAGGCGGAGGCCCTCACGCTCACATATGTGTGGTTGAAAGCCTGGTGCTAAAGTACGCGAAGCTTATTAAATGCATAATTCTTTACTCGTTTTCATCGCCTCATGTGGTGTCATGTTTAGCCAATGAGCTCGATTCTCACTGGGTGGCCTCGGTTTTGGTCTTGTGCCAAACCAAGCTGAGTTTAGTAAATGACAACAGTAGTTATCATTGGTTGCTTTAAGTCACGTTGATACTTTTTTCTCCTAATGACACTTCCTCTCACTACGGCCAAATTGTTCGCTTATCACAATCACCAAAAAAACGTACGAGTCAAATGGAAAGAATTCAAGAATGGCTTCCCTACCTGTCACGTCGGAACTTTGAAAACGACTGCTGGCCATTTTGATGGATGTGTACACGTGTCTCATCGCAAGAAGATCAATCTTTTGGATCAGTGACGAAGCTGAAGGCGGGAATGTCACTTTCCAAGAATAGATGTCCCACCGTCGCCATTTTCTGATCTCTTTTTGAATTCCGATTCAACACTATTTCTAGCTCTTATCTCCCTTGTCATTTTCTTTTTTTTTTATCGTTTCTAATATTTTCACTTTATCGTTTCATAAGAATTTTATTCCGATTTAGAACAGGGGTGGGGGGAGTGATTAGATTTTGGTGTCTATGTCAACATTTTACAGAAATATACGTTTTGAGTTTTGTTCAACGAAGGGGTGATAATAGTTTCAGCACTTCTTAACCTGAGGTAAATTTACACCAAGGATAAAATTCCTTACAAGCAATGGCGTAACTAGAAGGAGAGCAGTCTATCCCCCACCCTTCAGCATGTTTTTTTCAAGAGCGGCACCTTTTAACTAATTAGTTCTCCTGTAAAATACAAGTAGAATCTCATTATATGTATATATAATTTTGGGGAAAAATATGGGTCTACCGCGGTTTCAATCGTTACAATCTCGTCAAGACCCCATATTTTACTAGAGTCTTGACGATCGAAATTTTTTCCACTATTGTTATAGCTCCACTTTTTTGGAAGTATTGTGCACTCTTGTGTAAATCACTAATGCAACTCACACGGAAACCATACACACACACACTCTCTCTCTCTCTCTTCTCTCTCTCTCTCTCTCTAGGTTTGTTTCGATTCCGTTTATCGCAAAAGATTTATACACATACGCGCAACCACACATTCATAGACACATAAAAAATGCACAATGCTTTTTTCGATACAAACACTTACACATTCAAATACTCACACCACAAAAAAAGAATATTTGACGTCATATTTCAAACCGTTCATTTTTTCAACGTTCTTTTTTCTCAGACTTCAAATTTTAAACAGACCGATAAACAAGGACTATTACTCGCCTTTCTCCTTATTCTGAGATAAAAGATTTTTCATCACCTTCCACATACCAACAAAAACCCTGAAGATGATCTAATTAATAGATCGAAACACTGCAGCGTCGGCCAATAAACTCACCACTTAACTTATTTAAACCTGTGTTTTTTCAATTTTTTATTATACTATATATATATATATATATATATATATATAAGAAAAAGGTTTAGATACTGGTCATATTAGTAGGTATACATTTATTTCCACCCATATGTATATCTATATACACATATATAATTTTATATACACATATATAATTTTATTGGAATAATATATTGCTCTGTGAATAGTTTCCGAATTATTGTACATTGAGCTCTCAAATACCAATTTTAACATCCCATTGTTAAAACAGGCCAGCTTAGAATCATACCGAACACAAGTGTGTGTGTGTGTGTGTGTGTGTGTGTGTGTGTGTGTGTAAAAACACAACTGCACTACCAATTCTCCCCATTGAAATCAGATGCTGAAATTTTACAGCCAATTTACTTTATAGCTGACAAAATCTCGACTGGACTTCAATAGAAAAATGGAAATATATCAAGAGGCTTCAAAATAAAGCAGAAATTACATTTGCCCGGAACTAGTAATTCCCGCATGGTGATGTAAAATCAACAAAGACTGGTGTTAACCTAAATTACTGCTGTGGCACCCTGTGTTAATGGTGATAATACTTTCGGCCCCGAAACCCTGCTTGAACACAGACACAACATCTGCTGAAAGCATAGTTGGGGGCATTGCTGCTGTTGTCTTTGCATTAGCAGTTGTATGAATTTATCATTATATTATTATTATTATTATCTGAGTTTTTCACAGCAGTTTTAGCTGATGAGATTTCACTGGAGTCCGAATGACAACAAGTCTCCTCAGGTCTCCAGGACTCTTCTGAGCAATGCAATATTCTGGATGGTCTCAATTCTTCCTCTGATTTCCAGTTCCTCCAATCTTTTTTCCAATCTTTTTGGGACCGTTCCAATTGCACCAACTACAATTGGTATAACTTTGACCCTCATATTCCACAGCCTTTTCAATCCTCTAGCAAGGTCCAGGTATTTGTCTATCTTTTCGTTTTCCTTCTATCATTATTATTATTATTATTATTATTATTATATACTAAAGCTGAGCGAATCAATGTTTGTCTCATGAAGGCCTTTTTACTGCTTAGTTTAATGGCACGAAAGTTATACTAAACTATTCCTTACTTTTAGGATTGAGTTATATTAATTGGTCGTGAATTAGTCGTAATTTGCATTTCAGTCAAAAACTGACCCCTCTCTGCCTGTCACTTTTTCACTCTTTATGACCTCCTCGTTATATATGTTAGTTTCTCATTGAGGAGAGAGAGAGAGAGAGAGAGAGAGAGAGAGAGAGAGAGAGAGAGAGAGAGAGAGAGAGAGAGAGAGAGTTTGAAACAGATTTGTAAGTTAAGTTTCATAAGCAGTCAACCCGGTCAACATCTTGGTTCTTAATAAATTCAAATTAGGTCAAACGTTCCCTTTCTTAAAAATCTCACAAAATGATTTTTGATGTTTTTTTTTTAAATCTCAGGCCGTAATTATTTAAAAAAAAATTAATTCGCTTTGCAAACTCACTTTTCCCTAGTCTCACTTATCTACCCAGAGCTCAATGGGTGACCCAACGGGTCACATTTTGTCTAGTATATATATATATATATATATATATATATATATATATATATAACGAAGTCGTGTCTGTTTTTGTATGTAACTCAGAAAAAATGTAATGTTTATAATAAAGAAAAAGTACAAAATTTAATTTGTGATTTTTACTGATTAAATGATGTAATTCAGTAATTAAAAATCAATCGATTTGTGAAACACCTCACAGTTCTTCATGAATAAGTATAAAGTACGTGCTACTCGCCATATTTAAACATCACCAGATTCAATTGGAAAAAAATTCTTGTTTTGTAATTTTGTGATAATTGTAAAAAAATTAAAAAAATTAAACTAAAAAAAGAATCATGAAACTATTTCAAACCCAGAAAAACCTTAGCGCTAATAACCTTGAGAAAGGTGTGCAATCTATTATCCCTCCACATATGGGTAAATACTAGGACAGAATGGGTCCTTTAAACTTGGTATAACAACCGGTTTAGGTGAATGAAAACTCTGAATTCAAACGTGTTAAACTCCGTTTAATCCTGCTCGTGTGGAGGGATATGCTTAATAAATACAGGGTTGATATATTGCGACCAAAGAGCGAGGTAAATAGTCCATCGAATAAAAAAATGAATAATAATAAACCCTGTTCAAAAATATTCATTTATTTCTATTTTACAGGAAACATTGACGCTTTTAATTCGACACTACATATGCATTTACCCAACCCCTCCGCACAAACAGAATGCGACACTTTGTAAATCTTTAAGCTGAGTTTAAAGGGTTTTGAATCCAGAATTTTCCTTCTCCTAGACTAAGGTTGAAGAGTCTAGTCTGTCCTAGTATTTACCCATAGCAGGAGGAAGAATAAGGGTATTAGCTCTATATGAAATGCAAACAGTCTCGTCAAGGATTTGAACTCGTGTCACCGTGTCCATTTTCTATGGTTGCAATTTCAATGTTTCAAGAGCCAAAATATTAATAAAGTTCAGAATCACTTTAAGCATTACCACCAACATTTCAGTTGCAATACATGCATGTGTTTACCACTCTGCTCTACTGCATCCCCATAGCTTGAGGGAGAATAGTTGGATACACACCTTTCCCAAGGGTATTAGCGCTATATGAAATGCAAACAGTCTCGTCCAGGGTTTGAACTCATTTCCTACAACGATAACCCTTACACAACAAACACCTCCTAAATAATAAATTGATACTATATATTGCGTCCCGTTGTGGTGTAATTGTTAGAAAGCTAGTCTAGCAGCTCTATTACTACTGAATAGCGAATTCGATCGTTGCTGGATGCCACCACACTTGTGACCTTGTGTCACATCCTACCCCTAACGAACGGATTGAGTAAAAACCTACATTGCATGCATTTGCAGATTAAGCTGTTGCCAATATATATCCATTTTGAATTTTCAAGAAAGCAGAATTTAAGCAAATATTGTATGTAAAAGTATCAGTAAAGTCGGCGAGGTGGCCTATTGTCGGTATCAGTCTGACAGCGAGGGAGTCTATCCTTTTTCGGTAGCACAAGACCAGGGAGGTTGTTTTTGCGTCTGAGCTGGGACGCCACACCTACCATCAGCTCCCCCACTTTACCGCACAGATCCTATCTGTGTTACTCATGCACTGAGTTGGCGAGGACCGTTATCGAATCTGAAACTTTCTGGTTCCTACTGACTGAGCTGAACCGATCCCTTATTCTGTTGAAATTTCCATGGATCCAGCTAGTTGAGGGAATAGTTTCCTTTTGGACTTGTTTCATTACACACACACATACATACATACATACATGCGCGCGCGCGCACACACACACATATATATATATATATATACACACATATGAGAAAAATGGAAGTGAATCCGACAATTATGTTGACAGATAAATGGAAAGAAATGTTGTATGGATAAATATTATCTATTGAAATGCCAACATTGTATTCTATTTAGTATTATTTTAAGTACAAAATAAAAATAAATAATAGAGAAATATATATATTGGGTATATATATATATATATCCATTATTTTCTTTAAAACTTTCACTGTTTAATTTAAAGCGGTTCTTATTACATCTAAAAAAATGACATTATTTTCTCAACATCCTTATAACTCGAATTGTACTAGGTATCTGTTGGCAAGACTCCAGGTTTAGAGTTCTGAGAAACATGGAGCCCCCCTTTCGTTGCCATTACTCCCAGGTCCACTATGACCCGTTGGGATTCCATCTACGGGTCGAATAGATCTGATTGAGATAATGTTTAAAATGATTTTGAAATACATATATTGCAAATGGATATGTGGTGTTTACCTGCTTAAAATGATTTTGAATTATATTGATACGTTGGATGGGGATGCTCGTTATGTAATGGTCATCGTCGTAGGAAATGAAAACAGTGAACGCAGTTCAAATCCTGGACGAGGCTGCTTGCATTTCATATAGCGCTAATACTCTTGGAAAAGGTGTGTATCCAACTATTCTCCCTCAAGCTATGGGTATGCAGTAGAGCAGAGTGGTAAATACATGCATGTATTGCAACTGAAATGTTGGTGGTAATGTTTAAAGTGATTCTGAACTTTATTAATACATTGGCTCTTGAAACATTGAAATTGCAATTCGGTATTAAGCATTTATTGGGCCGATTTAGTTCAGTCGGAAGAGCACTTGCTTAGGTAATCGAAAGGTTCCTGGTTCGAAAGCGGCCCTCGCCAACTCAGCGTATGAGTAGCACAGGGATCTATGCAGTAAAGTGAAGAGCTGATGGTAGGTGTGGCGCTCTACTTCAGACGCCAAAACAATCTCCTTGGTTTAGAGCTAGTGAAAAGAGGATAGGCTCCCTCGCTGTCTGGCTGACACTGACACCCCGTCGAGTTTTTTTATTAAGCGTTTACCTACTTAATGTAATTTTGCATATTTTATGTAACTGGAGACTATAACTGTCTTCGGAATAAAATAACCTAACAAGAGTTGACATGCCGTAAAACCTACCAACCAACATTTACTCATTCTTTCTTTCTAGTTTTCCTGATTGCTTATTTCTGTTCTACAAGGATTTTTTTTTAGTGTAGGTTTGCCCTTCAAACGAAATGCATGCCTTTTAGGAAACGCTAGATAGATAGATAGAATGTATCTCTACAGCTATACACACTTAGAAACCCACGTGACCCCAAGAACACTTCACTTCGCGCATGCGCATCCACGAACTATCACACAACCACATTTCCAAAACACGTTCACATACATGCAAGCCTGATAGACACGCAAAAACACAAAAGTTTTTCTTCCAGAAAAATGATAATGGGGTTATATGGGGAAAAAAAGAAAGAAATACAGCGCGCGCGCGAGAGAGAGAGAGAGCGAGAGAGAGAGAGAGAGAGAGAGATGACAGAAAGAAAGAAGGAAGAAACATCTGATACTTCGCAGTTTGTGCTTTGCAAATCCTTTAGTGCGCCCCTCACATACCCCGACCTTTCCAGTAGGTACCTCTCCAAATAGCAGCAGCAGCAGCAGTCTCACCACCCGTATCATTTCCTAGCATCTTAGTATATTGTCAGGCTTGCATCTCCGGTTACCAGTTAGAATAGACGCTGCACAGAAATTGCGTCAGCTCTGGTTTCACTAGCACCCCGATATGGCAGAAGATAGTATCTCCTTTTGTCTTTTGTTCTTTCTTTCTTATCTCTTTCTTCTCTTTTTTCTTTCTTTCACGTTTTTTCTTTGCTCTCTCTCTCTCTCTCTCTTTCCATTTCTTTTTTTCTTATTGTTTATTTATTTCCTGTTATCTTCTTCTCGTTTCTTCATTCTCTTTCTTCTTGTTTTTTTTTTAGCAAGATCTGGGATTTTTTTTTACGTCCTAAGTGTTTTCCCCTCCTTTTTCCTCTGTCGTCCTTAGCATACTACCACTCCTTCATTTGTTGATTTTTTTTTTACTTCATCCCCTTCATTTAAATCGTTTGCCGACTTCGTTTTCTTCTCTTATTTCTTTCAAGGTTTCATTCGATTCTAGGTCTTTTGCAGTTGAAGGACGTCAGGAAAAAACAGAAAACAAGTAAACAAAAAACAAAGAAAATCAAAAGAAAGACTTTGCTTAAAACTTAGTTTGGGCAAGTGGCACACAAAGAAAGCTAGTTTTTCACCAATTTGAGAAATATTGGTTGGAAAAACCCAACCGGGAGAGGAGAGCGTCTGTGTGTTAGGACACCACGCCCGTAGTTACAGTTATTAGTGAGCTAGTCTGCTCTTTGTAGATATCCCTTGGTGCCCCACAGTAGCGACCTTAAATCAGACAATATATATATATATATATATATATATATATATAATATATGAAAATAATAAATAATAATAATAATAATAATAATAATAAAGTAAGCCTAATGAGTCAGAGAATATCTACCTAGGTTTCTCCTAACGGATCATCAGGATAATTCTGAGTCAGAATTAACCTGATGATCTGTTAGTTGAAACATAGGTAGATATTCTCTGACCCATTCGCTTACTTTATAATTTATTGGCTCTACTTATTGTATTGAGCACTTTAGTATATTTAACTTAGGCAACTCTTGCAGAATTTTTTTCTTTTGACCATTTTAATAGTATCAACTGATTATTTTTAGGAGGTGCATATAATAAGGTCTCTTTTTTTTATAAGATTTTTCCAGGCGAAAGTTTGTATTGTATAATTACAGAGTAATTGCCAACGAATTAAATTTTAAAAAATAAATACGACCAGAGAATAAAAAAAACCCAAAACATTAAAATCATTTTGCTAAAATTTGCTACCGATTCAAAAACTGACCCATCTTATATATAAGCCAGTCGTTAGCAGCTGAAAATTAACATACAAATTAATACAAGTTCAATATACGGCTCATATCCTTCAATCTCTCTTTTTACACTCCCTAAAGATAGTCAATCACGATACATAGAGAGGAGGGAAAGTAACATGCAGAATGTGAAGTAACAGAGGGGTGAGTTTTTGTCTTAATTACAAATTACGACTAATTAGAAACAAGTAAAGTGGATTTTTTCACACATACGTAAGTTAATACCAAAAGTAAGGAATATTTTGGGATGTATTTTGTATAATTAAACTAAATAGAAAAAAAAAAACTTTAGCAAACAATCATTGATCCACCCAGCATTAGTATTATATATATATATATATACTTGTTTATAGCCCATGGTGTCTCATCGTGATGTAATGGTTTACAAGCTGGTCCCACAGATTCATTACCACTCTGGTAATTAAATAGAATTCAATCCTTTTATATATATAAGTTTACTTATATATATATATATATATATATATCATATATAGATAATATATGCTTATATATATATGTTTATATTTATGTGCATATATATATATGCTTATAAGAATATATGCTTAAGTTTCATGCTTATGTAATCTTCAGGACTCATCTGAAGATTGCATAAGCATGAAATTTAAAGTTATGAGTTTAAATATATGCTTATATATACATATATACATATGCTTATATATATGCTTATATAAATATATATAATATACATATACTATATATTATATATATATATATATATATATATATATATATATATGCTTATAATTATCATTTAATATGACGGATAAGGATTTAGAGTTGGGTTTTTCATTAACGTTTTTCATGTTTGCCAGTGAGATGTCACAACTGAGGATCAAGGCTGTTTAATAATTGTCCGAAATCCCTGATGTTGTAACCCGTGTACATGTATTTTCGACCTTCCTTCTTCTTATCAGGACCTTGGTTTATATATATATATATATATATATATATATATATATATATATATATATATATACAATTAAACACCAAAAATTGGAGCTAGCTATTACAAAGGGTAATTTTCAGCGCAGCAATATTCAAAGTGGAGAAGTTCCAACATGTTGTTTATGTGATAGAGTATGTTCTCTCAAGGCTGGCCTGCTGACTCATCTGAGAAAACACGAGAATAGAGTGTCAAAGGATACTGGCACCCAACTATGATACAAAAAAAACAGGATATGGTCTTACTCGAACACGAGTTGACAACCATTATATATATATATATATATATATATATATATATATATATTCCGCCTAATTCAATATTAATTAATTAATTTCAAAATTAGGTACGACTCCAATTAAGCACATATCTCCCAAAAATTGTCGGCAAAAAGCCATTCCAAACATACCTTGTTTACATATATATATATATATATATATATATATATATATATATATATATATATATATATATATATATATATATATAAGGAAAAAATAACAAAGAAGATTTAGATTTTTGGCATTATAGATTATTTCAGGGAACCCAGAGAAGTTACCCGGTCGTTCCCATCCTCAGATGTAAATGAGGATTCCTTTATTATTCAGTCAGTTGAAAATCATTCCTGAAGGTAATTTAACTGCTGGTCATAAATTAACATTTTCTACAGCTGATAATCTGTTGTGTCATATATATATATATATATATATATATATATATATATATATATATATATATATATGTGTGTGTGTGTGTGTGTGTATGTGTGGTGTGTGTATCAGGATATATGAATATGGATTCAAAATTATTTTCACTGACTCCTATGCAGAAAACTGTAGAAATTGTATTTAAATAATGCTGTATTGCCAAAAGTCTGTACGGCATTTAGTACGTGTCCACTGCTCAGAATCACATACATTTTCGATACCACATTGTGTGTGTGTGTGTGTGTTGTGTGTGTGAGTGAGTGAGTGAGTGAGAGAGAGAGAGAGGGGAGGGAGATTGGGAGGAAAGAGGAGCGACTGTTAAATGTCTGTTCACATGCACAGATAAACCCGAGACATAAATGACTATAAAATATCTGTCCGACGAAGCGAAAATTAATGTGTTTATAAAATGACTGGTAGCCATTGCTTTCAGAAAAAGAATGAGACAAATTAATATCCCCCCCCCCCTTTCATTTTGTTTTGATTTTTTACATCGCTCAACTGTGGGGACAAAATAGTTCTTTGCGCACAGAATAAACTTCAATATCAAATGCTGAAAACGTTACATTATGAAATTTTGGCTGAAAAATTAGGGCATGTTCTTTTTTTATTATCTATTCTATAATCATCAAGTCGAACCAACAGCATGGATTCTCATGACTCTCTCTACCCCATCCTCTCTCTCTCTCTCTCTCTCTCTCTCTCTCTCTCTCTCTCTCTCTCTCTCTCTCTCTCTCGCCAACCGTCCCAATCGGTCATC
>CM042137.1:89169015-89201515 GCA_023376005.1 Doryteuthis pealeii | reverse complement strand
AAAATAAAAACGTTATTTATCCAACACGTTCCCATCGAGTAAGATATGAAACAAAATCGCAAGTATGGGGCATCCAGTGCGGATCGAACTCGTTATTGACTAGTAGTAGTGAATCTTATTGACCCTCAGTCTCGTCTTGAATGTTTTCAACATCTTGTCGCTTCTAGTCTTATTCTTTCATTTATGTTTTATATATTTTTTGTGTGTGCGAAGTTTCATGTCTACTTATTCGGAGAGAGAGAGAGAGAGAGAGAGAGAGAGAGAGAGAGAGAGAGGATATTTACTCACCTCTCAGACTCAAAAAATCACTTTTGTTTTCAAATTCAAGCCTGACAAATGAAGCCGGTCTAACTCATCGTGCACACTGTGTTCAATTCATTTATTACATCTCTCTCTATAAGTATGTCTGTCTGTCTGTCTGTGTGTACGGGTCTGAACTTGTGTTACCAAGACAAATCTGTCTTCCCGACTCAAACAAGTTTCTGATGAACCAGCTATATAACTTGATAAAAGGTAGCCACATTAAAAATTATTTCCTTTTGTTTACCTCTCACTCTCTACAAAAGTTAGAGGCGTGTGGCATAATCGTTAGAGTCATAGGAAATGAACTTGTCGACCCGAGTTCAAATCTTGGACGCATTCTATATAGCGCTAATACCCTTGAGAAATGCATGCATCCAACTACTCTGCCTCCATCAATGGGTAAATAGTAGGGCAGAGTGGGCTAGGTAACCAGTCTAGAAGGAAAACTCTAAATTCAAACATGTTAAACTCCGCTTAAGAAACTGACCTTGTGTCACGTCCTACTCGTGCAGAGGGGGTTGGTAAATGTGTAAAACTCTCTACAAAAGTTACTATTCTGATAATCAGCAGTCGACGCATCAGACCTCAGAAATGTACAACTGTGCGTTCGAATAATTACCTTCATTTCCTTCTCTTTCGTGTGACAGTCACCTTGCTTGATTTTTGGTTGATTTTCTTTTGTCTTTTTTATGTTTTTTAAAGATTAATTTTTACTTTTTACTATTTTTAAAAATTTTAGTTGCCCTCGCCATACTCATAGATCAAAGAAATAGCCCAATACCCTCGGTATTTTCTTTTTGGGAGGCTTTAAGCATGGACCCTGACTCTACTCTCCAAGGAGAGGATCAGGCTTCCTGGAACTGAAATTCGAGGCATTTGGCGCTTTAGACATCGAAGGACGAGAAAGCAGTAATTTTATTCATAGTTACTAACATAAAAAAAATGAAAAAAAGAATTAACAACTTCTGACCTATTACTCGATTTGATGTTCAGTGCGAGTTAAAGAATCGGCTCCAGTGTTAATGCAGCAATCTGAAGGTCGAAAGGTCAAGTGATAGAAAACAATTATACTAGTTCATAAAATACTAGTAAAATCTACACGATGTGGAATCAAAAGTATCAGGACTGAAAGTTTTTTATTTTTTTATTTTATTCATTTCTTTTTCATTTAGATAGAAGGTAAAAAGTTCCGTTCACATTTGCTTCTCAGAATTCACACTCAGCTAAGAAATCTCGGATTATTCTAAATATATTAATTTAAGGCCACCTGTTGGTCATGGGTGGGGACCAATGATGCTTGATGATCGAATCTTGGTGGCTGAGCAGTCCATGACATGCAACACCCCACTGTAATGACAAACGATAATACCGATAGACTTTGGAAAGCTTTATTCTACTTATAGTAATTGGTACACTTATTGAGAGTTTGTATAGTCTAGTATTCACTAGGGAGTTCTCCAAATGGGGGGGTATTCATAAAATAGGGGAGGTAACTTTCAATTATTTATTACACCCACTTTGGCCCTTATTTACGCTAGCCGAGCAGGCGGGGAGGCCCTCTTCAATCATTCGGTTGACCACGTCACATCTATAAGATTGTCCTGACGGTATTGCCCTTATGGCAATCCCCCAACTATTTTTATCATATATTAGCTAGAAAGAGGTGGCTGGGTGTTTAGTGTCCTGGGTATGACGTTAAACTACATCTAGTGGTGATTTTTCAATTTTGGAGCTCTGGGGAGTATCGAGTAACCCTTCATCACCATTACTCCCAGGTTCACCCTGACCTGAAGTGGTAGTACCTGTTAGGGTCCCATCTATGGTTTAAATAGAAAAAAATAGTTAAAATGTGTTTAAAAAAGACCTCTAGCACATATATGATAAAAAGGGTTGGGGGATTGCCTCAATATAGGTGCTAAGGCTTAACATGATCAAACGATTCATCGGAGAGGTCTCTCCGACCGCCTGTCTAGCCTAAGTAATGGCCATAATGGAGTGTTGCATGTCATGGACTGCTCAGCCATGGTTTTAAGTAACTTAATAATAATAATAATAATAATAATAAAAATTTGTTTGTACACAGTTATATGGGGGCAGTCTCCATAGCCTAGTGGCAAACGCGATGGGCTGTGATATCGTAACAAGCGAGTTCGGACTCCAGTCGCTCTATTACAATCACTTTTGGACAAATACCCTTGGGAAAGGTATGAATACCCTCATCTTCCCTGTCTATGGGTTAAATAGTGCCAGTACTATTCTTCTACAGGGATGGATTTGGCATTAGATAACCTAAGAATATTGATATGCCGTTAAACAGAGAAACAAAACAGATGGTATCAAGTATTCCTATCCAATACTGATAATTTTCAAACACGTCTCCTTGTACAATAGATGTGATCCTAACATGTACTACCACTCCGGGTCAGAGTGGATCTGGGAGTAATGGTAACAAAGGGGTGACACCATACTCTCCAAAGCTGCAGAACTGGATTATGACCACCAGTGTAATGTCCAGAACACCTCTTTTTTGAGAGGGGTATGCCACTGCAGGGGATAAAATCGGCTTATTCCTAGGTTTCGGTTCCTTTGTTTAATGGGATATCAACCTTTGTGTGTTATTCAATGTCAAAGATATCCTAGTAGAAGAACAGTTGTGGTACTATTTAACCCATAGCTGGGGGAAGGTGAGAGGTTTATTCCTTTCCCAAAGATATTAGTCCGAAAATGAACGTAGTAGGTAGCGCAACGGGAGTTATTTCTCTGGACTCCCCTAAGCTAATTTGATTGAGAAGATTAATTTGTCACAACTTTCACTACTTCAGGCATAAGATTGAGTTTTATTTTTCGTGCACGTGTTCAAATAAGGGGTCAAAATTGACACCTCGACCGAGAAATAATTGCCCTATTATATGCAAATTACAAGTTTTGTCCTCAATGTAGCAAAAATAATAAAGATATAATTATGCTAAACATTAACCTCCCACCAAAAAAACAAAAAAAAAAAAACAAAACAAAAAAACCCACAAAAATTGGCAGCTTTTAACATTTTCAATATAGGAACTTTTTTTAATATATTTCTTTGAGCACTTAATTATGCTTAACAAACATAATACGTTCCATCTCTTTTTGAAAACAAATGATGTTTCCATTACTTTCAAATTAACACCCGTTGCATGTAGAAAATAACTTGGCGAAATGAGGTAGAAAAAATGTCTACATTGCCTTAAGTAATTATGCATCTTCGTTAATTGGATTCATACTCATGAATAAATTTGAAAATAGAAAACGGAACAAAAGAAAATATCCAAAAAAATATCAATTCTCAAACCATGAATTGCCGGGAAATAATGAAATCAGTAGATTTGTTTATAGTTATTTTTCTTTTCTTTAAGGTAATTAGCACTTTGTGGACCCTCGTCTGAAATAGTGAAATAAAGTATTTTCTTATTTTCCGCATATTCAGACTCATGTATAATAATTTATAGCTTATAACAGATTTCTAAAAATCAGTACACGGACTATCATTATTACTAACAAAAATATGCGCCTTCCGGACGCAAGTATTTAACTTTTAATGTAATAAAATAGATCAAATTAAAAAGACCAACGAAAGTAAATAAGAACGCATTTAAAAAGATTATTCTTATTTTTATTTTATCTTAGTGTATTTCTGTATAAGATTATATATAGGGTTACTTTTAATACGTTTGCGAATGAAAACAGTAATATCAGAAATATATAAAACCAAGTAATTATTTATTAAACTCAGTATGCAATTTACCTTCACGATATAGATTGTAATTTTTTATTTCTTAGTGATATATAACACACATTGCGGGATTTCAAACGTATTAATAATGGGGGCTGTTTTGAGGCAAATCTAACTCAATAGACTTTAATATAGATTATCGTTAATGAATGAGATTCTAATAAAGATTAAATGATGATAATCTAATTATCACTGATCATATAACTTAGATAACTAGGGAATTGTGACGTTGGTGATGACTGTTTGTGTTACAGACTGATATAGAGATAATTTCCAATATACCATTATTATTATTAGTAGTAGTAGTACCTTGACTTATCAGTTTACGAGTTTTCCAAGTTAAGAGCTGTCTCTCAGTCGAGTTTTGCTTTGTGTAAAGAGCAAAAATTGAGGTACGAGCGAGCTTCAGATACACTTATGTTAATAAGTTCACTAAAAGCATTTAATTTTCCAAATTTATTACGTCAAAGAAAAATATTATTCATAAAAAAATAAACATTAAAGTATATAACAACACATAATTCATTGCATCCTATTTTATTATGTTTTTATACAATAGTGCTTCTTATTTTTTTTAAAGTAACAAAAAAATCAGGGTGTTTTTGGATGGTGCCGGAATGGATTAATAGCAATTCAATTTATTTCAATGGGGAAAATTGATTTGATATACGAGCAAATTGAGTTACGAGAGAAACGAATTAAACTCCTGTGTCGGGGAGGTTGGGGTAGCACGTGTCGGCCTTTATCTCTGATGTCAAACTCAAATGTCGTTAGTGGTTGTCCTTTGTCTTCATGCAAAACAAATACGTCAATATACCTTTTCGTTTTAGCGTGAAAATGACACGGACTAATATACAAATTCCTTAGTATAGAGCAGTGTTTCTCAAACTTTTTTTGGCTGTTGCCCCCTTCAACCCAATGCGATTTTTTGTGGCCTCTCATGCCAACTTGAGTTTTTATCCCCACTCCTCTCTCCTCGCATTTCAGCTGTCAACTTAATACTTTAATGCATACTTCCTATTTAAAAAAAATGCAATAAATGAATATTTATACTAACAAAATGACATATTTATTTAACAGTTTAACTAAATAAGTTTAATAATTCATTTCAAATAATAATTATCAACTAGCAGGACCTGTGGATATACTACAGAATGATAACTTAATTATTACAATTTGATATATTTACGAAATAGTTCAATATGTAAAAAGTATAATAATATTGATTTAACTCCTCGCACACTTTTTTCTTTCTTTTTCTTTCATTAAGTTCAATTGAAACAGATTAGAGTTATCGCTTTCGCGCTCACCCCCTCTCTCTATCTTTTCCCTACTCTCTTTCTTTCTTATTATATTTTTCTGTGTAGAATTCCTTTTTTTTGCATTTCTTTCTTTATTATAAGAACGGAATGGTCCATTATTATAATGGGAACAGAAATTGGTCGGGTCGAACAGCCGGATCTCTCCACTGAAAAAGACGTTCTCCCAACTGTCAAAGACCCCTGACCAAGTCATTCAGCCTGCAACAATTTTTCCAGCAGTCCCCCGCAAAGCTCACTCGCCTCTTGTTCGTCGCATGTCTGTGTTTTTGTTACCAAGATCAAAACGCAACTCTCTCGGTGTGGGAAGGCAGGCCTCAAATAAAGATTAACTGCCCTGACCAAGATCCTACACCCGGGCCAATCGCGTCCAGGGCTGCCATCGCAGTGTAGGAATTTGCATACGCGCCAATGAGTTAGTCTGACATCGAGCCACGACTCATGATCAGGAGGTTGTGAGTTCAATCTCTGTAGGCACCCGCTACACCCTCTGATCTCATTTTGCACGCCAGACATGTTCGTGCTCGTTTTGAGCAACCACGTACGTAATTTCTATCGCTACAATTTAGCTGAGGTGACGACAAATAAGCAACATCAGATAATTAGGATTTATATTTTTGCATTTCATCTTGGACGATTTGGATGGTCTCATTTTTAACCAGAGGCTATTGCAAGATAATAACGGTCGGAAGATTAAGGATTAAGCGTATTGATATACAGATTACAACATACTGCCTAAATATATATTTTGTGGGTCATATATTTCTGAAACCCTCCCTTGCCACATTATGGTCCCCAATTTCTGAAAGTTGGCGTTGCGACTCTTTCCAAATCTCATGGTCCCCAAGGGGCCATTTGGTCCCCCGTTGAGAAACCCAGGTATAGAGTACTAAAATTATTAAGTTCTTGAATAAATTTTATGAGTAGTGATAAAGAAACTTGTCTGTGCCTGTGTGTCTGCTTCTCTACGCGTCTTTCTGAAAAGAGAGTTCTCTACCCGAAACTCTCTCTCTCTCTCTCTCTCTCTCTCTATATATATATATATATATATATATACACACATCAAGTCGTAAGAATTTGTATACTTCTAATGAAAGCACGCACACACAAACACACTTGTAACATATATATATATTTTAAGAGAATATGTGCTTAATTGGAGTCGTACCTAATTTTGAAAATTAATTAATTAATAATGAATTAGGCGGGAATTAATTAATTTTCAAAATTAGGTACGACTCCAATTAAGCACATATTCTCCTAAAATTGTCGGCAAAAAGCCATTCCAAACACACCGTGTTTACAACTTATCATATATATATATATATATAGTTGTAGAAAAATAGTTGAACACCGAAACCGTGGTAGAGAGAACAAATTTTTTTCTACAACTATAATGTTCTATATTTTACGAAATATATTGAGCCCTTTATATTGAGCCTATTTATGCTACTACAATGAAAACGTGGTAGTAACTTTGTAACGATTAATATATATATATATATATATATATATATATATATTTTGCACGAGTGCTACCCTAATTTCTTGAGAAAGTTATTTACCTGAGCTACGAAATAGGAGAGGTGCGAAAGCAGCTGGAATGGAAAACTTTGCCGAAAGCCAAAAATCTTTGAAAGTTACCGAGGTTTCAAACTATGTCCGAAGTGTGTCTTTTCTGGAAGGGAATAAAATGGCGTTCATTCGAGCCAGAATGTCGAAAGTGAGATAACACGGGGGGGGGGGCAAAAGGAAAGAATGTAGAAAGCAAATGAGTCGAAAATATGCCGGAGGGGGGAGGAGGTTGTACAAGGGTGCGAGAAGGAAAAGGAGAAAAGCAGCAATAATAACAACAACAACAAAGTAATAAAAGAAGAAGAAGAAGAAGAAGAAGAATAGGCAGCAAGGAGATGCAAAAGAGCTACAAAGACAATGGAATCGCAGACGGTTCGTTGCATTCAGCAGAATTCCTTAACTAACGAAGAGGATTCGTTTTCTGTTCTTGAAAAAGAAGAAAATCAGAAAGGAGGCTGTGGTCACAACATAATGGCGACATTGTCTCCAGGCACCAGAACTAAGAAATGGGGGATGGGGGTAATAGAGAAGATAACGGAAATTGATAGGGGTGAATATTAAAACTTGATAATCATACAGCAAATCGTCTTCTATATATTCATCAAATTTAAGTATATCTATATATATAATACAGTATATATATATATATATATATATATATATATATATATATATATATATATATATATAGAGAGAGAGAGAGAGAGAGAGAGAGAGAGAGAGAGTGTGTGTGTGTGTGTGTGTGTGTGTGTGTATTTTTTATGACATACAAAGCGATGTATGTATTAAAACAGTTAAAATCCCCTTCGCATTCTGTAGGTGATGACAGCATGATGGTTAAGGTGACAGACTGACACTGAACCGATCGGATTTCAATCCCGGCTGTAGGTAGCTTACAAATGTCTAGCCACACTGAAGAGACTTGATAAGTCGAAACACGTGTCTGTGGATGGCTATATATATATATATATATATATATATATATATATATATATATATATAGGGGTTCATAAAGTCCTGTAGCAGGTTCAAAATGTATCAATAAAAATGGTAGTTATCTTGAAGTGTGATAATAAAAAAAGGCATCAACAATAAAACTGCAAGATTAGTATTATTAAGATTATTCGGATTATTGTCATCATCTTTATTGTTATATGTACAAGTTTTCGATCGATGTACCCTCCGGCCTTCTTCAGGTATTTCTTGTCTTAATCGGGAACCATCACGGAACTTTGAATCCAACCCTTTATTCAATCCACGGGGTTATTATTTTTTTCGTTCCGCTAACGATAGCTGGGTACAGGTGTTAAGCTATGTTAATTATTATTCTATGTTACTGTTGCCCTTGACCACGACTGAACCTGCAGTCTTGAGATAGATGTCACTTAGAACTATCTTATACCAACGCCTTTATCCACTACGCTAAGTGTCCAAAAATTCAGAGAAATAAAACTGCAAGGGTTTAACATTCATTAGTTTTTTTACAAAATAATTCTATCATTTGTTTAATGTGAGTTATTGAATTTATAATGTGAAAATTGTTACATGATTTTATGAACACCCAATACAGGGTGTTCGGTATTAATTTGACATATTTATATTTGGTTATTTTTCTCCATAGGTTGGGGGTATTGACGCACACTACGCATCATTTAAAAGATTCTTCATTCATATACGTGATGACAGATAGAATGGATGACTGGAACCCACCTGAATCATGGAAGAGAATAACTTGTATCATAATGATCTGCACCGGCCATCAAAATAAGGACATTACGGTTGCTGCCCAATGCTCCCTGAACACTGTAAAAACACTCAGGCATGAACTGAAGAATTGCAATGGAGATTACGAGAGTGTGGCTAGAAGAAAGCAACATAACAAACGATCTGATTGAGTTTGGACAGCATTTTTTCAGAGAGGGTATCAGGTTGAATTCAGATGCCTACATGGAGTTGCTAAACACTGTAGTTAAGCTCTGGATAACAAGGATAGCCAATGGTAGGCCAGCAAAATGCATGACAGTAGGATTCGGCCCCCTGCCACACCTCTGGGAAAAGTCAAAAATGGTTGTCAGTGAATTTTCACGACGACACCAGTCCCCATGTTTGGCCTCCAAACTCCTCAGATCTTATCCCCATGTATTATTATGTATGGGGCGCTGTTGAGAAAGACACCAATCGCCGTGCCAGTACTACAAAAGCCAGTTAATCGACAGAATTAAGGTAATTTTTGATACCCTTCCCAAGGAAACTGTAACATCATCTTGCTCCAGGTTCCGGAGGAGGATTGAGGCTGTGATCAACGCTAATGGTGGTTATTTTGAGTGAAATTTGTTTTCTTTACATCCATCAAATTTTATAGTTACCAAGCACTTTTTCTTTTTCTTTATAAAACTGTCAAATTTCTCCCGAACACCCTCCCTGTATATTCACTGCATAGTGCTTGGCTCGTTTTTATTTTCTGTTTTTTTTTATTTTTATTTTTTAATCTTTCTGATCTTTCATCAAGTTGTGCTGACAACACAGCTAGATGTCTTGTTCGTCTTGCTTGGATGGTTTGTGATAAGAGATATAGTGAAATGCAAATACGTACTTTTTCTATGTTAAATAAAGTTGTCTGAACCTTGTATATTTATGCAATTTTCACGACGAAAATTCGACTCCTCTAAATGGAAGGATTGCCATAAAATGAAATGAACAGATACTAATTGAGTAAACCGAGAAAACGATTTTGCATCTTTGGTACCTGGCCCTAATGTAATTTTGCTTAACTTTTTGCCTACTTTAAACTGCTCACAGCGTCTCTTCCACCAACAAATGCTTCAACGCATGCCATAAATACATTTGAAGAGTCAAACATAATGATATTAGCCTTAAGACTCAATGGTTTGATTTCTTTGTTTAATGGCATATGAACCTTTGTGGGTTATTTAATGCCAAATCCATCCTTGTAGACTAAGAGTAGTGGTATTATTTAACCCATAACTGGAGGATGATGGGGTTCATACTTTACCCCAAAGGTGATAGTTAAAAAAATGGAACTGGAGTTCGAACTCACTATGATGTCAAAATCCTGCAGGTTAGCTACTACACTACGGGGATTCTCACAATTCAGTTCTTAATTGTCTGTTTTGTTACAGGGAAAAAAATTCGTTTTTACATGCTTTTTTTTATTTACTTGTAAATATTTGTGAAAAGTTCCCCGAATCGATTGATTTTTAATTATTGAATTATATCATTTAATCAGTAAAAATCCCAAACAAAATTTGTACTTGTCTTTATTATAAACATATTAAAGTGTATGCACGATTTCGACACGTTTCAAGAAGTGTTTCTAATTGGAATCTACTGCGTTCAATCTCTGGGTCAAAGTTCAGCGGAAAGAAAAAGGCAGTGTAGCAATTATTTTCCCTTGTTTGGATAGGGTAAAGATTGGCAAAAGCTTATCTTCCCTTGCCGCCAGACTTTGCCACTAGGGGATGTTGCAGCCTGGCTATCTGGCTATTTAAACATCCGGAAAAACTAACTCTCTTTTTCATCTGGGATCTCCATATATGTACCAGACAAGTTGTATCTGTCCATTAGGACTTCGAGGCAAACCCCTCCCCCAACTATAGGCTTGTACGTGTGTCTTTAAGTGGTCCATTTTTATACTCTATCCCCATAGAGGTATTTGGCTCACCAGTCCTTAAATAACCGCATATCGCACGTGTCTTTTTGCACCCCCATGCCTGCATGGAGATTGACCACCACGTGACCCCTGTTAAATTTAGGACTATTCAGTTTTCAAGGACTCTCTTTTTCCCTTGGGACTTTCGTTCTAGTATGTTTCGTATTGTTATTGTATTGTGTATGTTGATGTTGTTCAGACAATAAAGTCTGTATTTGTAATGTGTATCTTTGTTGGAATATGCTGTATATGAATATGTAAATTCACCTGCATTCGGTGGTTTTCTGAGGCCACATAACGCCTTATAGGAAAGTGGTATTAGTTACTGAAGTGAAAATCCCCTTTAATTCTTATAACAGCATTACAAGATTGAAATTAAGAAGGTGAATTATCTTAGAAAGGTGTGTAAGTGTGGGGTATTCTTAAAGAGACAGCAGCCGGGTGTCATGAGAATGAAAGGGGTTGCGAGATGAAGAAGGAAGTTTGTACAAAAAAAAAAAAAAAAGGAAAAGAAAAGGGGCGTACGCGTACATAAATGCTAGAATGAAGAGTCTTTTATCATCTTCTGTCGTAGCGATTACTTAGACGATTTTGATGTGCTGTCAAATATCTGAGTGACATAACAATTAATCTTTAAAAAGGAAAGAAAGAAAAAACAACAAAAAAGTTTTTGATATGAGGCTTGATATATATTATTTTGATTTTTCAGACAATTGTTCTCATCTTATTTTGTGAAATACACAAGCACAAAGTTTCGGCCGTTGTATCCTCAGGCCTTCTCCAGATTTATTATCTAAATAAGATCATCGTACATTCTTCAACGCTTTGTTTGCTCAACAGTCAGGCTATTCAAAATGATTTCCCAAGTTGGATCATTGCTATGCTCGGATAGAGAAGGTCTTGACACAAAATGAGAGCAGTCTTCCATAATGGAACACATGAAGAAGACCGGAGTGTACAACGGTCGAAATGTTGTGTGTGAGTATTTCACAGTAACGATGAGGGCAACACTCGGAAAAATCAAAATGATGATTTTAAAAAATGAACTTTAAAATCTATAGTCTTTTAATCTCCCAAAGCCATGCAGTCTTAAGTGTATGACAACAGCTCACCAAAATCTCCCTCTCTCTCTCTCTCCTCACCGAGAAACTAACATAACGAGGAGGTAATCAAGATATACATAGAGAGGGGGAAGTGATAGGCATATATGAAGAGACGGGCCAGTTTTTGACTTAATTGCAAATTACGACTAACTAGAACCAATTAAAATAGAATTAATCTCCCAAAGCCATGCAGTTTTAAGTGTTTGGCAACAGCTCACAAATCTCTCTCTCTCTCTCTCTCTCTCTCTCTCTCTCTCTCTCTCTGACACACACACAGAGGTACACATGCTCATTGGTATTATCCGTGATACCGGGTCTGTCGTTATAGTTGTAATGGTTTCCATTGTCTGCATGTTTGTTTTGTCTATAGCATTGTGAAGGAAAAAGTATATATTTACCAATCCCTCAGTAGAAGTAGGATGTGACACAGGGTCAATTTCTTGTGGAGTGCAGTTTAATAGATTTGAATTCAGAGTTTTCCCTCTCCAAGAATGGTTGCCTAACCAAGATTAAAGAACTTAGCCTACTCTACTCAAACGTCTGAATGACATAACAATTATTCTTTTAAAAAGAAAGAAAAACAACAAAAAAGCAAATAAAACCCTAACTCTCTCACTCATACACACACACTTGTGCGCATGCTCACTGGTATGATTTGATGGTAGTTGCGTCTTACTGTATGTCAACCTTTGTTGGGTTATTTCATGCCGAAGACATTTTGTTTTATTCATTCTTGATGGGTATTCAATTTTTAAATTCGATTTTTTCAAACATGTTTTTTCAAACATGTTTGAAAAACCCTAACCTTTTTTTTTCTATTTAACCCATAGATGGGACCCTAACAGTTACTACCACTCCGGGTCAAAGTTAACCTGGGAGTAATGGCAATGAACGGGTACTCCACACACTCCAAAATTGGAACTTCACGTCTATATACAGTTTAACTGGTATGAATTTTCTTTTATTGAATTAGATCACTAAATAGGCCTGAATCTATTCTAGTAGAGACCAGGTTTTAATTAAGAGTTTTTCATCTCCTATACTGATTGCCTAACCAAGCTTAAAGAGTCCAGTCTGTCCTACTATTTACCCATAGCTGGAGGGGGAATAGTTGGATTCATACCTTTTCCAAGAGTATTAGCACTATGTGAACTGTGGCTTCGTCCAGGAATTGAAGTCGGGTCGACGAGTCCATTTCGACCAGAGTATGAATCGAGTATGACCCGAGTAGGATTCGAGTTAACTCGTCTATTTTGATAGTTGTAAAGGTTTCCATCGTCTACATATTTGTTTTGTCTATTGTCTATGGCGTTGAGAAAGGATAAGTGTTTATCTAGCAGTTTCGCCGCCATTGTGCCAGTTTTGCTTTTTGCATTCTAAAATACGAATGCAAGTTTTTTTTTCTTTCTTTTCTAAGACGACTTCTTGGTCTGTTACCTCAGCGTTCAGCTAATAACGGGAAAAAAAACTCACACGCGTACATATTTATCTCCGAAAATATTTTGCTGTATTTACTTACTTTCTAATAAACCGCTAAATACAAATTTGTATTTAAAATATAACATTTTTTTACTAACAGAAAATACAGTATTGTCCATAAAAAGTACACCTCACGCAATTTTTTTTATAACAAGTTAATTTTATTCAAAATTAAAAGATAATTACTATATCGATATCAATGGCTGTAGAAAGCAGATATCACAGTCACAAACCCCAGAAGAAATAGTTTGAGGGAGAAAACTAGTAGTGTATAGTTTGGGTTTGAAATAGATCTTTTGTGAAACTAATCCTGGAACTTTTCTGACATACCTCGTATATGCAAATCTGATCTCTCTGATAAGATAAAACATGAATTATTCCAAGCTGTAGCCGTATTAATACCACTGTATGGCTGCACCACTTGAACTTTAACGAAAGACTGGGAGAAAAAGCAAGGTACTCATATGTTTTGGAGTACTGAGTTGATAGAAGTATCTGCAACTTTGAAAATATACTTTAGATATTTATTAATCTGCCAACAACCACTTTTGCGACATCTCGTTAGCCAAAAAGAAAAGCTGAATAAAAAGCCAAACACCAAATCAATGTCTGTCATCTATACTTATATAAAGAGCAGTTGTGTGTATATATGTCCGGAGGAAACTATGAAAATAAAACAATTAACAGCAAAGTAAATATATATACACATTCACTATCACCATACCTTGCATCTTGAAAAAAAAATAATGAAAATTGTATTTATATTCGGGAAGATAATTAAGATAGAAAAATTAAATAGTAACAGCATGGTATTTCTCTGAATGTTTGAGATGAGGCTTGATGATTAGTATTATTAGCATTATTCGGACTATTGTCCCCATCTTCATTGCTATTTGTACAACGTTTCAGCCGATATGCCCTCCGGCCTTCTTCAGGTATTTCTTGTCGGACTCGGGAACCTTTCGGACTCGGGAACATTCTTTTCGACTCGGGAACCTTCTTGTCGTAATCGGGAGCCATCGCGGAACTTTGAGCCTAGCCCTTTATTTTGTCCACGGGGGTATCCTGTTTTCATTCCACTAACCATAGCTGGGGTAGGAGTTGTGTTAATTACTTTTCTATGTTACTGCCTCTACTCAGGATTGGACACATGGCCTAGTGGATAAGGTAGTTAGGTTAAGACAGTCCTAAGTGACAGTTATCTCTGGATTCCGGGTTCAATCCTGAGTAGAGGCAGTAACATAGAAAAATAATTAACACACCAGCTATGGTTAGCGGAATGAGAACAGGATACCCCCGTGGACAAAATAAAGGGTTAGATTCAAAGTTCCGATTTGGACAAGAAAGTTCCCGAGTTCGAAAAGAAGGTTCCCGAGTCCGAAAAGAAGGTTCCCGAGTCCGAAAAGAAATACCTGAAGAAGGTCGGAGGGCATATCGGCCGAAACGTTGTACAAATAATAATGAAGATGGGGACAATAGTCCGAATAACGCAGATAATAGCCACAGCATGGATTTAAAAAAAATTAGCATTCTAATTAAGAGACATGAATTTTTCTTTTCAGAGTTCCTGTGCACTTTTTCTGATTTCCCACCGGGTCGGATCAGCGCAAGGTCCTTTTTTACGAAGAGATTTTAATGGGGCAGCGTGTGAGGATCTAACTCGCGATTTAGTAATGATGGATCTGCGAGACTAACATTTTTGACCCCCGACCTTTCTACTCAGGCGATGCCGGGTAGACGCTTATAGTTTTTGATAAAACATGTCACCAAGAGAATCTGCTACCTAAGTACAACATTCATATATATCAGGGTAAATGTAAATAAATCTGACGGTATGTAGATATATAAAATATTTAAAAAAAAACAAGGTATTCAAAGGATGAATTTATTATAGTTTGAAGTATTAGCTAATGTTAAATGGGTCATTTTTTTTCATCAGGGCAATGTTAACATATCATTGTAATTTCTGAATATATATATATATATATATATATATATATATATATATAAGTGTGTGTGTGTGTGTAGTTTCTTCGGGACATACATACACACAACTGCCCTTTATATAAGTATAGATGACAGACGTAAATCTGATGATGGGAACCGAAATATAATTTCTCTGAGTTTCCTGAAATAGTCTATAATGCTTTCAACCTAAATCTCCTTTGTTGTTTTTTTCCTAATATAATTTTGATCTGTGACTGACAATAAGAGCACACATTGAGCTTTGCAAATTACGACAACTGAAAAACTACTACGTCGGAAGATTTCTTCCCTCGATCTTTGGATTACACACACACACATATATATATATATATATATATATATATATATAATGTGCGTGTGTTTGTATGTGTGCAGGGCGTTTGTATTATTCAGAGTGCTTATTTTGATAATTTTCTCTCGTGTGTATTACTGATTTTACAAGTAGACGAGTCACAGTGGGTGTGGATGCATCTTCACTCTTGGGAGAGAACCAGAGCCAGATGATTAAACAAGATTTGGGGATCAAAAGAATTATTCTATCTACCTCCAATGCCTTCCCTTTATTTGTTTAACTGATTTTTCTAAAAAAAAAAAAAGTGGATTTCCGTTTACCATGAAAGTCGGTAAGGACCTCTCTCCCCCCCCATCCTCATTGAACCTGCTCGAACTCCTCTGAACCATTAAGGCCGGTTTTATGAATTGATTCATGGTGGAGTCGCGTGATCGGACATTTTATTTGGAATCCGATAAGATGGAAGGCGCCCCTTCTTTTTAATCGTACTATAAGTCTCCAAATGGACAACTCGAAATCAACTCGTATTTCCTCCTTCAATTACCCTTCGTGCATCCGCTTATCTAACCCACATCATTTATCTATCAGTCTTTTTATTTGCACCCCTCTCCCATTTATCTATCTATTCGCCTCTCCTTCTATCTAATTCGTCTATCTATTCGCACCCCCCCTTTGTCCAAATTATCTATCTATCCCCCTCTTTCTCTATCCAATTCATTCATCTATTTCTCTCTATCCGATTTATCAATCTATCAATTTGCCTCTTTCCCCCCATTTAAGTCTCTCCCTCTCCCTTTTACCCAATTCATCTATCTATTACCCTCTCTCCCTCTATCCAGTTTATCTATCCATCTACCTCTTTCTTTATCCAATTTATTTATCTATTCCCCTCTATCCATCTATATCCATCAATATCATTTATCCACCCATCGATTTGCCTCTCTCACTCATTTATCTATTTCCTTCTATTCAATCTATCTATTCTCCTCTTTATACAATTAATTTTTTCCCCTCTCCTTCTATCCAATCTATCTATTTCCCCCTCCTATGCAATTCATCAATCTATTTCCTTCTCACTCTATCAAATCTATCTATTCTCCTCTCCCTTAATCCAATTTAATTATTCCCCACTCACTCTATCCAATTCATCAATCTATTTCCTTCTCCCTCTATGAAATCTATCTATCTCTTCCCCTTCCATTTTATCCATCTATTTCCCTCAGTCCCATTGATTTATCTATTCACTTCTTTATCCCATTTATTTACCTATCTATTTCTCTCTCTCTCTCTCTCCCATTTCTCTACCTATCAGCCTCTATCCCATTTATCTATCTGTCTATAGATTCCCCTCTATCCCCTCTATTTTCATCTCCCATTTACCTACATGTCTATTTCGTTCTATCCCGTTTATCTGTATTAGTCTTTTCCCCATTGATCTATCTCGCTCTACCCCATCTTTCTGTTCATCTATCTCTCCATTAGCCTCCGTCACTACAAGCTTGAAAAAGAGGAATACTCTTGATCTAGTATAATTCTGCCCGTATAGACATTGGCTTGATAATTTTGATAGTGACTTCTTCACCAGAGCAAATAATATAAATCACAAATATGCATACCTCTTCCTGTTCTGCTATTCAATGCTCTAACATCTAAATTCTCTGCCCACTTGGACTTTTGTCAGTTGATTGTTTGTGTGCAGTTTCTCTTGTTATCTTTCTATTCAGTATTTTAGTAAAAATCCCTGTAGATGGGCGATGCCCTAAAATGTCTTTTTCTGGTTATATTCAAAATATATAAGAATCACATAGTAAAACTGAAGTAGGCGTATGTAATATGGAATAGAAAGAAAGACAGACTGATATATGAATACACGCATCAACGCATATATATTCTCTCACTCACCCCTTTATATATATATATATATATATATATATATATATATATATATATATATATATATACACACACACACTCTTTCACACACACACCCATATATATACTCTCTTGCATACGCCCAAGTATATGTCTCTCTCTCTCTATATATATATATGTGTGTATGTGTATACAGCTATATATATATATATAATATATATATATATATATATATATATACTCTCACACACGCCCATATATATATATATATATATATATATACTCTCACACACGCCCATATGTATACATGTATATATATATACATATGCTCTCACACACGCCCATATGTATACATGTATATATATATACATATGCTCTCACACAGGCCCATATATATATACATATGCTTTCACACAGGCCCATTTATATACATATGCTCTCACACAGGCCCATTTATATACATATGCTCTCACACAGGCCCATATATATATATATATATATATATATATACATACACATACACTCTCACAAACGCCCATATATGCACACTCACACATATACTCATTCACACACACTCACATTCTCACACACGCGCATATATACTAACACACAAACACACACAAACACACACACACACACATACACACACACACACACATATATATATATATATATATGCATATGTCGGTATTTGAGTGTGTTGACTATTTAGATGGGTGACCATTCGGTAAAAGCAGTTACTGTAAGCCAAGCCAAGTAAAGCTTTGTGAATAACGGGTCATGCTTAAAACACCGGTTTCCACTGGATACCCGAAGTTAAGCAACGATAACCCTTCTCAGTTCTTAGATGGGTGGCCACTTAGAAACAGCAGGTACTGTAAGCAGTATAAAGCATGTGTGCCTATGTGCCCGACTAAACAAAACATAGAAAACTTTTGTAAAATTAAGATTTTGTTTTTTGTGCATAAATTTAAAATGCATTTCTCACTATAGAGCTCTTCTGTTGTCTCCAGTAGCCAAAATCATGACATTACTAAACTGGTCGACCTACTCGTCTGCGTTGGGTAAGAAATCAAGACTTTGGTTACTGCTGATTATTTTATAATATTTCTTATCAATTAAATATTTACATAGAACGATTACTAATTTTAATTGTTACTTTAGAAAACACAAAAGAGATTCAACAATTATACCTTAGCCTTGTCGGCTGGAGCTTTAGAATACGCCGACAGCACCTCTGCTGAAGGGTAAGAACCCCCCTCCCAAATGGGGTACCTGCTGGCCGTGGGTGGCGACCCATGATGTTTAAGGATAGAACACTGGTTGCTAAGCAGTCCATGACATGCAACACTCCACTTAGACCCTTACTTAGGGTAGAAGGGCGGTCTGAGAGGCCCCCTCCAATCAATCGGCTGGTCACGTCAAGCCCTAGCACCTATATGATTGCTCCAACCTATTTGCCATATGGGTGCTACAAAGCAGTGTCTGAGGGTCTTCATGTCCTAGGAATGATGTTAAACTATCTGATAGTGAGGTTCCAGTTCTGGAGGTTTGGGGAATGTGGAGCACTCCTTCATCACCATTGTTCCCAGATCCACTCTGACCCGGAGTGGTAGTACCTGTTAGGGTCCCATCTATGGGTCAAATAGAATAATTTTTTATAAAAAAATTGAGTATCCATTAAGAATGAATTTATTTCAAAACTTTGTCGGCATAAAATGACCCACTGAGGTTGATATGCCGTAAAACAAAACAAACCGAACCAATTATATCTTATATTATTCCATGAAATTAATATTGATCTGTAAACATTTTTAGAAGATTTTGAGGATATTTTCTATTTATCTAACTAAGGGAAACTTTATCCTTTAAGTATTTCTGTCCAGAATTTTCGTTCAGTATTGTTAGAGGAGGAGGGGTAGGAGCTTTCAAAGTAGTTTTTTGACTAACGAGAAGAGAACCCCCTCAGGTTTGAATTCAGAATTTTCCTTCTCCAAGACTGGTTGTCATAACAAGGTTAAAGAGCCCAGTCTGTCCTACTATTCATCCATAGCTGGAGGGAGATAGTTGGATTCGTACATTTCCCAAGGGTATTAGCGAAATGTGAAATTCAAACAGCTGCGTCCAGGATTTGAACTCGTCTCGCTGTGTCCATTTCCAACGACAGTAACCATTACACAACGTGCCTCCACTTTTCACTAAAGAATAATGATATGCAGTTCCATGTTGAATTACGACCACGAGCAGTATGTGATACAATATTATTTTTTTTAAGAGAGAGCTTGTTTGAATTCAGACTTTTCCTTTTCCTAGACTGGTTGCCTAACCAAGGATTAAAAAAAACTCAACCAGTTCTACTATTTATCCATAGCTGGGAGAAGAAGGTGTGCATTCATGTCTTTTCCGGGAGCATCAGTGCAAAGTAAAACGCAAAAAGTCTCGTCCAGGTCTTAAACTCAGCTCACCGATTACATTTTCTACGATATATATATATATATATATATATATATATATATATATATATATACAGATAGGTAGATAGATAATCTCAAATGATTAGCAATATTTGGGGAAATTAAATCCTCTTCATACACGTCGAAACCATTAGTGCTCCCCCCTCTCTCTCTCTCTCTCACACACACACACACACTCATAAACGCGATACAAATTAAAACACGTTGGCACATCAGCAATAATTTATTTGGAGAGTAAACAATATAACTCATTAAGAAATCAATCAGTTTTAAAAAACAATGTAACCCATTTTTGAACGTAATTGCATTCGACTGAAGGAAGAGCACCCCCCAAAAAACTAATGTGGCTGACAGGCCTCCATGGCGTCTTTGGTCGGGTCCTTTTTGGAGGTAAATGGAAAGAGAAGTAGGGTTGAACATTTGTTTTGCTGGTTATCTGGTCTTGATTGTAGGTTTGTTTGTCTATCTACAAACTGGTGATGGGACTCACTAAAAGCGCCCAAACTCTGATGCAATTGAAATACAAAGAAAAAGTAGTAAAGAATAAAATTATTTTGTATACAAAGAGCAGAAAGGAATTTGTTGATGAGGAGGGCCTCGAGTACAGCTAGGTGTAACTCGTTGGTTGAGAATGCCAAGATCATGAACATTGATGGCTTATATGCTGCAGCACAATCAGGATTATCGAAAAGGTGTCGCCGAATGGTGGAAGGTGAATTTGCATTGCTTAGTGGAGAAGAGCGGTCAAAGTTATTATTGCAGATAACAGATGGAATGAGCTGGTTTATTCAAACCTCCAATCTTTGGGTAGTGTGCCCAATGTAGCAAACATCGCATTTGCATTTAAATTTATAAATTAGACAACTTTTTTTGGTGAGGGGTCACACTATCTTTAAGATTTGGGGGAAAGAGCGTATTGAATTTGAGAACAACTCGCAACTTAATTTTATTCTTTACTCCTTTTTGGCCCTACCGTTCTTGATCCCACCAACATAAAGAAATTATATATATATATATATATATCTTTATCATTCACAATATATATATATATATATATATATATATATATATATATTATTGTGAATGATAAAGATACAAAGAAAAAGTAATTATTTAATAGCTTTGTTATGTTTAACTCTTTGGATACAGAGTGATATTTTTGTTACTGACGGTACACTGGCAAAGTGACACTTTTGATCATTTGTGATTGCTCAATGTAAGGCATTTTCCAGTTGACTACCCTTTGACCAATTCAATATTAATGTAGAAAAAAAAACATTGCTAGGTTGGTTGAATTTTATGACGTCAACTCTTGTTGGGTAATTTTCGGCCGAAGATGTTTTATTTCATTCAGTTTAAAGACATTTTTTAAAAATGGTCGGGCGATTAGCGAGGTTGCTCCAGCACAGTGATGTTCTTCTGGGCCAGGAACTCTCGGATACTCAGGGCAGTGTGGGCAGTTGCGTTGTCATGGTGAAGCACCCACGAGTTGTCCTGTCACATCTCTCGCCTCTTATCGCGCATTGAACAAAGCAAACACCGTAGTATCTCTTCGTAGACATGCTTGGTTGATCGTCTGGCTCTGTGGCAAAAACTCGAAGTGGACGATGCCCTTCATATCGAAGTTTACTGAAATACTGGAGCTTTTCTGACATACCTCGTATTCTACTGCCCCAGCCAACTGGGCGGACAGTCTAACTGTGGTGTAGGATTATACTGACGCTGTTTTGCAAAATATCAATTAAAAGAGAGTGCTTTATTTTCATGCTATTGTATTATAACAAGCCAATCAGATTATCATGTTTGTTTTGAAATTTATAAATGACTAATAGTGGGCTACCCGGCATCGCCTGGTTAAAGGGGGGAGGGGTTAAAAGTTATTCTCGCAGATTCATTACTTATCGCGAGTGAGATCCTCTCTGGTTGCTCCCTAAAAGTCTACATGTAAATATAAAACAATATAGTAAGAAATTTTCATTCAATGATTTACAATTTTTTTGAAAATAAGATATAAACGAGGCGATTAATTCAACCAATCAATATTGTATTTCAAAGCAAAAAAAACAACAAAAAAAACAAAAAAAAAAAAAAACATACAAAAATCTTTTTTTAAATAAAATAACACGCTAATGACTTTCCATTCTGTTACTTTTCAAATTTGAATTTTTAAATATCTTCCCAAGTATAAATAAAATCTTCATTATTTTTACATAAAAAGCAAGTGATAGTGATAGTGATAGTGAATATGCATATACATTTACGCTGTCGATAATTGTTTTATTTTCGTAGTTTCCTCTGGACATACATACACACAATTGTCCTTCATATATGTATAGATTAATTGCCTTGTTTGAACATCCCCTCTATTTTGCATATTTTCTGAAAATACACCCACTACAAAGATTTAAAAATATCTGTTTGCGAAAGAGTTAATGAAATGAGAATAGTTATTTTTGTAAGACTACAAATAAAAAATAATAAACGAATCATTTCTTCGTTAAATATTTTTCATTTAAAGTTTTGAAAGTTCAGTCCTATACGGTTAGATATTTTTCCGCAACAACAGGCTTCCTGCTACTGATAGTTTATAGTTAGAAAGTTGGATTTTTATACATTATATCTGTATAGATGCCTTGATTCGGCATTAAATGACATGAAAGAGGTTTGATATGCCGTCAAACAAAGCAACCATCTGCTACGATAGGTACGTCAGCTAGTACATTAGATTTACCGCGATAAAAATAAACTCGGCTTTTATTATAAAACTATAAAATTAACTAAATTTTAATGCAAAATATATGGAGGAAATTCTGTATATTTTTAGATAGAAAAAAAATCGAGACAGCTGGTCGACATGAGCGTAATCTTGGACATATCAAAGCATCTCTGTCCAAGAGTTTACCTTGAATAAAATTAGTGGAGGTCGAGGGGGGGGGGGCTATCGAATGTCCGGTTTGGTCATTTTGTTGTTCGTTTGACACATTTTCCTGTCAAGTCTTTTTTGATAATCGGACAAAAGAGAATGCCAGTAATATCTGCTAAGCAAGACGGTGTTACCAGTTAGAACAACAAACACAGAAATAATCTCAGAGAATTTCTTTGTTTCCTTTTTTCTTTTTTTCTTTTTTTTTTTTTTGTCGGTGAGACTCGATCTGATACAGCATAGCGAAGAGACTGGTTGGGGTGGAAAGAAAGGGCGGGAAACGTTAGGGCGGGAAAACGTTAGGGCGGGAATGGGAATGAAAAGCACAGCATGAAAAGAAAAGAAGAAGAAGAAGAAAAGTAAAGGGAAATATTTTAAGGTGAGAATAAAGTAATACATAAAAGATTGCTTTCAGGATCGACGATGTAAATGTTCTTAGACGGAAAATTTTGTTAGACTAGTACTTTTTTTAAAGGCATAATCAGTAAGTAAAGTCGTTGGGGTGGTCTAAAGTCGGTATTAGTCAGAGAGCGAGGGAATCTATCCTTTTTTCACTAGCGACTAAGTAGATTGTTTTGGCGTCTGGGGTGGACCTACCATCAGCTCCTTACTTTACTGCACGGATCCCTAATTATACGCTGAGTTAGCGAGGGCCAGTATCGAACCAGGAACCTTGTAGTTCTTGGGCTGATGCTCTACCGACTGAGCTAAGCCGGCCCATGATCAGTAGCAACTGTTATATACCCGTTTATCTGCTGGGTATATAACTGGGAGTGAGTAGAGGGGGGTGATGAGAGGTGAAGAGATGGGTTCTTACTTCTACTTGTTCTTACTTTGTCGCTGGTCATCCTCCTCTGGGCTGATTCTTCATTCTTCTGGGCTGGTCGTCTGTGCTTATTTTTTGGTTAATAATTCAGCAAGACTTATTTGTTTTCCATATTCTTTATTAAAAACCCACAGCCTAAAAGGGTTTCTAAACCCGCGGTGAGAAGTCAGCATTTTAGGAACGAAGGACCTCTACGTCTGCTCCTTCTGACTAACGGCCAAAATCTTGCCAACTAAACGCAATTTCCGTTCTCATGCCTTCCCCTTGGCGGAAGTCGGGGGTTAAGTAAAGGTCATTACCTATAACAGCTAAACATAACTATCTATTTACCCGTTATTTGAATTTCAACTACACTTACAAACATAATTCGTAGGCTACCCATGAATTATGTATCACAACTAGCTGACGTAATCGTCTAGACGGAGTAAAAATGTAAAACTTGGAATTGCATCTAGTTATGACAACTAAAGGATAACCATGGTAATAGCGATTCATGTTGATACTAATGTTTATGTTTAGTAAAAAAAATGCAGAATTCTATTTTTTTTTCTTTTTCTTTCTTTCTTTCTTCATTGCTTCCTTTCTTTTTCTTTAAACCTTTCCTTTTTTCACTTTCTTTCTTTCTTTCTTTCTTTCATTAATTTTTGCATTGTTCATTGCTTCCTTTCTTTTTCTTAAAATATTCGCCTTTTTTCTAATACTTTTAATTTGCATTTTAATTGCATTTGATAGTCATCTCCGTTATATCAAGAATTTCGATATGTCTTTTTCATATTGTGTTGTTAACAAAGCATTCCGACAAACCCAATTCTTCAGTACTCGTTAGAAGTGTAATCTGTGTGTAAAAGAAAGAAAGAAAAAAAACAAAACAATAAAAAACCCAACTTTAGTCGAAGATCTTTTTTCTCTCTTTTTCACAGATTATGTACTTAATGAGGGTTGAACAATGTATCGGCTGAAACATTGTGCTAATAACATCAAGAATGCGAATAAGAGGTTTTAATCGACAGAACAATTTATGGTATGCTGATGATTATTCTCAAAGTTATCGACAGCATTTTGGAAGCAGATTTTTAAAGATATAGCACTGTACGAGGGTGCACTGAAAAGTTTATGGTGAATATTTTTACCAATGGGATCCAAGCTCTGCAAAACCGATGGAAGAAGTATGTGTATTGCAAGGAGGAATATGTCAAAAAATAAACCTCATTTGGTCACATCCCATGAGAATATTTTGTCCAGCCTATGAACTTTTCAGACGACACTTGTATATCAATGAGTCAATTAGTCTTCACAGTGAGGCTTAGAATATACCGACCGTATACTCTGTGGTGGAACAAGACTCCTTCCCCTCAAATAAGGGCTTGTCATACGTTGACGTTAAACTAAATCCGGTAGTAAGGTTCGAGTTATATAGGTCTGAGAAGTGGGGGAAGTACTCCTTTGTTGCCATGACTCCCAGTTCCACTTTGAACCAGAGAAATTGTATCTGTTAGGGTGTGATCCATCTGTCAAACTGATATTTGAAAATTATTGATATTATACAGGAATACTTGAAACCATATATAAGTCGTCGGGGCGGCCTAATGTTGGTATCAGCGAGGGAGTCTATCCCCTTTTCACTAGCGCTAGACAAAGGAGATTATTTTAACGTCTGCGGTGGAGCGCCACATCTACCATCAGCTCCTCACTTCACCGCACAGATTCCTGTGCTACTCATACGCTGGGCGAGGACCGGTATCGAACCAGGAACCTTGTGATTTTTAGCCGAACGTTCTTCCGACTGAACTAAACCGGCCCTTGACTAAAAATTATTTGTACTAGCAAATATATGTACCTGTATGATATATGTTCCTCTGTTGGTAATTATACCTGTCCTAAACACTTTTTGACTCACACCCGTTTTTTGAAAATGGGAACCAATAAAAAAAAAAAACACCAGTATGCTGCCTTATTGAGACAAGAAAAGAAAACAGGTTTTTCAAATAAATTGAACATTTTCAATCTTTTTCTTTTCATATAAGCAATTATTTTATCGATAGCTATTATAACTATTATCGGTTGCAACAGTGCTATAACAATTGGCCTTCTCCAGAACTATCGGCATTACATTTATTGTAAATACAACTACCCACCAAAAAAGTATTTTTCTCAAAAATAAGATAAATATATTATCTACAAGCTTACTACTTATTTCACAGGATCGAATCTTCAATATTTCCATTAACTTTTTTTTTTTTTACTATTTTTAGGTTATATTCATATTTTGTTTGTTGAATTAATAACACATCTACTCATTTTGAAAATATAAATCGACAATGATTTACCTCAGAATGTTACTTATAGTTTGAATTTGTGCAATAGTAGTTATTGCACATTTACTTCCTGTGTATAATTAGTTTGTGATAAATTAGAAATTGTATTATCCTGGAATAAATAATCATAGTAGTCCGCATGGTGACCTCTAATGGTTAAACAGTTATTTGTTATCCCCTCTTTCTTTTCCCAACGATGAACACAAAGGTGATGTTTGGGAGAATAAAAAAATTCTGTTAACCATAAACAAAAGAACTTTAAAGAGTGTAAGAGAAGAAAAGTCAAGACAAGCTTCTTGCTACAGAATTTGCAATGTTGAAATTTGCAATGCTGAAATTACTTGGCATGTAGGTTGGTTTATGCAGTCACGGGTGATGGAGATTTGTTTAGGAGTAGAAAAGATGAAAAAAAGCACACAAAAAAAAGCACAAAAAGTCGTATTTTGACCTTTGCCTTTGCTGTATGGACAGTTCGCAAAAGATTTGCAATTGGCTCCGGGCGCAATCTTTATTTCTTTATTTTCAGTCAAAGATACACACACACTGGAATTTATCAATCTCAATTTGAATATATATATATATATATATACATTACGCGCATACATACACACACACACACACACATATATATATATATATATATATGTGTGTGTGTGTGTGTGCGTGTGTATGTATGCGCGTAAGTGTGTACATATGTTTGTGTATGCATATGTACGTTTGTATTCATAAGAGAAATAGACACATACTTGCATACATTTCTCAATCTCAGCATGAACGTAAGAGAGTGTGTGTGTGTGTGTGTTGGTGTGAGAGAGAGAGAGAGAGAGCATGTGTACACACACACACACACACACACACACACACACATATATATATATATATGTGTGCATACCTACAGACACATATACATGTTATTTATAAAAAGAGAGACAAAAATTCGCGTAAATTTCTGAATCTTAGCATGAATATATGTATTCATGTGATGATATATATATATATAATTTAAAATCTCGGTCTGAATATATATATATATATATATATATATATATATATATATATATGTGTGTGTGTGTATGTGTGTGTGTGTGTGTGTAGTATATTAAGAAAGAATGAAAAAACACAGGTTTTAAATGAGTTAAGTGGTGAGTTTAAACCTGTGTTTTTTCATTCTTTCTTAATATACTACATACCGTCGGATTCACTTCCTTTTCCTCACACGCATATATATATATATATATAATATATATATATATATATATATATATATGTGTGTGTGTGTGTGTGTGTGTGTAAATATATATATGTGTATTCATAATGAATAAGAGATAGAGACAGAGAAAGAAACGAGAGTCTTTCATTAAGAAAAAAATACAGATATGGGCACACCTCACGTGGTGTAATGGTAAGTGAGCTAGTCTCTCAACCATTCGTAGTAATTGCAATTCTCTGGGGATTCCCCACATTTATGACCTTGAGTCAAACTAAAGTAAATGACAGCACAAACACATACAGATAAATATAATAGGTAGATGTGACAAAGTATAAATAACCCAGAAATATTTATTGTGATTTTATATCAAACTAGATGACTCGTGAGCCCAAATGGATTCCCGTTGAAACAGCGACGGATGACGAGACATATTGCTGTAGCCATGTAGATGCTACTGTATGGCTGGACCAGATACAGTTTAGTGTTACGCCTAGGACACACTCTTTGGTAAGTCTGGTCTTACCCCTCTGCAAGGGATACAGTCAGCATATTCTAAGCCCCATCGACAGGGTGGTACATTTCTGAGTAACTTTAAAAAAAAAAAAGAAGAAACGAGTATATTTTTTTCACGCCTTTTTTCTTTCTTTGTTCTCACCTGTCATTTTATTTCCTTAAATCAAAGTAATTAATGTCGGAGGTGGAGAGTCGTTAGTCACAGGACTGGTTTCCGCATTGAATAAACAAAATAACCAGTCCAGGCACTCCTATCGATATTAATAAATAGGAAGCGTCTATTCATTCTCAATAAATAGCCAAATGGTTTTATGTCGAGCTATCAAATTTGGTAGCCATGTTTACGGGAAGCAGGCGGGGAGGGAGGATTTTACATTCAAAATATGTTATTATCATGGGGAAAGGTAGGCTCTCATCAAGAGGGGGTCTCTAACAATAAACAATAATTAATGGAAAACCACGCTATAGCAAAAAGTAATTCTACAGATAGTGTATACATAATACGTCGGGTATATAATATAAAGATATGAAGATCTACGAGAACAATGCGTCAGAAATGGATGGATAACGGATGTATTTCCTATCGAAGTCGGATGCCGAGGATTTATTACCAACTCAACCTTGGCATTTTTGACTAAACTTGGACTTTCTCCACCAGACAAGAGAAAATACATCAAAAAGATCCAGGATAAAGCTCTAAACACATCAGCGTGGATATGGCAATCCTACAGTATGACATCAAACCAACAAAGTCTGGTGGTATCGTAAAATACTGTTGGAGCGCTCTTGGTTAGTGGTAATGATGCTTAGGCCCCGAAACTATGCCTGAACCCAAAGTCATCATCTAATGAAGGCTTTGTTTGTTGCAATGCTACTGTGTAAATAGCAATCATTGTATGAAGTTTATTTTTTAGAGAGAGAGTGACAGACAGATGATAGATAATGAGACGATAGTTCTTACTTGTTACACTTCTGCTTACTGGTTCAGCAGCGATTTTCTTCCATCGATCTAGTGGGCATACTTCTCTTCTGAGCTTCTGCTAGGAGTTGTTCTTCTGTGTTGGGCTGGCCATTGCTTGTTTTAATTTATTTTTCAAGCCTTGGTAATAAAGCTTTATTTCCAGAACCCAGCCTATGATTTCGCCGCAGGAAAAATACCGCCTCAGAGCGGTGACAATCGCGACAACAGCGTCCGCGCTCCATAGCAATCGGGTCGCATCTCTAACTAAAACTTATTCTCACAGCGCCCAATCGCGCGCTTTCAAGGGGTCAAGTAAAAGGTTACTACCCGTCAATAAACGGCGAGTAACTTTCCATTGGAGTCCGTCATTCTGAATCTAACGGACCCTATTCGAAATATTCTAACTACAGGTACGTACATAGATCATAAGCTGATTATGATTATCTAACACAGAATTAAAATTTCGAAACTTCAAAAGAAAAAATAACGAACTGTTTTATTAAAATGATTCTTACTGGGTGCCCCTTATTTCTGTCCTTGTGTAAAACTATGCCACGCTTAGTAAATAACTTGTTTAGAAAAAATGAAATAAAGAAGTTTAAAAAAAAATCCCATTTGTCTGTTCGTCTTGGACAAGGCTCTCTACGTTTTAGATGGTCATGCAACCAGTTTAGGAGAAGGTAAATTCTGAATTCAAACCTCTTACACCAGCGTTGCAGGATAACTCTCCGCAGTGGGGTGGGGGTGGGGGCAAAATAAGAAGCAGTAGTTTCTAAGGCAGCACAATATAGTGTTCCACCTCGTTTATCAGGAATCAACGACTTTTGGCATACTTGTCACTGCGTCTGAAAAATCTGCGGTAAACAAGGGCATCTCTTTTCCTTGATCGGGATATGCATGCGGGGCTTGGGGACCGCTTGTGAATTTCCCATTCCCTAGTTACTTCTTCCATGAATGCATCACAGGTGAATTCGTTTGACGGAACCGGCTCAACCGACCCAGGGTGAATGCCGTAATAGAAGAGAGAAACACGATTAAATAAAATACTATATATATATATATATATATATATAATATATATATATTATATATATATTATATATATCAACTCCTCCACACGAGCAGGATGCGACACAAGGTCAATTTCTTAAGCGGAGTTTAACAGGTTTGAATTCAGCGTTTTCCTTCTCCTAGAATGGTTGCCGACCACGGTTAAAGAGCCAAATCTGCCTTGCTATTTACCCATAGTTGGAGGGATATTAATTGGATTCACACCTTTCCCAAGGGTATTAGTTGTATGTGAAATGCAAACAGCGTCGTGTACGATTTGAACTCGCGTCGACGAGTCAATTTCCTACGACTCTAACCATTACACCATAAAATCCTATATAAACCCTCTATAAATAATTGTTTTCAAACTATGATATCAAATCACAACCAAAAATACTTCAAATTGAAAAAAACAACCCACAAGGATTGATATGCTGCTTAGCAAAAATAACAAAACCTATCCTGTTCACTGTGATATATCTCGTCAGCCATTCCTATGCAGTTAAATGGTTTAGTACCAAGCGTTAACCACAAAGCCACAAATTCTATACATGAGAAAGGCTAAGATACTCAAGTACTCTTCATAAGTAGCTGGAAAATTTAACGGTGCTAAAACATTCATAACCGATAACCGATAAAATATTCCCAGATTATTCCCCTATTAATTAATCTTTCTTTTCTATATTAACATCTCTCTCTCTCTCTCTCTCTCTCTCTCTCTCTCTCTCTCATTCTTGGGGAAACACGGTACCTAGGTATGGGAACTGGTCTAACTACAGCGGGTTAGCATCCAGAATGCAGATGTCTCCATCTTGTTTAGAATAAATTGAAATCCCCCCCCCCACACACACACGCAGAGAATTTGGAAGATATAAGACAAAGCAGAATGAACGATTACTAGCAACAGCTTCAGTTTCAGAAATCTTCTGACGAAGAGATATTTATCTCGAAATATTAAGAATAACAAAGGTTAATACAACATCATAGGTACCTTATTTTTCTTTACACTTGCATTGTGATAGCCTTCAAAACCAATCACCAAACCAAATTGAAATCAGTTTTATCTGAGTCCACTCAGAGGTCGATGACTTTTATTGCTTTCTCTAGGCTATGAATCATTTATTCGGTTTGTGCAGGTGTATTTTGAAAATTTCAAGATCATCTGCGTAGTATGAATCTGTAATAATCTATGCGAAATATCGCCGGCTTCTGGAATTTATTTTAGCATGAAGCCTTTTTTATTATTATATCATCTTTATTTGTTAAAACGTTTTCGCAATCGACACATACAGCACAAAATTGTCGACCTATTGACCATCAAACACGATGCTTCAACCACCGCAATACGTCGACAGGATATTGTGTGTAGGGCGGCCCTCAATTCAGCCCAGATGGGAGCCAAAAATAGAGTTTGAGTTTTGTTTAACGGTTCCTTTAATGCCAGGCCACCAATAGATGTACATTATGTTCATTCGGGCGGATCTACTTAACCGATAGCCGGAGAGATGAGGGGATTCATACCTTTCCCAAGGTTATTTGTCCGAAAGTGAAAGTGTCGGCAGTTAATAACTATCCAAGATCTTTAGCTTTCCGTCTTTTTCTTACACTGCGTGGGTATCACAAATGTTGAAAGGGCAAAAGGGATGTTGTCATTTGATTCCATTTACGAAATACATTAACAATCACGCTTGAAATCTACTCACGTTTGTTTAATATTAAAGGGTGTGTTGTGGTTTTGATCAGTCGTTGGAGGAAAAGATTCTTTCATTCATAAATCGTTGCCCATCCCAAATGCATAGGAGGGGAGGAGGTTTCACTTAGTCTGTCTAGAGTCCCACTTGCCTTTTGAATGTATCACAAAATACCACGCGGTTGCATGTAGCTGGTCAAACGATCACCTGCCTATATGGTTTCCTACTTTTTATCATGGGTCTCAGCCAAGATTTAACCTTGACCTACCACCTGTCAATCACTCCCTCGCAGACGTTCCCCATACCCGTTATATCCGTGAGTGTTGGTGGAGCATTGCCACTAAGAATGATTAAAAGACAATATACACTCTATGAATTTCATCAAACACGGCCAGCTCGAACACACGCAAAATGATAGCAGCCTAGACGACCCTGACCATCACCACCGCTGGCGCCCTTTGGAAATCGGCTGTACGCAACGCAACAAATATACGATAACAAAGGAGGAAACGATTTTAAGTGCTCGTACCATCAATAGCATCTTTCAGATGTGATAATTTAAAAAAACAACTGTTAGATCCCGAATTCGATATAACTACAACAAAAAGCAGTTGCGAGCGAACATAGCAAAACAACCCCCCCCCCCAAAAAAAAAAAAAAAACAAACAAACAAGAATGGCGCTTTGCCCAACTAGGTTGTGGTTTCTATTTTCAAAAAATGCATGGAACGCAAGATGAATTGGTGATTTAAGCAAACGTTTTATTATCATTTTATTATCATTATTATAATCATCTGATTTTTGTATTCATGTTAATGTAATGCAGTCATAAATGCAAATCACAGTAAGATCTTTCATGTTCTGAATATGATACTAAATTGCACCCAGTGGTGAGGCTACAGTTCTGCTGCTCTGGGGAGTGTGAATTCAACACTATGTTGTAATTACTCGTAGCCCTAATCTGACCCAAAGAATTAGTGCCTGTTAGAGTCCCATCTATATATTTACCAACCCATCCACACGAGTAGGATGTGACACGTGGTCAATTTTATAAACAGAGTTTAAGGGATTTGAATTCAGAGTTTGATTTCTAGACTGGTTGACTAATAAAGTTACAGAGCCGTGTATCCTACTATTTACCCATAGCTAAGAGAGAATAACTGGATAATA
>CM042137.1:89076074-89168815 GCA_023376005.1 Doryteuthis pealeii | reverse complement strand
GGGTGGTAAAATGGTCATAATTAAAAAATAATGGATATAGAGTAGCTTTTAATAAAGTTTTGATAATTACTCGTCAACAGTACTTACCCATATTACTTAGTAGAACCGGTTACCCGGAGATAGTCTCGCAGATTTATTATTGTTGAATCGCGAGTTGGATACTCGCAGGATGCCCCATTAAAATCCCTAAGTAAAAAGACCTTGCATTGATCCAGCCACTATGAAAAAAAAATGTTTCCCATTTAAAGTATAAATGCAAAAAAAATGATGTTATCATTTAAATTTCACTTTTTCAAAACCATCTCCACGAATATAAATCAATTCTTCATTATTTTTGCTCAAAAAGCAAGATCTGGTGATAGTGAATGTGTATACATATTTACATTGTCGTTAATTGTTTTATTTTTGTAGTTTTCTCCGGACATACATACATACACACAACTGCCTTTTATATATGTGTAGATGGGCGTTGAAATGGTCATTATTAAAAATAAAGAACATAGGATTGCTTTTATTAAGGTTTGGGGTAGTTATTCGTGAGCCGTAATAACCTATATTACTTATGGTTTGAAACATGGGCTTTATTAGAAATGAAGGACTTTTATTAAAGTTTTGAATAATTTTTCATAAGCAATATCAACCCATATTGTTACGGGTTGTGAAATGGTCATTATTAAAAAACAAAGTACATAGGGTCGCTTTTAATCAAGTTTAGGATAACTGTTCGTAAGCTGTAGTTTGCCCATATTACTTACGGTTGTAGGATGGTGATTATTGAAAAATAAAGGACATAGGGTTTTTTTATTCAAATTTAGGATAATGATTCGTAGGTAGTTCTTACCCATGTTGCTTACAGGCTGTAAGATGGTTATCATTAAATAAAGGATATAGGGTCGCTTTTATTAAAGTTTAGGATAATTATTTGTAAGCAATACTTACCTATATTACTTATGGGTTGAAATATGGTCATTATTAGTATTAGATAGGAATACTTGATGCCATATAACTTTGTGTAGATTCATGTTCGATAAGGATACTTGATACTATCTAAATTTACTATTCATTAACAATTGGTCAACGAGACTAACTATTACATTACGACGAGGTGCTCAAATGTTTTGGCATATATATTTGAATAAATGATTTCGTTATCGGCATATCTGGGTGTCTGTGTTTATCTTTGTAAGTGTGTGCGTGTGTGTGTGTGTCTGTCGTTGTGTGTGTATGTCTGTGAATTTGTGTGTGTGAAACATGTTTTTTAGTCTGCTTGGTGTCTGCTGATAGACTTTTGTATCAGAATAATGAATTTCTCCCCATTTTCAAGAGAGACTATGAGAGGCAGTAAACATCCCCCCCACACACACACACAGTTGGATTCTATTATCTTCGGTTTTCTGTCTTTTTCCGGGGAGATTCAAGCGATAAGGCGAACATTGGAGAGTTTTGTCTTTTCTTCTTACTTCCATCTCTCTTTTTAAAACTGTTGTCTGGATGCGATAGTAGGTTTTGTTTTGAAACAGTAGCACAGAGTTCACTGCTCGGACCCCTGATGGGTTGCCTATTCTTAAGTGCATGGAGGGAAAGATATCCACTATCAGAAGCAGCAGACCCCAAAAAGCATCATGTTTTAAAAGTTCCCTACTTAAAAAAGAAGAAAACTTTACATCTATAATCTTTTTTCCTAGACAAAAAAGATCTTGTAGTGAAGATTGAGAAATGCGATAAAGGTATTGTGGACTTTCACAAAGATTAGAGATAGGACAAAAATAAAATAAAAAGTGATAATGCAAGTAAAAAACATGATGAGAGAATTTGGAAAAGAATAACATGCATCAGCAAATAATGGTTAGATTTTGTTTCATGATAAGATATTCGAGTATAATTGACCTGGCATGTCCCCGCCGGTTTCTTAAAAGTAGATACTCCCACCCCCTGAAATTCACTCGAGTCTAACAAATTCCACTCATATTGTCTTAATCTTAACATTACTTGATACAATGGAACTTACCGTGAATATTTATCTTATGAATATTTCCAGATATTGGTTATAAGGTAAAGCCGAGAAAAATATTGTAGTAGTTAATATTCGAGGGCTGGTTTAACTCAGTCGGTAGAGAACCACAAGATTCCGGGTTCGATACCGGCCCTCGCCAACTCAGCGTATAAGTAGCACAGGGATCTGTGCGGTAAAGTGAGGAGCTGATGGTAGGTGTGGTGCTCCACCTAAGGTGCAAAAGCAATCTCCTTGGTATAGCACTAGTGAAAATGGGATAGACTTCCTCGCTGTCTGTCTGATATCGACTTCAGGCCACCCCGATGATGATGACTTTACTTTATATATATATATTGTATTCGAAAAAAAATCCCCCAAACAAAAGAAAAACTAAACACAAAAGAAGAAAAAACGAGTCATTATTTTAGCTTTTATACTAGGCAACCCATAAACACCTGGTAACGGCGGTCCATGATTATATTGATACTTCTAATTAAGTCAAATTAACTGTTACATGTTTTATCAAGGATTTGGACAGTTAAAATGATTTCCTACCTGAATGTACACCCTACAAATTATAAATTAGTTGTAAAACAGACTGGAAAATTCTTGTCTCTAAATTAGAGAACTTAAGTATATTATTCTAATTAAAACCTCAGGGGGTTGGATGTCACGGTTACACACACACACACACACACACACACACACATATATATACACACCAACCTCTCCGCACGAGCAGGATGTGACACAAAGTCAATTTCTTCAGCGGAGTATAACAGGTTTGAATTCAAAGTTTCCTTCTCTTAGACTGGTTACCTAGCCATTGTTAAAGAGCCCAGTCTGTTCTGCTATTCAGCCATAGCTGGAGGGAGAATTGGATTCATACCTTTCCCAAGGTATTAGCCATGTGAAATGCAAACAGCTTCGTCCAGGAATTGAACTCGGATCGACGAGTCCATTTCTTACGACCCTAACCACGTGACCACGCGTCACGGTTACATATATGTGTGTATTTTGTATAGGATAAAATGAAATAAAGTGCTTGATTAAAGGTGTAATCGCTATATCTATTTGTTATGGTATACTATACAATTAATTTATAGAGGTGCGTGATGCAAATAATATTGTCGTAGGAAATAGACATGGCGGAGACGAGTTCAAATCATGGACGAATCTGTTTGAATTCTACATAGCGCTAATACCTTGGGAAAGGTATGAATCCAACTATTCTCCTACCAGTTATGGGTAAATAGTAGGCGGACTGGGCTCTTTAACCTTTGTACGGCAACCGGTCTAGGAGAAGGAAAACTCTGAATTCAAAACCTGTTAAACCCGCTTGATAAATTGGCCATGCATCACACCCTTCTTGTGTGGAGGGTTGGGTAAATAAAGTATGATATACTAACCCTACGATTAAAGGGCTTTTGTTACCACTGGTTTCAAAGCAGCGCATTTTCAGACAAAAGCGGCTAGTAAAAATGAAAACAAAACTATTATTCCAGTATATATAGCGTTGTACTCACCTCCGGATGAATACATCAAGAAGAGCTCAACGCTATTTTGAAACCAGTGTTAACAAAGCGTTTTGATTGTATAGTATACTATACCATACACACACACACACACACACACACACTGTGTGTGTGTGTGTGTGTGTGTGTGTGAAGAAAAAATGGAAGTAAATCCGACAGTATGTAATAGTGTAAAAATTGAAAAAACACAGGTTTCATAACCGAATGATGCGAGGCTCTGTTTTTGGTGTGTTGGGCTGCTTTTTGTTGATGTGAGGAAGAAAAGATCTATTTAATATTGTTGACAAACGCCGGCGTCTTAATTGAAACTACGTGACGGCGTCCCCGCTTATGTTACGTGAAGTGTGTGTGTGCATTTAAAAAAAAAAATTAATGAAAAGTACCTTAATTGAAGTAACGGGGTCCCCATTTATACTACTGATGAGATATATATATATATATATATATATATATAATATATACTCCTAAGCGTTGAAAAAGGTTGCCAAAAATGTACAAATTCGAGTATATATACCATAACATTTACCCTATTGTCTGTTTAAATTCCACTGTGTACCAAGCAGTGTTTTTGTTTTGTTTTGTTTTTTACACGAGATACTTAAGCAAGTAAAAATATAAATAGTTATTGCATAAATATAAATACACTTAGAATAATATATATGTTAGAATGTTAGTATATATATATATATATATATATATATATATATATATATATATATATACTGATGTTACAGTTTCCCTAGGAAGAGTATCAAACACTACCTTAATTCTGTCGATTAACTGGACTTTTGCAGTACTGGCACGGCGATTGGTGTCTTTCACAACAGCGCCCCATACATAATAATCCATGGGGTTAAGATCTGGGGAGGTCGGAGGCCAAACATTGGGACTGGTGTAGTCGTAAAAATTCGCTGACAACCATTTTTTAACTTTCCCAGAGGTGTGGCAGGGGGCCAAATCTTGCTGCCATACACATGGCCTACCATTGGCTACCTTGTTACCCAGGGCTTGACTACAGTTTTTAGCAACTCCTTGTAGGCATCTGAGGGTCCTCCAACACTTTTTTCTGCAGATCTGTTCAGGGAGCATGGGCAGCAACCATAATCACCTTATTTTGATGACCGGCGCAGATCATCATGATACAAGTTATTCTCTTCCATGATTCAGGTGGGTTCCAGTCATTCATTCTATCAGTCATCATGTATATGAATGAAAAAGGGCCTAAGCTTTTAAATGATGCGTAGTGTGTGTCAATACCTCCAGCCTATGGAGAAAAATAACCAAATATACATATTTACCCCGAACACCCTGTATATATAACGTTCAAAGAAAGAAAAACTTAAACTCTCATCCAGTTATATTTTATTTCGACCAGAAATTCGAAAAATGAGTATAGTCTCATCAGACGGGTTTTACAAATAGACTCATATTTTGAGTTTCTGGTCGAAATGAAAATATAACAAGATGACGGTTTGGTAAGTTTTTCTTTCTTTGAAAGTTAAATATTTCTCTGTATATAATTTAATTTATTGATTATTATACATTGAGCTCTTTTTAGGGATTTATAAAAATCCTTGTATAAGTATATATGTTTACACCTACAATAGCATATAGTATGGTTGTACAGTGAGATTTTGATCGTCCCAAATAGAATCATCTATTACTTACCAGTCATTTTGATTACCATATATATATATATACACACACATATATATATATATATATATATATATATATATATATTGTGAAAGTGTGGTTATAGTTTTAGGAAATAAACTTGCATTTCACATAACGCTAATACCCTTGGAAAATGTATTATCCAGTTATTCTCCTTTAGCTATGGGTAAATAGTAGGATACACTGGGCTCTATAACTTTTATTAGTCAACCAGTCTAGAAATCAAACTCTGAATTCAAATCCCCTTAAACTCTGTTTATAAAATTGACCACGTGTCACATCCTACTCGTGTGGATGGGTTGGTAAATATATAGATGGGACTCTAACAGGCACTAATTCTTTGGGTCAGATTAGGGCTACGAGTAATTACAAACATAGTGTTGAATTCACACTCCCCAGAGCAGCAGAACTGTAGCCTCACCACTGGGTGCAATTTAGTATCATATTCAGAACATGAAAGGTCTTACTGTGATTTGCATTTATGACTATTACATTAACATGAATACAAAAATCAGATGATTATAATAATGATAATAAAATGATAATAAAACGTTTTGCTTAAATCACCAATTCATCTTGTACCGTTCCATGCATTTTTGAAAATAGAAACCACAACCTAGTTGGGCGAAGCGCCATTTTTTTTTTTTTTTTTTTTTTTTTTTGCTATGTTCGCTCGCAACTGCTTTTGTTGTAGTTATATCGAATTCGGATCTAACAGTGTTTTTTTAAATTACCACATCTGAAAGATGCTATTGATGGTACGAGCACTTAAAATCGTTTCCTCCTTTGTTATCGTATATTTTGCGTTGTGTACAGCCGATTTCCAAAGGCGCCAGCGGTGGTGATGGTCAGGGTCGTCTAGGCTGCTATCATTTTGCGTGTGTTCGAGCTGGCCGTGTTTGATGAAATTCATGCAAACAGTGTATATTGTCTTTTAATCATTCTTAGTGACAATGCCCCACCAACACTCACGGATATAACGGGTATGGGGAACGTCTGCGAGGGAGTGATTGACAGGTGGTAGGTCAAGGTTAAATCTTGGCTGAGACCCATGATAAAAAGTAGGAAACCATATAGGCAGTGATCGTTTGACCAGCTACATGCAATCGCGTGTATTTTGTGATACATTCAAAAGGCAAGTAGGATTCTAGACAGACTAAGTGAAACATCCTCCCCTCCTATGCATTTGGGATGGGCAACGATTTATGAATGAAAGAATCTTTTCCTCCAACGATTGATCAAAACCACAACACACCCTTTAACATTAAAAAAACGTGAGTAGTTTTCAAGCGTGATTGTTAATGTATTTCGTAAATGGAATCAAGTGACAACATCCCTTTTGCCCTTTCAACATTTGTGATACTCACGCAGTGTAAGAAAAAGACGGAAAGCTAGAGATCTTGGATAGTTATTAACTGCCGACACTTTCACTTTCGGACATATAACCTTGGGAAAGGTATGAATCCCCTCATCTCTCCGGCTATCGGTTAAGTAGATCCGCCCGGATGAACATAATGTACTTCTATTGGTGGCCTGGCATTAACTGACCCGTTAAACAAAACTCAAACTCTATTTTTGGCTTCCATCTGGGCTGAATTGAGGGCCGCCCTACACACAATATCCTGTCAACGGATCTGGGTGGTTGAAGCATCGTGTTTGATATCTGGTCAATAGGTCGACAATTTTGTGCCGTATGTGTCGATTGCGAAAACGTTTTAACAAATAAAGATGATATAATAATAATAAAAAAGGCTTCATGCTAAAATAAATTCCAGAAGCCGGCGATATCTCGCATAGATTATTACAGATTCATACTACGCAGATGATCTTGAAATTTTCTAAATACACCTGCACAAACCGAATAAATGATTCATAGCATAGAGAAAACAGTAAAAGTCATCGACCTTTGTGTGGACTCAGATAAAACTGATTTCAATTTGGTTTGGTGATTGGTTTTGAAGGCTATCACAATGCAAGTGTAAAGAAAAATAAGGTACCTATGATGTTGTTTATTAACCTTTGATTTATTCTTAATATTTCGAGATAAATATCTCTTCGTCAGAAGATTTCTGAAACTGAAGCTGTTGCTAGTAATCGTTCATTCTGCTTTGTCTTATATCTTCCAAATTCTCTGCGTGTGTGTGGGGGGGGATTTCAATTTATTCTAAACAAGATGGAGACATCTGCATTCTGGATGCTAACCCTCTGTAGTTAGACCAGTTCCCATACCTAGGTACCGTGTTTCCCCAAGAATGACAGAGAGAGAGAGAGAGAGAGAGAGAGAGAGAGAGAGAGAGATATGTTAATATAGAAAAGAAAGAGTAATTAATAGGGGAATAATCTGGGAATATATTATCGGTTATCGGTTATGAATGTTTTAGCACCGTTAAATTTTCCAGCTACTTATGAAGAGTACTTGAGTATCTTAGCCTTTCTCATGTATATAATTTGTGGCTTTGTGGTTAACGGTTGGTACTAAACCATTTAACTGCATAGGAATGGCTGACGAGATATATCACAGTAAACAGGATAGGTTTTGTTATTTTTTGCTAAGCAGCATATCAATCCTTGTGGGTTTGTTTTTTTTCAATTTGAAGTATTTTTGGTTGTGATTTGATATCATAGTTTGAAAACAATTATTTATAGAGGGTTTATATAGGATTTTATGGTGTAATGGTTAGAGTCGTAGGAAATTGACTCGTCGACGCGAGTTCAAATCGTACACGACGCTGTTTGCATTTCACATACAACTAATACCCTTGGGAAAGGTGTGAATCCAATTAATATCCCTCCAACTATGGGTAAATAGCAAGGCAGATTTGGCTCTTTAACCGTGGTCGGCAACCATTCTAGGAGAAGGAAAACGCTGAATTCAAACCTGTTAAACTCCGCTTAAGAAATTGACCTTGTGTCGCATCCTACTCGTGCGGAGGAGTTGATATATCATCATCATCCTGACCCTGGGAGGTCCACTGTGCAGCATCCAGTGTCTTCGCATAGTTGGTCAATGTAGGTCCTTAGCGGGCGTCCTTCGTTAGCATGTCCATGTGTTGGCTTCCACAGGAGAACGTCGCTTATGAGCTCATCCCCGCTTCTCCAGCAGTGTCCTGTTGAAATTATATATATATATATATATATATATATATATATATATATATATATGTGTGTGTGATATTTTATTTAATCGTGTTTCTCTCTTCTATTACGGCATTCACCCTGGGTCGGTTGAGCCGGTTCCATCAAACGAATTCGCCTTTGATGCATTCATAGAAGAAGTAACAAGGGAATGGGAAATTCACAAGCGGTCCCCAAACACCGCATGCATATCACGAGACCCTTGTTTGTCGCAGATTTTCCGGACGCAGTAACAAGTATGCTAAGAGTCGTTGATTTCTGATAAATTGTGCTGCCTTAGAAACTACTGCCTCTAATTTTGCCCCACCCCCACCCCACTGCGGAGAGTTATCCTGCAACGCTGGTGTAAGAGGTTTTAATTCAGAATTTACCTTCTCCTAAACTGGTTGCATGACCATCTAAAACGTAGAGACGAACAGACAAATGGGATTTTTTAAAAAACTTCTTTATTTCATTTTTTCTAAACAAGTTATTTACTAAGCGTGGCATAGTTTTACACAAGGACAGAAATAAGGGGCACCCAGTAAGAATCATTTTAATAAAACAGTTCGTTATTTTTTCTTTTGAAGTTTCGAAATTTTAATTCTGTGTTACATAGTTCATAATCAGCTTATGATCTATGTACGTACCTGTAGTTAGAATATTTGGAATACGGTCCGTTAGATTCAGAATGACGGACTCCAATGGAAAGTTACTTGTCGTTTATTGACGGTTAGTAACCTTTTACTTGACCCTTGAAAGTGCGCGATTGGGCGCTGTGAGAATAAGTTTTAGTTAAGAGATGCGACCCGATTGCTAGTTGTCGCGATTGTCAACGCTCTGAGGCGGTATTTTCCTGCGGCGAAATCATGGCTGGGTTCTGGAAATAAAGCTTTATTACCAAGGCTTGAAAGGTAAATTAAAACAAGCAATGACCAGCCAAACACAGAAGATCAACTCCTAGCAGAAGCTCAGAAGAGAAGTATACCCACCAGATCGATGGAAAAAAAAATCGCAGCTGAACCAGTAAGCAGAAGTGTTAACAAGTTAAAACTATGGTCTCATCATCTATCATCTGTCTGTCTGCCTGCCTGTCTGTCTGTCTGTCTCTCTCTCCCCCCCTTCTCTATCTCAAAAAAAAAAACTTCATACAATGACTGCTATTTACACAGTAGCATTGCAACCAACAAAGCCTTCATTAGATGATGACTCTGGATTCAGGCATAGTTTCGGGGCCTAAGCATCATTACCACTAACCAAGAGCGCCCCAACAGTATTTTACGATACCACCAGATTTTGTTGGTTTGATGTCACACTGTAGGATTGCCATATTCACGCTGATGCGGTTAGAGCTTTATCCTGGATCTTTTTTATGTATTTCTCTTGTCTGGTGGAGAAAGTCCAAGTTTAGTCAAAAATGCCAAGGTTGAGTTGGAAATAAATCCTCGGCATCCGACTTCGATAGGAAATACATCTGTTATCCATCCATTTCTGACGCATTGTTCTCGTAGATCTTCATATCTTTATATTATATACCCGACGTATTATGTATACACTATCTGTAGAATTACGTTTTTGCTATAGCGTCGTTTTCCATTAATTATTGTTTATTGTTAGAGACCCCCTCTTGATGAGAGCCTACCTTTCCCCCATGATAATAACATATTTTGAATGTCAAATCCTCCCTCCCCGCCTGCTTCCCGTAAACATGGCTACCAAATTTGATAGCTCGACATAAAACCATTTGGCTATTTATTGAGAATGAATAGACGCTTCCTATTTATTAATATCGATAGGAGTGCCTGGACTGGTTATTTTGTTTATTCAATGCGGAAACCAGTCCTGTGACTAACGACTCTCCACCTCCGACATCAATTACTTTGATTTAAGGAAATAAAATGACAGGTGAGAACAAAGAAAGAAAAAAGGCGTGAAAAAAATATACTCGTTTCTTCTTTTTTTTTAAGTTACTCAGAAATGTACTACCCTGTCGATGGGGCTTAGAATATGCTGACTGTATCCCTTGCAGAGGGGTAAGACCAGACTTACCAAAGAGTGTGTCCTAGGCGTAACACTAAACTGTATCTGGTCCAGCCATACAGTAGCATCTACATGGCTACAGCAATATGTCTCGTCATCCGTCGCTGTTTCAACGGGAATCCATTGGGCTCACGAGTCATCTAGTTTGATATAAAATCACAAAAAACATTTCTGGGTCTTTTATACTTTGTCACATCTACCTATTATATTTATCTGTATGTGTTTGTGCTGTCATTTACTTTAGTTTGACTCAAGGTCATAAATGTGGGGAATCCCCAGAGAATTGCAATTACTACGAATGGTTGAGAGACTAGCTCACTTACCATTACACCACGTGAGGTGTGCCCATGTCTGTATTTTTTTTCTTAATGAAAGACTCGTTTCTTTCTCTGTCTCTATCTCTTATTCATTATGAATACACATATACATATTTACACACACACACACACACACACACACACACACACACACACACACACACACACACACATATACATATATATATATATATATATATATATATATTCAGACCGAGATTTATAAATTTACGCCAGTTTGTGTATGTCTATCTATCACTATGAATGCAAACATACAAATATATGTGCATACACACACTCACTCTCTCTCTGTCTCTCTCTCTCTCTCTCTCTCACACACACACACACACACACACACACACACACACACCACATTATATATATATATATATATATATATATATATATATATATAATCATTACATGAATACATATATTCATGTTGAGATTCAGAAATTTACGCGAATGTGTGTTTCTCATTTTATAAATAACATGCATATGTGTCTGTAGGTATGCACAGATATATATATATATATTATATATATATATATAATATATATATATATATTTATAATGTGTGTGTGTACACCTATACTCTCTCTCTCTCTCTCACACCAACACACACACACACACACTCTCTCTTACGTTCATGCTGAGATTGAGAAATATATGCAAGTGGTAGTGTCTATTTCTCTGTGAATACAAACGTACATATGCATACACAAACATATGTACATACTTACGCGCATACATACATACACACGCACACACATATATATATATATATGTGTGTGTGTGTATGCGCGTAATGTATATATATATATATATATATATATATTCAAATTGAGATTGATAAATTCCAGTGTGTGTGTATCTTTGACTGAAAATAAAGAAATAAAGATTGCGCCCGGAGCCAATTGCAAATCTTTTGCGAACTGTCCATACAGCAAAGGCAAAGGTCAGAATACGACTTTTTTGTGCTCTTTTTTTGTGTGCTTTTTTTCATCTTTTCTACTCATAAACAAATCTCCATCACTCGTGACTGCATAAACCAACCTACCTGCCAAGTAATTTCAGCATTGCAAATTTCAACATTGCAAATTCTGTAACAAGAAGCTTGTCTTGACTTTTCTTCTCTTACACTCTTTAAAGTTCTTTTGTTTATGGTTAACAGAATTTTTTATTCTCCCAAACATCACCTTTGTCTTCATCATTGGGAAAAGAAAGAGGGGATAACAAATAACTGTTTAACCATTAGAGGTCACCATGCGGACTACTATGATTATTTATTCCAGGATAATACAATTTCTAATTTATCACAAAGTAATTATACACAGGAAATAAATGCGTAGTTATTGCACAAATTCAAACTATAAGTAACCTTGTCGATTAATAGTTTCAAAATGGGTAGATGTGTTATTAATTCAACAAACAAAATATGAATATAACCTAAAAATAGTAAAAAAAAAAAAATTTAATGGAAATATTGAAGATTCGATCCTGTGAAATAAGTAGTAAGCTTGTAGATAACATATTTATCTTAGTTTTTAGAAAAAATAGTTTTTTGGTGGGTAGTTGTATTTACAATAAATGTAATATCGATAGTTCTAGAGAAGGCCAATTGTTATAGCACTGTTGCAACCGATAATAGTTATAATAGCTATCGATAAAATAATTGCTTATATGAAAAGAAAAAGATTGAAAATGTTCAATTTATTTGAAAAACCTGTTTTCTTTTCTTGTCTCAATAAGGCAGCGTACTGGTGGTTTTTTTTATTGGTTCCCATTTTCAAAAAACGGGTGTGAGTCAAAAAGTGTTTAGGACAGGTATAATTACCAACAGAGGAACATATATCATACAGGTACATATATTTGCTAGTACAAATAATTTTTAGTCAAGGGCCGGTCTAGCTCAGTCGGAAGAACGTTCGGCTAAAAATCACAAGGTTCCTGGTTCGATACCGGTCCTCACCCAGCGTATGAGTAGCACAGGAATCTGTGCGGTGAAGTGAGGAGCTGATGGTAGATGTGGCGCTCCACCGCAGACGTTAAAATAATCTCCTTGGTCTAGTGCTATTGAAAAGGGGATAGATTCCCTCCCTGATACCAACATTAGGCCACCCCAACGACTTATATATGGTTTCAAGTATTCCTGTATAATATCAATAATTTTCAAATATCAGTTTGATAGATGGATCACACCCTAACAGATACAATTTCTCTGGTTCAAAGTGGAACTGGGAGTCATGGCAACAAAGGAGTACTTCCCCCACTTCTCAGACCTATATAACCCGAGCCTTACTACCGGATTTAGTTTAACGTCAACGTATGACAAGCCCTTATTTGAGGGGAAGGAGTTTTGTTCCACCACAGAGTATACGGTCGGTATATTCTAAGCCTCACTGTGAAGACTAATTGACTTATTGATATACAAGTGTCGTCAGAAAAGTTCATAGGCTGGACAAAATATTCTCATGGGATGTGACCAAATGAGGTTTATTTTTTGGACATATTCCTCCTTGCAATACACATACTTCTTCCATCGGTTTTGCAGAGCTTGGATCCCATTGGTAAAAATATTCACCATAAACTTTTCAGTGCACCCTCGTACAGTGCTATATTTTTAAAAATCTGCTTCCAAAATGCTGTCGATAACTTTGAGAATAATCATCAGCATACCATAAATTGTTCTGTCGATTAAAACCTCTTATTCGCATTCTTGATGTTATTAGCACAATGTTTCAGCCGATACATTGTTCAACCCTCATTAAGTACATAATCTGTGAAAAAGAGAGAAAAAAGATCTTCGACTAAAGTTGGGTTTTTTTTGGGGGGGGTTCTTTCTTTTACACACAGATTACACTTCTAACGAGTACTGAAGAATTGGGTCTGTCGGAATGCTTTGTTAACAACACAATATGAAAAAGACATATCGAAATTCTTGATATAACGGAGATGACTATCAAATGCAATTAAAATGCAAATTAAAAGTATGAGAAAAAAGGCGAATATTTTAAGAAAAAGAAAGGAAGCAATGAACAATGCAAAAATTAATGAAAGAAAGAAAGAAAGAAAGAAAGAGAAAAAAGGAAAGATTCAAAGAAAAAGAAAGGAAGCAATGAAGAAAGAAAGAAAAAAAAATTAAAAAAAATAGAATTCTGCGTTTTTTTTACTAAACATAAACATTAGTATCAACATGAATCGCTATTACCATGGTTATCCTTTAGTTGTCATAACTAGTTGCGATCCAAGTTTTACATTTTTACTCCGTCTAGACGATTACGTCAGCTAGTTGTGATACATAATTCGTGGGTAGCCTACGAATTATGTTTGTAAGTGTAGTTGAAAATTCAAATAACGGGTAAATAGATAGTCTATGTTTAGCCGTTATAGGTAATGACCTTTACTTAACCCCGACTTCCGCCAAGGGAAGGCATGAGAACGGAAATTGGTTTAGTGGCAGATTTTGGCCCGTTAGTCAGAAGGAGCAGACGTAGAGGTCCTTCGCTCCTAAAATGCTGACTTCTCACCGCGGGTTTAGAAACCCTTTTAGGCTGTGGGTTTTTAATAAAGAATATGGAAAACAAATAAGTTTTTGCTGAATTATTAACCAAAAAATAAGCACAGACGACTAGCCCAGAAGAAGGAAGAATCAGCCCAGAGGAGGATGACCAGCGACAAAGTAAGAACAAGAAGAAGTAAGAACCCATCTCTTCACCTCTCATCACCTCCCCTCCCCTCTACTCACTCCCAGTTATATACCCAGCAGATAAACGGGTATATAACAGTTGCTACTGATCATGTGCCGGCTTAGCTCAGTCGGTAGAGCATCAGCCCAGAAACTACAAGGTTCCTGGTTCGATACTGGCCCTCGCTAACTCAGCGTATAATTAGGGATCCGTGCAGTAAAGTAAGGAACTGATGGTAGGTCCACCCCAGACGCCAAAACAATCTACTTAGTCGCTAGTGAAAAAAGGATAGACTCCCTCGCTGTCTGACTGATACCGACTTTAGACCACCCCAACGACTTTACTTACTGATTATGCCTTTAAAAAAAGTACGAGTCTAACAAAATTTTCCGTCTAAGAACATTTACATCCTCGATCCTGAAAGCAATCTTTTATGTATTGCTTTATTCTCACCTTAAAATATTTCCCTTTACTCTTCTTCTTCTTCTTCTTCTCTTCTTTTCTTTCTTTTCTTTTCATGCTGTGCTTTTCATTCCCATTCCCGCCCTAACGTTTTCCCGCACCTTTTTTCCGCCCCCAACCAGTCTCTTCGCTATGCTGTATCAGATCGAGTCTCACCGACAAAAAAAAAAAAAAAAAGAAAAAAAAAAAAAAGAAACAAAGAAATTCTCTGAGATAACGAAATATTTCACCAGACACAAATCTGTGTTTGTTGTCCAAGAATAGACGACCTCACACAGAACTGGTAACACCGTCTTGCTTAGCAGATATTACTGGCATTCTCTTTCTGTCCATTATCAAAAAGACTTGACAGGAAAAATGTGTCAACGAAACAACAAAATGACCAAACCGGACATTCGATAGCCCCCCCCCCTCGACCTCCACTAATTTATTCAAGGGTAAACTCTTGGACAGAGATGCTTTGATATAGTCCAAGATTACGCTCATGTCGACCAGCTGTCTCGATTTTTTTCTATCTAAAAAATATACAGGAATTTCCTCCATATAATTTGCATAAAATTTAGTTAATTTATAGTTTTATAATAAAAGCCGAGTTTTTTTTATCGCGGTAATCTAATGTACTAGCTGACGTACCTATCGTAGCAGATGGTTGCTTTGTTTGACGCATATCAAACCTCTTTCATGTCATTTAATGCCGAATCAAGGCATCTATACAGATATAATGTATAAAATCCAACTTTCTAACTATAAACTATCAGTAGCAGGAAGCCTGTTGTTGCGGAAAAATATCTAACCGTATAGGACTGAACTTTCAAAACTTTAAATGAAAAAAATATTTAACGAAGAAATGATTCGTTTATTATTTTTTATTTGTAGTCTTACAAAAATAACTATTCTCATTTCATTAACTCTTTCGCAAACAGATATTTTTAAATCTTTGTAGTGGGTGTATTTCAGAAAATATGCAAATAAGGGAATGTTCAAACAAAGGCAATTAATCTATACATATATGAAGACAATTGTGTGTATGTATGTCCAGAGGAAACTACGAAAATAAAACAATTATCGACAGGCGTAAATGTATATGCATATTCCACTCATCACTACAAAGATTTTTAAAATATCTGTTTGCGAAAGAGTTAATGAAATGAGAATAGTTATTTTTGTAAGACTACAAAATAAATAATAAACGAATCATTTCTTCGTTAAATATTTTCATTTGAAGTTTTGAAAGTTCAGTCCTATTACGTAGATATTTTTCCGCAACAACAGGCTTTCCTGCTACTGATAGTTTATAGAAGAAAAGTTGGATTTTTAGTACATTATATCTGTATAGATCGGCCTTGATTCGGCATTAAATGACATGAAAGCGGTTTGATATGCCGTCAAACAAAGCAACCATCTGCTACGATAGTTACGTTCAGCTAGTACATTAAGATTTCCGCGATTAAAAATAAACTCGGCTTTTATTATAAAACCGTATAACAATTAACTAAATTTGTAATGCAAAATATATGGAGAAATTCGGGGTATATTTTTTTAGATTGACAAACAAAATCGAAGACAGCTGCGTCGACATGAGCGTAATCTTGGACAGATCCAAAGCATTCTCTGTCCAAGAGTTTACCTTGAATAAAATTAGGGAGTCGAGCGCGGGGGGGGGGGCGCTACCGAATGTCCGGTTTGGTCATTGTGTTTGCGTTTTGACACATTTTCCCGAAGTCTTTTTTGATAATTCGGACAAAAGAGAATCCAGTAATATCTGCTAAGCAGACGGTATTACCATCTGTGGAGGTCGGTCTATCTTGGACGACAACAAAACACAGATTTGTGTCTGGTGAAATATTTCGTTATCTCAGAGAAATTTCTTTGTTTCCTTTTTCTTTTTTTCTTCTTTTTTTTTTTTTTTGTCGGTGAGATCGATCTATACAGCATAGCGAAGAGACTGTTGGGGCGGAAAGAAAGGCGGAAAACGTAGGGCGGAAAACGTTAGGCGGGAATGGGAATGAAAAGCACAGCATGAAAAGAAAAGAAAAGAAAAGAAGAAGAGAAGAAGAAGAGAAGAGAAGGAAATATTTTAAAGGTGAGAATAAAGCCAATACATAAAGAGTTGCTTTCAGGATCGAGGGATGTAAATGTCTTAGACGGAAAATTTTGTTAGACTGTACTTTTTTTTAAGGCATAATCAGTAAGGTAAAGTCGTTGGGGTGGTCTAAAGTCTGGTATCAGTAGACAGCGAGGGAGTCTATCCTTTTTTCACTAGCGACTAAGTAGATTGTTTTGGCGTCTGGGTGGACTACCATCAGTCCTTACTTTACTGCACGGATCCTAATTATACGCTGAGTTAGCGAGGGCCAGTATCGAACCAGGAACCTTTGTAGTTTCTGGGCTGATGCTCTAATCCGACTGAGCTAAGCCCGCAATGATCAGTAGCAACTGTTATATACCCGTTTATCTGCTGGGCTATATAATGGGAGGATGAGTAGAGGGGAGGGGAGTGATGATGAGGTTGAAGAGAGGGGTCCTTACTTCTTCTGTTCTTACTTTGTCGCTGGTCATCCTCCTCTGGGCTTATTCTTCCTTCTGCTGGGCTAGTCGTCTGTGCTTATTTTGGTTAATAATTCAGCAAAACCTTATTGTTCTCCATATTCTTTATTAAAAACCCACAGCCTAAAAGGGTTTCTAAACCCGCGGTGAGAAAGTCAGCATTTTAGAGAGCGAAGGACCTCTACGTCTGCTCCTTCTGACTAACGCCAAAATCTGCCAACTAACCCAATTTCCGTGTTCTCATGCCTTCCCCTTGGCGGAAGTCGGGGGTTAAGTAAAGGTCATTACCCTATAACGGCTAACATAACTATCTTATTTTTACCCGTTATTTGAATTTCAACTACACTTACAAACATAATTCGTAGGCACCCACGATTATGTATCACAACTAGCTGACGTAATCGTCTAGACGGGAGTAAAAATGTAAAACTTGTGATCGCAACTAGTTATGACAACCTAAAGGCATAACCATGTATAATAGCCGATCATGTTGATACTAATGTTTATGTTTAGTAAAAAAAACGCAGAATTCTATTTTTTTAATTTTTTTTCTTCTTTCTTCATTGCTTCCTTTCTTTTCTTTGAATCTTTCCTTTTTCTCTTTCTTTCTTTCTTTCTTTCTTTCATTAATTTTTGGCATTGTCATTGCTTTCCTTTCTTTTTCTTAAAATATTCGCCTTTTTTCTCATACTTTTAATTTTGCATTTTAATTGCATTTGATAGTCATCTCCTTATATCAAGAATTTCGATATGTCTTTTTCATATTGTGTTGTTAACAAAGCATTCCGACAACCCAATTCTTCAGACTCGTCTAGAAGTGTAATCTGTTGTGTAAAAGAAAGAACCCCAAAAAAAACCCAACTTTAGTCCGAAGATCTTTTTTCTCTCTTTTTTCACAGATTATGTTACTTAAGAGGGTTGAACAATGTATCGGCTGAAACACTGTGTGCTAATAACATCAAGAATGCGAATAAGAGGTTTTAATCGAACAGGAACAATTTATGGTATGCTGATGATTTTCTCAAAGTAATACGACACATTTTGAGCAGAATTTTTAACAAAATATAGCACTGTACCGAAGATGAGCGCAGGTGCACTGAAAATTTTATGGTGAATATTTTACCAATGGGATCCAAGCTCTTCAAAAACCGTGGATGAAGAAAGTATGTGTATTGCAAGGAGGAATATGTCCAAAAAAATTAAACCTCATTGGTCACATCCCAACTGAGAATATTTTGTCCAGCCTATGAATTTTCTGACGACACTTGTATTCAATAAATCAATTAGTCTTCACAGGAGGCTTAGAACATATACCGACCGTCATACTCTGTGGTGGAACAAAACTCCTTCCCCTCAAATAAGCTTGTCCATACGTTGACGTTAAACTAAATCCCGGTAGTAAGGCTCGGGTTATATAGGTCTGAGAAGTGGGGGAAGTACTCCTTTGCTTGCCATGACTCCCATTCCACTTTGAACCAGAGAATTGTATCTGTAGGGTTGATCCATCTATCAAACTCTGATATTTGAAAATTATTGATATTATACAGAATACTTGAAACCATACTATAAGTCCTACATGTTTGGTATCAGGGACGGGACTCGGATCGCCACTTTCGAAATAGCACTAGACCAACAGAGAGATTATTTCAACCTGCGGGTCTGCGGTGGCGAGCGCCACATCTACACTGAATTGCAGCCGCCGCACTTCACCCGCACAGCATTCCTCGCTACTGCACTACGCGCTGACTGTGAGACCGTTATCGAACCAGGAACCTTGTGATTTTTAGAGCCGCGAACGTTCTTCCGACAGCTCAGACCGCGCCTTGACATAAAATTATTTGTAACTAGCAAATATATTCTACCGGTAACTGCAATATAACTGTCCTCTGGCTTCGTAATCCTATACCTGTCCTAAACCACTTTTTGACTCACACCCGTTTTTGAAAATGGGACACCAATAAAAAAAAACCACCAGTACGCTGCCTTATTGAGACAAGGAAAAAAAACAGTTTTTTCAAATAAATTGAACATTTTCAATCTTTTTCTTTCATATAAGCAATATTTTATCGATAGCTAATTAATAACTCTTATATCGGCTCCTGCAACTAGTGCTATAACCAATCGTCCCTCTCTCTAGAACTACTCGATTACATTTATTGTAAAACAATACCCACATCAAAAACTATTTATTCTAAAAAACCAAGATAAATATGTTATCTACAAGTCTTACTACTTATTTCACAGGATCGAATCTTCAATATTTCCATTAAATTTTTTTTTTTTACTATTTTTAGTGTTACTATTCATATTTTTTTGTTGAATTAATACACATCTACCCCATTTTGAAACTATTAATCGACAAGGTTACTTATAGTTGTAATTTTGTTGCAATAACTACGCATTTATTTCCTGTGTATAATTACTTGTGATAAATTAGAAATTGTATTATCCTGAATAAATAATCATAGTAGTCCGCCATGGTGACCTCTAATGGTTAAACAGTATTGTTATCCCCTCTTTCTTTTCCCAATGATGAAGACAAAGGTGATTGTTTTGGGGAATAAAAATTCTGTTAACCATAACAAAAGAACTTTAAAGAGTGTAAGAGAAGAAAGTCAAGACAAGCTTCTTGTTTACAGAATTTGCAATGTTGAAAGTTTGCAATGCAATACTTGGCAGGTAGGTTGGTTTATGCAGTCACGAGTGATATGGAGATTTGTATGAGTAAAAAATGAAAAAAAAGCACCACAAAAAAAAGAGCACAAAAAAGTCGTATTCTGACTTTTGCCTTTGCTGTTGGACAGTTCGCAAAAGATTTGCAATTGGCTCCGGGCGCCAATCTTTATTTTATTATTTTTCAGTCAAAGAGAACACACACCACTGGAATTTATCAATCTCAATTTGAATATATATATATACATATACTATATACATTACGCGCATACACACACACACATATACATATATATATATGTGTTGCGTGTGTATGTATGTATGCGCGTAAGTATGTACCATATGTTTTGTGTATGCATATGTACGTTGATTCACAGAGAAATAGACACTACCACTCCATAGATTTCTCAATCTCAGCATGAACGTAAGCGAGTGTGTGCGTGTGGTGTGCGTTGGTGTGAGTAGAGAGAGAGAGAGTTATAGGTGTACACAACACACATTACTATATAACTAATATATATACTTTATATTATATAGCTATATAATATATATATAATATATATATCTGGTTGCATACCTACAGACACATATGCATGTTAATTTATAAAATATGAGAAAACACTATTCGCGTAAATTTCTGAATCTTCACATGAAACTATACATTTATTCATGTAACAGATATACTAATAATATATTAATATAGATATATATATATATATATATATATGTGTGTGTGTGTGTGGTGTGTGTGTGTGTGTGTGTGTGGGTGAGTGAGACTGAGAGAGAGAAGGAGACAAGAGAGAGTGAGTGTGTGTATGCCACATATATTTGTATGTTTGCCATTCATAGTGATAGATAGACATACACAAACTGCCGTAAATTTATAAATCTCGGTCTGAATATATATAATATATAATTATATAATATAATATGTAATATTGTGTGTGTGTGTGTGTGTGTGTGTGTGTGTGTGTATGTGTGTGTGTGTGTGTGTGTTAAATATATATGTGTATTCATAATGAATAAGAGATAGAGACAGAGAAAGAAACGAGTCTTTCATTAAGAAAAAAAATACAGACATGGGCACACCTCACGTGGTGTAATGGTAAGTGAGCTAGTCTCTCAACCATTCGTAGTAATTGCAATTCTCTGGGGATTCCCCACATTTTATGACCTTGAGTCAAACTAAAGTAAATGACAGCACAAAACACATACAGATAAATTAATAGGTAGATGTGACAAAGTATAAAAGACCCAGAAATTTTTTTGTGATTTTATATCAAACTAGATGACTCGTGAGCCCAATGGATTCCCGTTGAAACAGCGACGGATGACGAGACATATTGCTGTAGCCATGTAGATGCTACTGTATGGCTGGACCAGATACAGTTTAGTGTTACGCCTAGGACACACTCTTTGGTAAGTCTGGTCTTACCCCTCTGCAAGGGATACAGTCAGCATATTCTAAGCCCCATCGACAGGGTAGTACATTTCTGAGTAACTTAAAAAAAAAGAAGAAAACGAGTATATTTTTTCCACGCCTTTTTCTTTCTTTGTTCTCACCTGTCATTTTATTTCCTTAAATCAAAGTAATTGATGTCGGAGGTGGAGAGTCGTTAGTCACAGGACTGGTTTCCGCATTGAATAAACAAAAATAACCAGTCCAGGCACTCTATCGATATTAATAAATAGGAAGCGTCTATTCATTCTCAATAAATAGCCAAAGGTTTTATGTCGAGCTATCAAATTTGGTAGCCATGTTTACGGGAAGCAGGCGGGGAGGGAGGATTTGACATTCAAAATATGTTATTATCATGGGGGAAAGGTAGGCTCTCATCAAGAGGGGTCTCTAAATAAACAATAATTAATGGAAAACGACGCTATAGCAAAAACGTAATTCTACAGATAGTGTATACATAATACGTCGGGATATAATATAAAGATATGAAGATCTACGAGAACAATGCGTCAGAAATGGATGGATAACAGATGTATTTCCTATCGAAGTCGGATGCCGAGGATTTATTTCCCAACTCAACCTTGGCATTTTTGGACTAAACTTGGACTTTCTCCACCAGACAAGAGAAATACATAAAAAAGATCCAGGATAAAGCTCTAACCGCCATCAGCGTGAATATGGCAATCCTACAGTGTGACATCAAACCAACAAAATCTGGTGGTATCGTAAAATACTGTTGGCGCTCTTGGTTAGTGGTAATGATGCTTAGGCCCCGAAACTATGCCTGAATCCAGAGTCATCATCTAATGAAGGCCTTTGTTGGTTGCAATGCTACTGTGTAAATAGCAGTCATTGTATGAAGTTTTTTTTTTGAGATAGAGAAGGGGGGAGAGAGAGACAGACAGACAGACAGGCAGGCAGACAGACAGATGATAGATGATGAGACCATAGTTTTAACTTGTTACACTTCTGCTTACTGGTTCAGCTGCGATTTTTTTTCCATCGATCTGGTGGGTATACTTCTCTTCTGAGCTTCTGCTAGGAGTTGATCTTCTGTGTTTGGCTGGTCATTGCTTGTTTTAATTTACCTTTCAAGCCTTGGTAATAAAGCTTTATTTCCAGAACCCAGCCCATGATTTCGCCGCAGGGAAAATACCGCCTCAGAGCGTTGACAATCGCGACAACTAGCAATCGGGTCGCATCTCTAACTAACTAAAACTTATTCTCACAGCGCCCAATCGCGCACTTTCAAGGGGTCAAGTAAAAGGTTACTAACCGTCAATAAACGACAAGTAACTTTCCATTGGAGTCCGTCATTCTGAATCTAACGGACCGTATTCCAAATATTCTAACTACAGGTACGTACATAGATCATAAGCTGATATGAACATATGTAACACAGAATTAAAATTTCGAAACTTCAAAAGAAATAACGAACTGTTTTATTAAAAATGATTCTTACTGGTGCCCCTTATTTCTGTCCTTGTGTAAAACTATGCCACGCTTAGTAAATAACTTGTTTAGAAAAAATGAAATAAAGAAGTTTTTTAAAAAATCCCATTTGTCTGTTCGTCTCTACGTTTTAGATGGTCATGCAACCAGTTTAGGAGAAGGTAAATTCTGAATTAAAACCTCTTTACACCAGCGTTGCGCAGGATAACTCTCCGCAGTGGGGTGGGGTGGGGCAAAATTAGAGGCAGTAGTTTCTAAGGCAGCACAATTTATCAGAAATCAACGACTCTTAGCATACTTGTTTACTGCGTCCGGAAAATCTGCGACAAACAAGGGTCTCGTGATATGCATGCGGTGTTTGGGGACCGCTTGTGAATTCCCATTCCCTTTGTTACTTCTTCTATGAATGCATCAAAGGCGAATTCGTTTGATGGAACCGGCTCAACCGACCAGGGTGAATGCCGTAATAGAAGAGAGAAACACGATTAAATAAAATATCACACACACACACATATAATATATATATATTATATATATTATATATAATATATATAAATATAATTTCAACAGGACACTGCTGGAGAAGAAGCGGGGATGAGCTCATAAGCGACGTTCTCCTGTGGAACCAAACCATGGACTGCTAACGAAGGACGCCCGCTAAGGACCTACATTGACCAACTATGCGAAGACACTGGATGCTGCAACAGTGGACCTCCCAGGGGTCAGGATGATGATGAATATCAACTCCTCCGCACGAGTAGGATGCGACACAAGGTCAATTTCTTAAGCGGAGTTTAACAGGTTTGAATTCAGCGTTTTCCTTCTCCTAGAATGGTTGCGACCACGGTTAAAGAGCCAAATCTGCCTTGCTATTTACCATAGTTGGAGGGATATTAATTGGATTCACACCTTTCCAAGGGTATTAGTTGTATGTGAAATGCAAACAGCGTCGTGTACGATTTGAACTCGCGTCGACGAGTCAATTTCCTACGACTCTAACCATTACACCATAAAATCCTATATAAACCCTCTATAAATAATTGTTTTCAAACTATGATATCAAATCACAACCAAAATACTTCAAATTGAAAAAAACAAACCCACAAGGATGATATGCTGCTTAGCAAAAAATAACAAAACCTATCCTGTTTACTGTGATATATCTCGTCAGCCATTCCTATGCAGTTAAATGGTTTAGTACCAACCGTTAACCACAAAGCCACAAATTATATACATGAGAAAGGCTAAGATACTCAAGTACTCTTCATAAGTAGCTGGAAAATTTAACGGTGCTAAAACATTCATAACCGATAACCGATAATATATTCCCAGATTATTCCCCTATTAATTACTCTTTCTTTTCTATATTAACATATCTCTCTCTCTCTCTCTCTCTCTCTCTCTCTCTCTCTCTGTCATTCTTGGGGAAACACGGTACCTAGGTATGGAACTGGTCTAACTACAGAGGGTTAGCATCCAGAATGCAGATGTCTCCATCTTGTTTAGAATAAATTGAAATCCCCCCCCACACACACGCAGAGAATTTGGAAGATATAAGACAAAGCAGAATGAACGATTACTAGCAACAGCTTCAGTTTCAGAAATCTTCTGACGAAGAGATATTTATCTCGAAATATTAAGAATAAATCAAAGGTTAATAAACAACATCATAGGTACCTTATTTTCTTACACTTGCATTGTGATAGCCTTCAAAACCAATCACCAAACAAATTGAAATCAGTTTTATCTGAGTCCACACAAAGGTCGATGACTTTTACTGTTTTCTCTATGCTATGAATCATTTATTCGGTTTGTGCAGGTGTATTTAGAAAATTTCAAGATCATCTGCGTAGTATGAATCTGTAATAATCTATGCGAGAATATCGCCGGCTTCTGGAATTTATTTTAGCATGAAGCCTTTTTTATATTATTATATCATCTTTATTTGTTAAAACGTTTTCGCAATCGACACATACGCACAAAATTGTCGACCTATTGACCATCAAACACGATGCTTCAACCACCCAGATCCGTTGACAGGATATTGTGTGTAGGGCGGCCCTCAATTCAGCCCAGATGGAAGCCAAAAATAGAGTTTGAGTTTTGTTTAACGGGTCAGTTAATGCCAGGCCCACCAATAGAAGTACATTATGTTCATCCGGGCGGATCTACTTAACGATAGCCGGAGAGATGAGGGGATTCATACCTTTCCCAAGGTTATTTCCGAAAGTGAAAGTGTCGGCAGTTAATAACTATCCAAGATCTCTAGCTTTCCGTCTTTTTCTTACACTGCGTGAGTATCACAAATGTTGAAAGGGCAAAAGGGATGTTGTCATTTGATTCCATTTACGAAATACATTAACAATCACGCTTGAAAACTACTCACGTTTTTTTTAATGTTAAAGGGTGTGTTGTGGTTTTGATCAGTCGTTGGAGGAAAAGATTCTTTCATTCATAAATCGTTGCCCATCCCAAATGCATAGGAGGGGAGGAGTTTCACTTAGTCTGTCTAGAATCCTACTTGCCTTTTGAATGTATCACAAAATACCACGCGATTGCATGTAGCTGGTCAAACGATCACTGCCTATATGGTTTCCTACTTTTTATCATGGGTCTCAGCCAAGATTTAACCTTGACCTACCACCTGTCAATCACTCCCTCGCAGACGTTCCCCATACCCGTTATATCCGTGAGTGTTGGTGGGGCATTGTCACTAAGAATGATTAAAAGACAATATACACTGTTTGCATGAATTTCATCAAACACGGCCAGCTCGAACACACGCAAAATGATAGCAGCCTAGACGACCCTGACCATCACCACCGCTGGCGCCCTTTGGAAATCGGCTGTACACAACGCAACAAATATACGATAACAAAGGAGGAAACGATTTTAAGTGCTCGTACCATCAATAGCATCTTTCAGATGTGGTAATTTAAAAAAAAACACTGTTAGATCCCGAATTCGATATAACTACAACAAAAAGCAGTTGCGAGCGAACATAGCAAAAAAAAAAAAAAAAAAAAAAAAAAAATGGCGCTTCGCCCAACTAGGTTGTGGTTTCTATTTTCAAAAATGCATGGAACGGTACAAGATGAATTGGTGATTTAAGCAAAACGTTTTATTATCATTTTATTATCATTATTATAATCATCTGATTTTTGTATTCATGTTAATGTAATACAGTCATAAATGCAAATCACAGTAAGACCTTTCATGTTCTGAATATGATACTAAATTGCACCCAGTGGTGAGGCTACAGTTCTGCTGCTCTGGGGAGTGTGAATTCAACACTATGTTGTAATTACTCGTAGCCCTAATCTGACCCAAAGAATTAGTGCCTGTTAGAGTCCCATCTATATATTTACCAACCCATCCACACGAGTAGGATGTGACACGTGGTCAATTTTATAAACAGAGTTTAAGGGATTTGAATTCAGAGTTTGATTTCTAGACTGGTTGACTAATAAAAGTTATAGAGCCCAGTGTATCCTACTATTTACCCATAGCTAAAGAGAGAATAACTGGATAATACATTTTCCAAGGGTATTAGCGTTATGTGAAATGCAAGTTTATTTCCTAAAACTATAACCACACTTTCACAATATTATATATATATATATATATATATATATATATATATATATATATATATGGTAATCAAAATGACTGGTAAGTAATAGATGATTCTATTTGGGACGATCAAAATCTCACTGTACAACCATACTATATGCTATTGTAGGTGTAAACATATATACTTATACAAGGATTTTTATAAATCCCTAAAAAGAGCTCAATGTATAATAATCAATAAATTAAATTATATACAGAGAAATATTTAACTTTCAAAGAAAGAAAAACTTACCAAACCGTCATCTTGTTATATTTTCATTTCGACCAGAAACTCAAAATATGAGTCTATTTGTAAAACCCGTCTGATGAGACTATACTCATTTTTCGAATTTCTGGTCGAAATAAAAATATAACTGGATGAGAGTTTAAGTTTTTCTTTCTTTGAACGTTATATATACAGGGTGTTCGGGGTAAATATGTATATTTGGTTATTTTTCTCCATAGGCTGAGGTATTGACACACACTACGCATCATTTAAAAGCTTAGGCCCTTTTTCATTCATATACATGATGACTGATAGAATGAATGACTGGAACCCACCTGAATCATGGAAGAGAATAACTTGTATCATGATGATCTGCGCCGGTCATCAAAATAAGGTGATTATGGTTGCTGCCCAATGCTCCCTGAACAGATCTGCAGAAAAAAGTGTTGGAGGACCCTCAGATGCCTACAAGGAGTTGCTAAAAACTGTAGTCAAGCCCTGGGTAACAAGAGTAGCCAATGGTAGGCCATGTGTATGGCAGCAAGATTTGGCCCCCTGCCACACCTCTGGGAAAGTTAAAAAATGGTTGTCGGCGAATTTTTACGACTACACCAGTCCCAATGTTTGGCCTCCGACCTCCCCAGATCTTAACCCCATGGATTATTATGTATGGGGCGCTGTTGTGAAAGACACCAATCGCCGTGCCAGTACTGCAAAAGTCCAGTTAATCGACAGAATTAAGGTAGTGTTTGATACTCTTCCTAGGGAAACTGTAACATCAGTATATATATATATATATATATATATATATATATATATATATATATATATATACTAACATTCTAACATATATATTATTCTAAGTGTATTTATATTTATGCAATAACTATTTATATTTTTACTTGCTTAAGTATCTCGTGTAAAAAACAAAACAAAACAAAAACACTGCTTGGTACACAGTGGAATTTAAACAGACAATAGGGTAAATGTTATGGTATATATACTCGAATTTGTAGATTTTTGGCAACCTTTTTCAACGCTTAGGAGTTTATATATATATATATATATATATATATATATATATATATACATCATCACGTAGTATAAATGGGGACCCCGTTACTTTAATTAAGGTACTTTTCATTAATTAAATTTTTTTTAAATACACGCACACACTTCACGTAACATAAGCGGGGACGCCGTCACGTAGTTTCAATTAAGACGCCGGCGTTTGTCAACAATATTAAATAGATCTTTTCTTCCTCACATCAACAAAAAGCAGCCCAACACACCAAAAACAGAGCCTCGCATCATTCGTTTATTAAACCTGTGTTTTTTCAATTTTTACACTATTACATACTGTCGGATTTACTTCCATTTTTTCTTCACACACACACACACACACACACACACACACATATATATATATATATATATATATATATGTGTGTGTGTGTGTGTGTGTGTATGGTATAGTATACTATACAATCAAAACGCTTTCGTTAACACTGGTTTCAAAATAGCGTTGAGCTCTTCTTGATGTATTCATCCGGAGGTGAGTACAACGCTATATATACTGGAATAATAGTTTTGTTTTCATTTTTACTAGCCGCTTTGTCTGAAAATGCGCTGCTTTGAAACCAGTGGTAACAAAAGCCCTTTAATCGTATAGTATTCATATTTACCCAACCCTCCACACAAGAAGGGTGTGATGCATGGCCAATTTATCAAGCGGAGTTTAACAGTTTTGAATTCAGAGTTTTCCTTCTCCTAGACCGGTTGCCGTACAAAGGTTAAAGAGCCCAGTCCGCCCTACTATTTACCCATAACTGGTAGGAGAATAGTTGGATTCATACCTTTCCCAAGGTATTAGCGCTATGTAGAATTCAAACAGATTCGTCCATGATTTGAACTCGTCCCGCCATGTCTATTTCCTACGACAATATTATTTGCATCACGCACCTCTATAAATTAATTGTATAGTATACCATAACAAATAGATATAGCGATTACACCTTTAATCAAGCACTTTATTTCATTTTATCCTATACAAAATACACACATATATGTAACCGTGACACGTGGTCACGTGGTTAGGGTCGTAAGAAATGGACTCGTCGATCCGAGTTCAATTCCTGGACGAAGCTGTTTGCATTTCACATGGCTAATACCTTGGGAAAGGTATGAATCCAATTCTCCCTCCAGCTATGGCTGAATAGCAGAACAGACTGGGCTCTTTAACAATGGCTAGGTAACCAGTCTAAGAGAAGGAAACTTTGAATTCAAACCTGTTATATTCCGCTGAAGAAATTGACTTTGTGTCACATCCTGCTCGTGCGGAGAGGTTGGTATATATATATATATTATATATATATATATATATATATATATGTGTGTGTGTGTGTGTGTGTGTGTGTGTGTGTGTGTAACCATGACCCCCAACCCCCGAGGTTTTAATTAGAACAATATACCTAAGTTCTCTAATTTTTGAGACAAGAATTTTCCAGTCTGTTTTACAACTAATTTATAATTTGTAGGGTCTACATTCAGGTAGGAAATCATCTTTAACTGTCCAAATCCTTGATAAAACATGTAACAGTTAATTTGACTTAATTAGAAGTATCAATATAATCATGGACCGCCGTTACCAGGTGTTTATGGGTTGCCTAGTATAAAAGCTAAAATAATGACTCGTTTTTTCTTTCTTTTGTGTTTAGTTTTTCTTTTGTTTGGGGGATTTTTTTTCGAATACAATATATATATATATAAAGTAAAGTCATCATCATCGGGGTGGCCCGAAGTCGGTATCAGACAGACAGCGAGGAAGTCTATACATTTTTCACAAGCGCTATACCAAGGAGATTGTTTTTGCATCTTAGGTGGAGCGCCACACCTACCATCAGCTCCTCACTTTACCGCACAGATCCCTGTGCTACTTATACGCTGAGTTGGCGAGGGCCGGTATCGAACCCGGAATCTTGTGGTTCTCTACCGACTGAGTTAAACCAGCCCTCGAATATTAACTACTACAATATTTTTCTCGGCTTTACCTTATAACCAATATCTGGAAATATTCATAAGATAAATATTCACGGTAAGTTCCATTGTATCAAGTAATGTTAAGATTAAGACAATATGAGTGGAATTTGTTAGACTCGAGTGAGTTCAGGGGGTGGGAGTATCTACTTTTAAGAAACCGGCGGGGACATGCCAGGTCAATTATACTCGAATATCTTATCATGAAACAAAATCTAACCATTATTTGCTGATGCATGTTATTCTTTTCCAAATTCTCTCATCATGTTTTTACTTGCATTATCACTTTTTATTTTATTTTTGTCCTATCTCTAATCTTTGTGAAAGTCCACAATACCTTTATCGCATTTCTCAATCTTCACTACAAGATCTTTTTTTGTCTAGGAAAAAAGATTATAGATGTAAAGTTTTCTTCTTTTTTAAGTAGGGAACTTTTAAAACATGATGCTTTTTGGGGTCTGCTGCTTCTGATAGTGGATATCTTTCCCTCCATGCACTTAAGAATAGGCAACCCATCAGGGGTCCGAGCAGTGAACTCTGTGCTACTGTTTCAAAACAAAACCTACTATCGCATCCAGACAACAGTTTTAAAAAGAGAGATGGAAGTAAGAAGAAAAGACAAAACTCTCCAATGTTCGCCTTATCGCTTGAATCTCCCCGGAAAAAGACAGAAAACCGAAGATAATAGAATCCAACTGTGTGTGTGTGTGGGGGGGATGTTTACTGTTTCTCATAGTCTCTCTTGAAAATGGGGAGAAATTCATTATTCTGATACAAAAGTCTATCAGCAGACACCAAGCAGACTAAGAAACATGTTTCACACACACAAATTCACAGACATACACACACAACGACAGACACATACACACACACACTTACAAAGATAAACACAGACACTCAGATATGCCGATAACGAAATCATTTATTCAAATATATATGCCAAAACATTTGAGCACCTCGTCATAATGTAATAGTTAGTTAGTCTCGTTGACCAATTGTTAATGAATGGTAAATTTAGATAGTATCAAGTATCCTATCGAACATTAATCTACACAAAGTTATATGGCATCAAGTATTCCTATTGAATATGAATAATGACCATATTACAACCCGTAAGTAATATAGGTAAGTACTGCTTACAAATAATTATCCTAAACTTTAATAAAAGCGACCCTATATCCTTTATTTAATGATAACCATCTTACAGCCTGTAAGCAACATGGGTAAGAACTACCTACGAATCATTATCCTAAATTTGAATAAAAACGACCCTATGTCCTTTATTTTCAATAATCACCATCCTACAACCCGTAAGTAATATGGGCAACTACAGCTTACGAACAGTTATCCTAAACTTGATTAAAAGCGACCCTATGTACTTTGTTTTTAATAATGACCATTTCACAACCCGTAACAATATGGGTTGATATTGCTTATGAAAAATTATTCAAAACTTTAATAAAAGTCCTTCATTTCTAATAAAGCCCATGTTTCAAACCATAAGTAATATAGGTTATTACGGCTCACGAATAACTACCCTAAACCTTAATAAAAGCGATCCTATGTTCTTTATTTTTAATAATGACCATTTCAACGCCCATCTACACATATATAAAAGGCAGTTGTGTGTATGTATGTATGTCCGGAGAAAACTACAAAAATAAAACAATTAACGACAATGTAAATATGTATACACATTCACTATCACCAGATCTTGCTTTTTGAGCAAAAATAATGAAGAATTTATTTATATTCGTGGAGATGAGTTTGAAAAAGTGAAATTTAAATGATAACATCATTTTTTTGCATTTAGTACTTTAAATGGGAAACATTTTTTTTCATAGTGGCTGGATCAATGCAAGGTCTTTTTACTTAGGGATTTTAATGGGGCATCCTGCGAGTATCCAACTCGCGATTCAACAATAATAAATCTGCGAGACTATCTCCGGGTAACCGGTTCTACTAAGTAATATGGGTAAGTACTTTTGACGAGTAATTATCCAAAACTTTATTAAAAGCTACTCTATATCCATTATTTTTAATTATGACCATTTTACCACCCCTAATTAATAAAAGTATTGTTAGTTCTAGTAATCTATAAAAGTGATTAGGCATTGATATTTAATGAGCTTGTTCCCAAGACTTGATCTTTTAAAAAATGAGCCACGTTCATAACAATATAATGAAGTAGAGAAACTACGTTATTTATCCATGTAAGCCTCGACATCCCAGCATGAGAGTGAAAGGAAAAATAAAGAGTAATGCGATCTTAAGTGAATAAGAAGCCTCTAAGCAAAATTAAGGCATTGTGTTACGCATGGTAAACGTCCTGTTTGTCTGTTGCGGCTCGCGCATATTATCACGGCACCCTGCCTGGCCCTTACGTTGAAAACGACGGAACAAAGATAATATATGCATTCCTCAAAGATGTCAACAGAAATATCTTCAAGACAAAAGAAAGGGATAAATTAAAAAGAGAAATAGATAAATACAAAATAAAAACTAATTTCGTAGACGTTCTTGTTTGTGCGTTTTTTTTCTCTTTGTTTTATGTTTGTTTGTTTTATTTGTTTAAAAAAAAAAGGAACATTTTTTTTTCCTTTTTTCTTTCTAATGGCAAAAGGAATCGTTTTTGTGTGTTCGACAGCTGAAATAAATTATACTTTTAAGCATATCCGTTTCACGATCTTTTGTTGAGGTGATAAACATACCTCGAGGGTATCGCACGTTTTACGTGTACAAATTAAGCAACAGGGAAATCTAAAAAGCAAATGAGAAATGCGATCTAGGGGTTGACTTTGATGTTTCTTTTAAATCTGGCCATCATATTTTGTCTATTGTATCGAGGGCAAATAGGTGTTGTTTTAAAAATATATAAAAACCCTAATAAGATCTCATATAGAATATTGTATTCGTGTCTGTGCTCCAATGTTTAAACATGAAAATTGGAGTGTAATATTGAGATTAGAAGGCAAAAATAATGACAAAACTAATAAAAAGATTACAGTTACAGGTAGAGATTGGAGAAATTAGGATTAACTACTTTACTAGTATCAAGGGCAAATAGAATGATTGGCTGGATGGTTAGAAATATTATTTCAAGGGAGCCAGATGTTGTTTTAAAGGTATATGAAATCCTAAGAAGACCTCTAATAGAATAGTGTACTCAAGCTTGTAAGTAGCTCCAATTTACCCTGTGAAATTTACCCCCCCCCCATATTTAACACAATGAAACTTGCATAAAGGTTAAGATTATCTTAAAAACTTTTTGTCCTTTCAAAAGAGGAAACATTGAAGAAACTCCTGATGATTTAAAAAAAAAACAATTCAGCTTACAGAAATAATGAAAATTATGAACGAAAACAATGTTTACATTTTCGCACCATTAAATCAATTGAAATGTAACGTAGCCAAAAGCAAGTTACGACTAGAGGCTTTTTAAAAAATTCTATGAAAAATCAATTAATGGTCCAATTTTCACGACAATTTCCATAATATATTAGGGGAAATATTTTTACGAGGTTACCCATCCCTATTTAATTTTATGAAATATGAAAAAATGAACCCACAAAAATGATTTTTACTTTTTCTATAAAAATATGAGCGTGAATAATTATATCAGAAGATTTTTATAAGTTTCTATACGGGAGTTTTTTTCTTTTTAGTAAAAGAACCATGAATACAGAAATCTGCTAAAAAATATTAATTGTTGTAAAAAAAAAGGAACGTTTTACTTATTTTTCAAGATAACGGTGAGTAATTTCTCCCCAATCAGATAATTTGAGCTTTGAATTAACTGTTTTTCTCAACTCTTTATGTTCGATATTTTTTGTGAGATTTTTAAAAAAATGTTCAAAATAATTTACGCTTCTTCCTTCAATATGGCCTAAACTGATCACGTAACGTATTTTGGTGGTACCTACCTATCTCTGTTCTATTCTTCTCATTTTATATGATTCAACATCTCTGAATTTAAATTTACTTATTTCAGAGAATATGAAAATTCCTTTAAATATATTTCGGGGGAGTGCTTTAAGGAAAAGCAAACAAAGTTTACGACATCGCTATCTTCTAGACACGTCACCGCAGTTTTTGGGTCGTAAGTTGATAAATAACGAGGTGGGGTGATTTCTTTATCGTCGACAGTGACACCTGGTGGCCAGGTCCGAAAACAAGCCCACCTTTGCTTATTACGTCTGTGAGTCAAGTAAGTCGGGGATGAAGGCAGGGGGGGGGGCAGTTGTTTCACTCACTAACCTTTGCAGGAAACGTCCGTTTACCGGAGAGCAGATATACATCATATTATGGTTGACTTAAAGCAAAATAAATAAATAAATAAATTATGAAAACCAAAAACTAAACAAATAGTTACAAGTAAAACCTGCTGTTATTCTTTTTTCCTTCTTCCGATAAATTTATCAATTTGATCATTTCACACAGAGCCAACCATTAGCAAATAAACATTGATGGGTGCCGTTATAGTATGTGACCTACCTTTTTGATTCTGTTATAGTAGTCTGTTTGAATGTGTCCTACCTCAGTAAGAGTATATTCATAGATATAAGTAGTAGGCAATTTATTGAAACTAATTATTTTTCACATATATTCAATTTAAAAAAAATGCAATTCAGAAATAAGCTGTATATAGTAATTAAGAATAATTAAAAAAGAATTTATCCATAATTTACATGAATCAGAGATCTATTTAATTTTAAAATATTCAAAAAATTCTGAAAAAGGGTTTGGGTTAGCAGTTATTATCATAAGCTTATAATATGCTTTTTATGGTAGGCCACATACTATAAAAGAGACATGATTTCGTAGGCCATATTCAAAAGGTAGGCCACATAGTATAATGGAACCCATTGATGTTTATGGGGTGGTAATAGTTTTTTTTAGGTTTAAAGGTAGCTGGATATTCTTGGTGCGTGTTTTCGGGCCTTTCAACACCATCTCATTTAATGGTCGCGCTGAAAAGGAAGGAATTCTAGGGACGAAAAAGAAAGAGACAAAGACAGAAGGAGGTTTTATGACTTAGGCTTTATTGACCGGTCATAGCCGCCTGTAGCAAGGGAATGTCTACCTGGCTAATAGGAGCGACTAGACCCAGTTAAGGCCTAGACTCGAATGGCCGAGATATTCATTTGGGGATCGGAAGTCAGTCCTTTTTCTCGCCCGTGCGCGGAGGGTTCTTCCGGTGAAGGCTCATGGGAGTTTGTTATCCTTTTATTCTAATTTTATTTTAATCTTATTATAATCGCCACGTGTTTTATTCCATTTTTTAGAAAAAATTTAATTGTTTAGAATGTATTAAAAATAAATTACATATGTAATATTATTTTTTTTTCACTGATGCTCATTTTATTATTACTTTTCGACTGAGAAAAAATTTGACCATAAATAATCGATTTGATTAATTTTAATTGGTTAAAAAAAGAAAATGAGCGAAGATTTGGGCAGTGCCTACGATATGACTAGTATTTTTAAGGTTTTTGAAGGAATCCAAGATCTCCGAACGATAAAAACAAATAAAGTATCATTAAATACAAATAATCATCCTAAATAAGTCCTTTATAATTAAAAATGACTATTTTACAACTCGTATTTATCGCCAAATTTTCGGTACTATAGTACACCCCTTATTTTTTAATTCTAGAAAAAAAATTAAGAACTGTAAATTGTCACTTTGTTTTTTTTCCCTTAAGATCAGAGCCTCAGCTTACAATGAAAAATATTTAATGATTTTTTTTATATACAGCATATGAATTAAATCATGTTGAAAAAAGCACATCTTCAAGAGAAAGAACGGCAAAAACGCGCTATTTTAACAAATACATATATTAATTTATAAAATTCTCTTATTTTTAATGACTGTAAAACATAATTTTAAAAGTGTTTTTTTTTTAAATCGCACCTCTTCATAATACCGCTAGAAATACGTTGTTTAATAATTTTTCCGAGTTTTGTTGTATTTTAATTCACGGAGGATTAAAAAACGTGAACTTCCGGCCATACCATCCTATGTAATGTGGGTAAGTACCTCTTTACGATTATCCTAAAATGTGTTCTTTATTCTTAAGAATGATTATCATATAACTCATAATATGGGTAAGTACTGCTTACGAATAGGGATTCTAAATTTTAATAAAATCGACTCTACGGCTTTTATTTGGAAGAATGACTATTTTACAAGCCGTATGTAATATGGATAACTATTGCTAGTTAAAGCAATCGTTTTGAATAATGTTTTACAAAATTTGGTTCGGCAATGTTCCTTAAATGTTATTAGCTATGTTGGATCAGTAAAATGGTAATTCCTATGTGTGGAGTTGAGTGAGAGAGAGGCTTTCTGTGATTGGATATACCAATTACGTGATGAGTCAAGAAGTTTGGCGCAAAATACCAAAAATCACAGAAGACCCCGGACCAGATCCGACGAAGCAGCGACTTGAAGCCCTCTCCAAGAAATGACCCAAAGATACCAGATATCTTCTCCAGCACGCCGGTAAGTCTCTCAAACTCAACTTTATACACAGGAAGGACTTTATATTGTTACTCATTGTTTTATTTGTCTTTAAACGCAACTGGAGACAGCAACTGGAGACAAAGCGTTGGACTCGTTTTTTTTGTGCCCCATCAACAAAGACTTTTTGTGTTAACTTAAATTTTATTTTTCCCACAGCGATCCTAGTAGAAAAAACAGTTGTGGTACTATTTAACCCACAGCCAGGTGGATGATGGGTTTCATACCTTTCCCAAGAGTATTAGTCCGAAAGTGAACTTAGCAGCATGATTGGATTTCAAACTTGCTTATTACGATTTCACATTCTAGCGCGTTAGCCGCTACACCACAGTCCCTTCCTCCCTAAAGCAGTGTCTGTATTATCCTCAGAAGCGTAAATTTTTAGTCGTTGAAAAATTTGCCCCAATTCAATCATCCTGAAACTAAAGCTTCACCACATCAAGATCCTCTTAATCATTTGATACTGCTTTAATTGATTAACCATTTATATAGCTTGTCACAGGAAGTATGGGTAACCCAGTGAGAACCAAACTCACTAACAAAAGTCTGATTGTCTTACTAGATAACCATTGCACCATGCAAGGTACCCGTTAATTTACTAAATTCAGCATCATTTAGCACAACATCGGAAGTATGGGTCACCCAGTGAGAATCGAACTCGCTAACAAAAGTCTGATTGTCTAACTAGATAACCATTGAACCATGCAAGGTACCCGTTAATTTACTAAGTTTAACTTCGTTTAGCACAAAACCGGAAATATGGGACATCCAGTGAGAATCGAACTCACTAGCAATGTTCAGCGAGCCTAGCGATTCCACCACGCGAGTCACTTAGAGTCTTGTTATCGTAATTTGGAACTATGCATCAAAATTTGCTCCCAATTATGACAAGTAGGTTCCCGAGTTCGAAAATAAGGTTTCGGAGTTCGAGAAGGCTCCCGAGTCTGACAAGAAATACCTGAAGAAAACCGGAAAGCACATCGACCGAAACGTGGTACAGATAGCAATAAAGATGAGGACAATAGCCCAAATAATCCAAATAATACTAATGAAGAAGGCCGGATGGCACATCGGCCGAAACGTTGTACAGATAGCAATAAATATGAGGACAATAGTCCGAATAATCCAAACAATACTATGCATTAAAATGTGCAAATATTTTGGTGAGCAAAAATAGGCCTATTCTATTGCATGATACCATGTCATACTTCTCAAACCAAGCGGAAAATTCAGTACTAACCGCCCAACACTCCCTAGTTACTCGACCTAACTCTACTAATTACCATCAATTACCTGTAATTACGTGTCGTCGGGACTTAGAATAAGCCTTTACAGAGACATCAGATCCCTACGTCATTTGACACTAAACTGCATCCGGTGCTGAGGCAACAGAGCGAGAAGTCACCCTTTCATTTACATAAATCCATTGTTCATATTTATATTGCTGGTTTCAGTGTTTGGCAATAAATAATACCTAATGATATTCGTTTTGACTATGGAGTTCATGTGTTTTAAACAAGATGGAGATATCTTCACACTGGATGGTAATCCTCTCAAATCAGTAGATAAGTTCATATACCGAGGTAGTAATGTCTCATCTACAGAATGCGGTGTCAATATATGCATAGAAAAGGCATGGACTACTATAGACAGATTATTGGTCTGATCTCTCTGATATGATAAAGCATGAATTATTCCACGCTGCAGTCGTATCAATGCCACTGTATGGCTGCATGCTTGTCTTGAACAAATCCTGGAAGCAGCACCCCAAAAAAAAATAGCTGTACGACCACCTGCCTCCTATAACACAAACCATCCGAGTAAGACCAACAAGACATGCTGCAGAAGCAAAGAACGAACTCACAAGTGACGTTTTCTTGTGGACAACTGTACATGGACACACCCTTTTAGGCCGATCAGCAGAAACCTACATTAACCAGTTCTGCACAGGTTCTGGATGCCGTGTGGAAGTCTGGTCATGGGCGAAGATTGATAAGGACGTTTGGAGAGAGAGAGAGAGAGAGAGAGAGGAGAGAGAGAGAGAGAGAGAGAGAGAGGGGAGGGAGGGAGGGGGTTATCCCTGCTGTTGGCATATGATAATTTGAGTAATCAGAAACAAGGGATAAAATATGGGAAGAAGAAAGCGAAAAGACAATACGTTGGAAGCTAAAAGAAATTGAAGAAAAGAAAGAAAGAAAGAAAGAACAACCACTAAGTGATACAACGAAGTGGGAAGATTTAAAAAGAAAGGGACGGATGGTAGCAATAAAACTAGTAAAAAAATTACTCTCTTTATGCATCAAAATCATTCATTGGAAGAAATTGATCCAGTATTGATAGTAAGGCAAAAACTTTAAACTCCCCACAATTTATGTGACTGGGTGTAGATTGTTTATACAATTACAAAGCTCTTTATTCAAACTAGCAAATATATGTACCCTCCAGGTGTAAATATTTAAGTTTTAATGTAATAAAATATTATATTAAATTAGAAAGACTAATGAAACTAAATAAAAATGCGGATAACAAGATTTGAAATAGAGGGAGGTATAATCGAAAAATAGAACAACTGAAACTTACTCTTCCATCACTCCCGTCTTTCATTGTTAAATTTTCTAATTTCATAATTTAGTTAAAATAGGAAGTAAAGAATAAAATTAGTTATTTTTCATTGTTTATTGATTTTATCCCCGAAATTTTTGCTCATATTCATTAAGATAAAACCAAAAAATTAGAAATCAACAATACTAAGCACATAATCTTTTTAATCAAATTTTTAATATCAATATGCAAATTAGCCTTCCCATTCACATTGTAAACCGCTATTTTGTTGTATATATAAATACAATTGCATGTAGATATGGCCAACTGTACTAATAATATAAAACAATTTTAATAATTGACGTCAAAATAAAAATAGGATCATGGAGAATGTGACGCATTGTTACTTGATTAGCGATATAGTTTTGGTTACAGACAGACCAACACACAATCTCCATTATAATAAGAGATGGCGCAATTCTCTCCCCCAATGCATTAACTCTGAGTTAATATCTGGCGATACTATTATCTGAAGTAATGCAAATAGAAAAAAAAAAAGAAGATCTTATAGACTAAAAATGGAAATTCAGAGAAGATATTTCTACTTATATTCTCGTATATTTACTCACGCGAATATAAAAATACAAAACAAATTCGGGAAAAAAAAAGCGACAGTAGTCTTAATAAAGAGAATTATCCACCACACGTCAAGAGACAGCTGTCCGAGAGAAGGTGAACTGGAGTGTATAAAACTGGAATAAAAAAAAGACCCCTTGGTTCTACAACTGGCAGAGGTTCTGGGGGAGGGGTGTTTTAGCACTCGGTAAACCCTGGGCATTTCCTATGTCTGGATATATCTCCTACCCATCCCTCCAGCTTTCCGGCACTAACTCTTGCTCCTCCCCGTCATCCACGGGATGCCGGGACATTAAGATGAAAAACAGCAGCAACAACAGGGAAACAGAAGCAATCAAGGCGAACGATCTTTGTTCCTTTGCTCAGTGGATTGGCAGATGGTTTGAAAAAAAAAGAAAAGAAGAGAAGAAAAAAAAGAAGAGTTGCTCGAAAGAACCGGGTGCTCGGGATGAGATTGATATTAACACCGGTAAAGAATGTAAAATAAATACCTGCCACGAAACACAATTCTTGCTAACATAGTTATCAAGATGGGATTGGAGAATTTTCTTAATATTAAAACGGTCAGGCCACTGGATTGCTTAGTGAATTGAGGATTTTCCCAGAGTGTCCAGACTTTTTAATACACAAAATGTCAGCATAAGCAAGGCCAATTAACCACTTTAAACAAAATGTTGAAATATAAAAAAGAAGTGTATGGATTAAAAAAAAGAAGAGTAAGGATGTAAAAATAAGTGAAGAGTAAGGATTAAAAAAAGAAGAGTAAGGATGTAAAAATAAGTGAAGAGTTAAGGTAAGAAAAAAAAGAAGAGTAAGTAAAAAAAAAGTAAGGATTAAAAAAAGAAGAGTAAGGATGTAAAAAAAGTGAAGAGTAAGGATTAAAAAAAGAAGAGTAAGGATGTAAAAATAAGTGAAGAGTAAGGATTTAAAAAAAGAAGAGTAAGGATGTAAAAATAAGTGAAGAGTAAGGATTAAAAAAGAAGAGTAAGGATGTAAAAATAAGTGAAGAGTAAGGATTAAAAAAAGAAGAGTAAGGATGTAAAAATAAGTGAAGAGTAAGGATTTAAAAAAAGAAGAGTAAGGATGTAAAAATAAGTGAAGAGTAAGGATTTAAAAATAAGGATGTAAAAATAAGAAAAAAGAAGAGTAAGGATAAAAATAAGTGAAGAGTAAGGATTAAAAAAAGAAGAGTAAGGATGTAAAAATAAGTGAAGAGTAAGGATTTAAAAAAAGAAGAGTAAGGATGTAAAAATAAGTGAAGAGTAAGGATTTAAAAAAAAGAAGAGTAAGGATGTAAAAATAAGTGAAGAGTAAGGATTAAAAAAAGAAGAGTAAGGATGTAAAAATAAGTGAAGAGTAAGGATTAAAAAAAGAAGAGTAAGGATGTAAAAAATAAGTGAAGAGTAAGGATTAAAAAAAGAAGAGTAAGGATGTAAAAATAAGTGAAGAGTAAGGATTTAAAAAAAGAAAGTAAGGATGTAAAAATAAGTGAAGAGTAAGGATTAAAAAAGAAGAGTAAGGATGTAAAAATAAGTGAAGAGTAAGGATTAAAAAAAGAAGAGTAAGGATGTAAAAATAAGTGAAGAGTAAGGATTTAAAAAAAGAAGAGTAAGGATTAAAAAATAAGTGAAGAAGTAAGGATTTAAAAAAAAAGAGTAAGGATTAAAAATAAGTGAAGAGTAAGGATTTAAAAAGAAGAGTAAGATTTAAAAAGTAAAAATAAGTGAAGAGTAAGGATTTAAAAAGAAGAGTAAGGATGTAAAAATAGTAAAAATAACTGAAGAGTAAGGATTTAAAAAAGAAAAGAGTATGACAAAAGAACTTAAAAAGCAGTTTGTTTCCACACATTTACATGATTTCAAGCTTTCCTAACACCAATAATTTGCAAGTAATTGCATGATTTCAAGTAACTAATGATACTAATCTTTAGTAAACAATTATAGCTATAAGTAACAATACTCTATACAAATAATTTGCACGGTTATATGGTATCAAATATTCCTATCCAATATAACAGGTACTACCACTCCGGGTCAGGGTGGACCTGATAATAATGGCGATGAAGGGGTACTCCACATTCCCTAGACTTCCATAGTTGGAATTTCACCATTAGATGCTGTTTAACGTCATACCCAGAACTTTAAAGCCACAAGCCACCACCTTCTAGCACATATGATAAAAAGGATTGGGGTTTGCCATAAAGGCAATAGAGCCGGAACAGTTATATAGGTGCTATGTTTTGACGTAACCAGCCGATTAATTGGAGGAGGCCTCTTCGACCGTCCGTCTAGCCTAAGTAAGTGCCAAAATGGATTGTTGCAAGTCATCGACTGCTCAGCCATCACAATTCAGTCCTTAAGCATGACATGTCACCACCCACGGCCAACAGGTGGTCCTATTAGGGGTCTTACCCCTCTACAGAGGTGCAGTCACCGTATTCTACAGTCCCACCGACAGGGTAGGAATCCGAATCAGTCGCGTTATTATGTTTACATTCGGATTAATAACCCTGGAAAAGTATTGTCCTTCATCTCCCAGCTATATGCTAAATTGTACCACTACTGTTCTACGATGATGACTTTGGCATTAAATGACCTACGAAGGTTGATATGCCGTTAAATTAGAAACCAGAAAATACAGAGGTATTAATTAAAAAGGTAAAGTCGTCAGGGTGGTCTAAAGTCGGTATCAGCCAGAGGGAGTCTATCCCTTTTTCACTAGACCAAGGAGATTGTTTTTGGCGTCTGAGGCGGAGCTCCACACCTATCATCAGCTCATCACTCTACCGCACAGATCCATGTACTACTCATACGCTGAGTTGGCGAGGACCGGTAGCAAACCCTGTGGTTCCTTGTTGGACGCTCTACCGACTGAGCTAAACCGGCCCTTCAAAACTGCTATTTCGGAATGAGTGGTTCTTTTTTTTTACACTCTAAGCTTCACATTCAGGAAGATCACGCCATATATTAAAAAGGTTTTTATATGGTAGCAATTAAAAAGCACTTCTTTTAATGAAATAATGGGATAGCTTTAATCAAATGTGTTTGTGCCCATGAAGCGAAATTTGAATTTCTTTTCTGTTCATTTTTTGTAAGTTTTCGAGTTTCTTGTACGGGGGTATCTAACAGTCAAAGAACTAACGGTTTGCAGGGTTAGCTTTGAAAGATTTAATGTCTTCTTTTAAAACTAAATGTTCTCAACACATAATAAACGTTTTACTCGTGTGAGTAAATGGGTAAATATTATAACGGCATAATTAAAAGCCATAAACCAACTACAAAGCTGAACTGCAAAGTTGAACTGTGAAAATGACATTAAACAAACTAGGACACAAACATTCTCATAAAATAAGTTTTTTCATGTGTACTAACTAGGATATTGCAGTCATTTCATTAAACAAGAGTACTTAAGTCGAGGCTGTGTCAGTGCTACTGTACAGCTGCACCACTTGAACTCTAACAAAGCTCTTAGAGGAAAAGATAGATGGGAGCTACGCACAAATGCTGCGTACTGTCTTGAACAATTCCTGGAAGCAGCAACGCACTTGCCACCATCCGAATAAGACGAACAAGATATGTTGGCATCATTGAAAAAGTATCGACTTTCAGTTCTTCTCATCGTCTTAGGAGGTGGTGATGATGTTCGCTCTCTGGGGGATTTTGTCCGCTCAACAAATTCTTACCAAGATATATATATATATATATATATATATATATATATATATAGTCTGATTTTTATCGTGTAAATCAACTACGAAAATGAAAAAGTAGAAAAGATATAAAAGTTTTTTTTACTGGTTGACTGGTTTATACAAAAGATCAAACGTTTACGATATTTACTACACTTAATTTAATACCCGTGTATGTGTGCGTGGGGATATGGTGTGTAGGGGGGGAATGGGAAGGTATGTCAATCTTTCTAGTCGGAAATTCTTGGTCACCCTTGAAAATTCACCGTTTGAGATCCTGACTTTTAGTCAGGCTGGAACGGACACAACCGACTGAAACGCAACTATCTCACCCACTACTCAGGCCTTGATATTTAATGTATTTAGGAAGGTTATGACCTTCCTAAATACATTAGATAGGCGTGGGTCACTCAGTATGAATGCCAAAGATGCTAACCCTTGCTCCACGGAGAGGTGTCCATCAAATGTAGACTCCATTTTCATTTCGTCGAGAGAAGCATTTTTTGCTTATGGTAAAGAAAGAAATGTGTAGGTTATTTAGTACTAGTGCACTGGCGAGACGAGTTGGGCATTACGAGTGAGTTCGAACCTTTCTAGATGCTCCGTATTTATGTCTGTTTGCCGGAAATAGTCTAAGCTTTGCAAATAGCTAGTACGAGTGTATCCCGGCAATCAAAGATGTCGGCTATATTCAAATAATTCAATTTGCATTTTACTCTCTTTCCACTATATATATATATATATATATATATATATATATATATATATATATATATATATATATATATGGGAGTAAATATGGAAAATAAATCCGACAATATAAAGAAAATTTTGAAAAACAAGTGTTCCGAAAATGGGATGAATTTAATTATCTATGTTTAAACATTTCGGTTACATTGAACCTTCATCAGGATGTCTCTTGGGGTGAAGAAAATGATGGATGTTTTTATATGTGACAGGAGAAAATATAAAAACATCCCTCATTTTCTTCACCCCAAGAGATATCCTGATGAAGGTTCAATGTAACCGAAATGTTTAAACATAGATAATTAAATTCATCCCATTTTCGGAACACTTGTTTTTTCAAAATTTTCTTATATATATATATATATATATATATATATATATGCGTGCGCGTGTATGTCTGTGTGTGTGTGTGTATGTGTGTGTGTGTGTGTGTTTTTAAAAGAATTACACTTACTTATTATATGTTATTTTAATTGTCTTCTATATAAAGTTATATATAGGATTGCATTTAATACGTTTAAGAATAACATGATAGTATTAGAAATCAGTAACAGTAAATAATTATTTGCTGTTATTGATTTCTAATACTATCATGTTATTCTCAAACGTATTAAAAGCAATCCTATATATAAATCAATTAAATAATATTAAAATAAGTGTAATATTTTTATATTCGTTCTTATTTAGTTTGATTAGTGTTTCTAATTTAATATATTTCATTACATTGAAGATAAATACTTGCGCCCAGTAAGTTTTCTAAGTATAGATCAATAAAGATTATTTTTCTCTATGTCTGTCTTATCTGCTTTTATTCTTTATTGATGTACGTATGTCCTTACTTTCTCTACAAACAATTATTTCTATTTCATTGACGAATTTTGCTCGATTTCGCAATTAATTTTAATTATTCCCAAATTAATTTCAAATTCATAAAAATTGTTATCATTAAAAAAAAAAACTTTAAAAAATTCGTCCCAGAAAATCACGTAAGGAAATCGATAATTTCTGGACTGCGGGTACGGATTCGGCCCGGAATATTTTTAATTTGCTCTCGGAGTCGGCCCTATCGCAAAATAGTATGACATATTGGGCTAGACCCTCTATGAGTAAATTTGGAAAAAAATTATATACACTGTAATTCACTATATATATATTTTTCATTTTCTACTTCATATGAATTATTTTACCTGACAACAATAAAAAATATATTTATTTTAAAATATTCTAACATTTGTCGGACTTTCTATTTTTATTTTATTCTAACAATTTTTCATATTTTCCAAAACCAACAATTTCTGGGATTAGTGTTTCGTCATCAACTATTTGAATGTTCCCATTCGTTTTTACATTTTTCTTGCATTTCGAATGCCGAGTTAAACCTTTTAACATCGTAAACTAAGGTTCACAAGCTTTTACATGCTTCCACAAAATATCTTTTTACATTATTTATAATTATTAACCAAGTTGAGCCCTGCTTTCTGAATGTCAATCTTTTACTTACTTTCTTGTTTTATCAAAAACTTTATATATATATATATATATATATATATATAATTTGCTGTAGATGTTGTAGCGGAGATTGGAGTAACTTGAAGGGATTCATATTTTTTCCTTTCTTGTTGCTCCGGCCTAGACATTATCTTATCCCTTTTACCCAATCTATACATTTTGACTTTTAAACGACTTACCGGTTGTAAACTTTAGAAATGCACCGATCAAAAGGGCCCTTATGTCTATTTTCGTTTTTTTTCCTCTTTTAAACCTCTCGTTTAAATAGTTGATCATGTTTGATAAAGTATAATATTGTTCAAGTTTTTGTATAAAAATTAGTTGTACCAAAAATTTGTATATATATATATATATATATATATATATATATATATATATATATATATATATATATATATATATAATTGATTGCACATAAACTTTGTTCTTCTGAATGTTTTAGATGTCATGAAGCATGGGAAATGAACAAACGAAAAAAAAAAAAAAAAAAAAAAAAAAACAGATAAAAAAACAGTTTAAATATTTAACTGTTGTTCTGTCCCTGGTTCGATTTATTACAATATTTCGGGTGACTTTCATACACGCACACACACACACACACACACACACATACATATATATATATATATATATATATATATATATATATATATATATATTTCATTCTATTATTCAGTCGGGTAACATTTTATCTTATATAATTAGCTAAATAGAATAATTTAAGGCGTAAATGAATTATGGTGTTTTGATAATTTTCTTTTTACGCTTGGCTGTAGACAAAGCCCAGAATCTTGGAGCACTCAGTAGGATTGGAATACACCAGTAAAGGTCAACTAGTGCAACTCGTTTACCATAACGCTACGCAAGACATCCTAATTATATCGTTTATTTTCCAAGTTTAAAATGACAGAAATATTCTAAAATTATTCCTCATAAAAAAGCAATTACATGCCCTCACGTTGACCTAAAGAATTGGGTATTTACCTCGTATACCATGTATACGGGTCGGGCACAAGGTCCTATTAATGTGGGACAACCCACGAACCGAAGCTCTTGGATGGCGGTTGCAAAAAATGCGTTGGTCCCGTCGGCATTCCTCCTCAAGAGAGCTCCTCAGGCACTGGGCAAAAAACCCAGCCCTGCCCCTTTAAATAAGGGGGGCACGTGTTGCCTGGGGGATGGCTCCCTGGGATCAACACTGTTAATTACATCAACGGTCCAGGGCCGAAGCTACTGGACCCCCGCCTCGAGGAGCAGGAGTGAAATTGTCTCATTACTCAATTCGCTTACCGTAACAGTTATCGAAGGTATGAAATGGACTCATCGTGCCGAGTTCAATTCCTTGACGATGCTGTTTGCGTTTCACTTAGGGGTATTGTTTTTTTAGGGGGAAGGGGGTCGACTGGTTATCATCTCATCCCAACGTCTCTAAAGTGTATCTAGTGGTAAACAAACAAAATCATTTGTAGAAGCAGTCTAGCATCTTGGCACTCATACCTTGTTCACAATAGAGACTTTAATTCGCCCATCTCTTTGTAATTGAATACGTTGTCAAGGTTGAAACCTGGCACGTACATTCACACACACACACACACACACACACACACACACACATATATATATATATATATATATATATATATATATATATATATATATATATATATATATGTGTGTGTGTGTGTGTGTGTGTGTATGTATGTATGTTCGTTGAAAAATGGAAGTGAATCCGACAATATGGGAAAAATAGATAAAGAAAAGAAAATGTTGAATAATTTAAAATTTGAAAATATGAATAATTTTTATCCATTCAACATTTTCTTTCCTTTATTTTCTCAACATATATATATATATATATATATATATATATATGTGTGTGTGTGTGTGTGTGTGTGTGTGTGTGTGTCAGTGCGCACGCGCGTGTGTGCGCTTGTGTGTGCACATATATAAAAAAAAATGGGTGGCGTGGTCTATTGTCGCTATCAACCGGACAGCAAAGGAGTCTATCCCCTTTTCACTAGAGTTAGACCAGGGAGATTGTTTTTGCGTCCAAGGTGGAGCAGCACATCTATCAGCAGCTCATCACTTTACCGCACTGATCTGTGATACTCATACGCTGGAAACATGGTATCGAACCCAGAACCTTGTGATTCATAGGCAGTTGAGAAAGCTGCCCATTATATATATATATATATATATATATATATATATATATATATATGTGTGTGTGTGTGTGTGTGTGTGTGTGTGTGTCTACACATACACAAATATATATATACACATAAGGTGTGTCATAAATGTACCGAGATTGAAGCTGTATTTTCCAAGATAGGAATGAACAATAAATGTAACGTTAATCTTTTTCAGAATAAAAGGTGTGTCAAAAAGTACAGATTTTAAAACTGTATTTACCAAGATAGAAATGAAGTGTGAATGGAACGTTGATTTTTCAGAATACAAGTTGTATCAAAAAGTACAGAAAATCTCGATACTTTTATGACACACCTGGTACACACACACACACACACACACATATATATATATATATATATATATATATATATATATATATGTATTGCGTATGTGTTTATTTCTACAGATATTTTAGTTATGCATCAACTGAATATACAAAAATATCTACATATCACACATATATTGTGTGCACACACGTATGTGCTAAAATATGCATACACGTGGTGTGTGATGGATTATCCGGTATTGGCACTTGGCTCCACAGTGGCCATGTCTCATTGACAAGCCACTCCCTATCGGGTAGAAGCGCAACAACGTACTGGGATTATAAAAAAGCACGGAATGACCCCGACTATCTTGGAGGGTGGAAGTAAAATGGGGTCGACTAGATTTGGGGGTGATCAGCGGCGGGCACCGGCGACGCCAACAAACGCACGATCTCCGCAACAGATCACCACTGGTTCAGTAGAAAAGTGGAGGACAAATTAGTTGGAGACGTGTGCATGGATTGGAAGGAGACGGTGAGGGAAGAACGGAATGTGTGGGGGTGGAAATAGTTGGTAAGGAGCATCATGGGGGTTGATTATTGAGAGGAAATAGGTGATTAGACGGAAAAAGAAAAGGAAACAGACAAAAAAAAGAAATGGGGAGAAAAGAGGTTGGAGTGGAAATGAAAAAGATATGGAAAATGAAAGAAAAAAGGAGAGAAAGAAAGAAAAAGAGAAAAAAGAAAAGAAAGAAAGATAAAGAAACAAAAAGAAACAAAACAAACAAACATAAAAGAAGAAAGAAATAAAGAAAGATAAAGAAACAAAAACAAAGGAAAGAAGAAAGAATGAATGAAAAGAAAAGAAAGAAAGGACCGGAGCACAAAAAACGAAAAAAGGGAAAGAGAAAAAAGAAACCGAAAAAATGTGAAGAGAGAAGAGATTGTAGTGAAAAGGGAAAAGAAGAGAGAGAAAAATAAGATGATTATGAAAATGAAAGAAAAAGGGAAATATAAAAGAATGGAAAATGAAAGAAAAAAAAAGGAGAAAAAACGAAAGAAAAAAGAAAAAGAATCGCGACACAAAAAAAAAAAAAAAAAAAAAAAAGAATCTAAAAAAGAAGTGGAGAGAAAAGAGATAGTAGTGTAAAGTAAAAAGAAAGAAAAAATAAGACGATATGGAAAATGAAAGGAAAAGAAGAGAATAAAGAAAGAAAAGAAAGGGAAGAAAAACAAAAGGGCAGAAAAAAGAAAGAAAATATCGGGGAAACAAAAAATAAAAAAAACGAAGAGAAAAAAAAAACGAAAAAGAACTAAGTGATCAGAAGAAAATATTTTTAAGTTGGAAGATGAATAGGAAAGATTAAAGAAAATGAAGGTAAATGTAAAAGTATTTTAAGTGCATATCGCATAACTGCGTCCTGGCCTCCCGCTCTAAAAGAAAACGTTAAGCTGTGCCTGCTGAAAATCCGACTCGTTGCTACTCATGAAGAAAGGGGAAAAGTGTCCGAAAAAAAGAAAAACTGTGTGAATGAATAAGTGATAAAAAAGTGACGAAAAAGAAAAAGAATGAAATAGAAAAAAGATAGACTGAAGAAAACAAATCAACAAAAGAAGAAGAAGAAGAAGAAGAAGAAGAAGAAGAAGAAGAAGAAGAAGAAATCAAAATAAAATGAAATGAAGCGTTTTTAAAATATAAATAGAACAGAATTTTAAAAAAGAGAAAAGAAAGAAAGAAAGAACGAAAAGAAAGAAAAATGGGGAAATTGAAAAAAAAAAAAGTGGAAAAAGAAATAAAAACGAAGAGGAAAAGAAAATGGAAATAAGGAAAGAAAAGAAAAGAGAAAGAAAAGAAAAAAAAAAGAAAAGAGAAGTGAAAAATAAGAAAAGGGAAAAAAGAAAGAAAAGAGGAAAAGAAAAAGGAAAAAGAAGATGCTTAGAATAAAGAGAAAGATAAGGAAAACGGAAGAGGATCTGACTAAAGATGGAAAAAAAATGAAATCAGGAAAAGCGGGGGCGTTTGACCCACACCCAGGAGCAGTACAAGACGATAGATTGGCTGAGGAGAGAAAAGGCCGGCGACAAAATAAAGGTAGCCACCAGAACGGAACAAGGTTAAAAGTGTAAACGTGACCCGATGTGAGGGGATTCTTATAATTGAAAGGTTCGTGGGGTTTGTCGTCCGGTGCCATTTTTTAGGGGGGGGGGAGAGGATGGTTTGGATTAAAAAAGTGGTAAGTATGTCGGTTAAGTAAAAAGGTCGGATAAGAAAGTTGAAATAGAACGAGAAAGAAAACCAAAAAATAATAAAACGATAGACCTTACGGAGTCAAATCCAAGGTAGAAGAGACTGAAGAAAAATATCGCACCCCGAAGATCTAAAAGAGACGCACTGCGTGTGTGTGTGTGTGTGTGTGTGTGTGTGTGTGTGTGTGGAGGGCAACCAGTGTCAAATTGCAATTATATTTCCCCTACTGATGACAGTTGTGGTGCCGATGTCTCCGATTCGATCCTCGGGAATATTTGAATTTTCTCCCCTATTTTTTTAAAGCATCCCACAACCCATGAATGATTATGTCTCATTTGAATTGGAGATCTAATTACACTCGCGTATAATATATATATATATATTTAAAAAATCGCTACTATATCAGGTTTGGTAATAGGGCGTCTTAAATATTTGAAACTTAAATCTCGTAAATAAGAAAAAATATGTATATATATTTTTTTTTCTAAATTGTTAGATTATTTTCTAAAGAATTTTATATCAAAAGTTCCTTTTGTTTACTTTTTTTTCAAGGATTTAAAAAATACTAGAAAAAAAACTTATAAAATGTAAAATAAATAATTTTGTTTAGTGTATAGCAAAATCGTATTTATTTAATCAAAGAAAATATTCTATAAAAATATTTAGCTAAAAATAATGACATAATATAATACAGCCTTTATTTTTTTTAAATATTGAAAATAATGTTTTAATTAAAAATTGTCGTCATTCTTATTAATGGGAGGATATAGGGGACATAATATTCTCTTCGTTTGTTTTTTTTTTTTTTTTTTTTTTAAACTGTTGTTGTTGTAAATGCTGTTGTAAATAGGTTCAAATTCGTGACACTTTTATGATTATACTTTGTAGAGCTCAAACAGTGTTTGTTTGAAAAATTTATAACTTTATGTGGAAACAAATAATTCTCCCGTTTATATCCAGAAAGCAGATATTACCGTTCATTAAATGTATCGAAAAATGTTTTGCTTTTTATAATATTTATGAAGAATTTTTTTTATAAATAATTTCTAAAATTCTAATTTTGATTTTCCCAACTCTTTTTTTTTTCAATAATATCAAGAGGTAAATCGTGAGGCATCAAGGAAATGCTAATTAGTAATTGGTTTTTGCTTCAGAAAAAAAAAAAATTTCATAAAAAATACTCCATAAAAAAATTAGTCAGATCGATTTGTTCACGTCAAGATGCGATAACTATGTCAACGAAGATTAAGAATTTACGGGAATTTAATTTAAAATATAAAAATTAAGGTTTTATGTAACAGAAATTTGTTTTTTCTTTTTTGTAACATATAATCTTGGAATTGTTCTTTATATCAAACATAAAAGAAAACTTTAAAAAGTTAATTTTACATTTTTTTATTGACGTTTTAAAATATTTTTTAACAAATTGCGAACATTTTTGAAGTGCGCTTTTTGAGTATATATATATATATATATATATATATATATATATATATATATATATATATATATAAAAATGACGGATATTCTTGTATTATTATTTTATTTCATATTCAAAATAGTAATAAGTAGAATACAATGTGTACATGGACAAACTCTCGGCCGAAACACGTGTTAGCATTTAATTAAACCATTTTTATCCATTCAACATTTTATTTCCTTTATTTATTATTCTTTCAACACACACACGCACACACACGCACACACACACACACACACATATATATATATATATATATATATATATATATATATATATATAATCATGATATATTTAAAAATTAGTGTAAAAACATTAGAAATAAAAGTAAATAAACGATGAAATATAATAAAAAGCAAATAACAGAAAAGAAGAATAAAAATAAATCCGCACAAAAAAGAAATATAAAGAATAAAAGACAAAACAAATATATAGAACATAATTTTTAATAATGAATTTATAAGTATAGAAAATAAATTTATTTTTAACTTTTAAAATCCCGGGCAACGCCGGGTAGCTCTACTAGTTTATACTAAAGTTATACAAACATGTTCTAAAAAAGTCTATCAGCTACTCATCATTGAATCTACCTGTAATGTTCTGGGAAATGGGTAAATTTAACATTTCCTTACCAAGGTCACAAAAGCAACGTTTGAATAAAAAAAATGGATGTTTCCCATTTACTTATGAGGAATTGGAAAAAACAAACTTTCAGTCGAGGAGGAAACAAAAGTAAAATACCTATACATATATAAAGGACAGTTGACGTGTGTGTGTATGTATGTATGCATTTCGATAATTAGGAGTCCCTAGTATTTGATCGTGGCAAATGGAGGGCTGCTATATACAGGGGTACAGAGCTGCAAGGATGGACCGGGCAAAACTCAGAAGAGCGTGCCGAAAACGTGAAACTCTGCCGGCCATTTCTGGTGATGTGTCAATTTGTGAGGAGTGTGACCGGACCCTGTTGTCAAAGGCAGACTTGGTCAATCATATGAAATCACATGAGAGCTACCTGACTGCAATTGTTGTCTCTACCATGCCACACTCTGATTCCCAACATGATCCCCAACATGAGGACTTTCGATGTTCCTGCTGCACAAAAAAGTGATGAACAGTTGGTGGTCTCAAGCTTCCCATGAAAGTTCATAGTGATGAGTATACAACACTGTCGACTCAGTCAACACCGATCGTTATGTCTGTCAGATATGTTCTAAGTTATGCTAGACTTTGGCAGGATTGAAAAGTCATGAACAAGCTCACAAACGGGCAATGAATGAAGAGGTGGCAGTCGCCTAACAAGACATCGCGATCAATATGCCCGGAGCAAACGACGAAAATGAAACAATTAATGACAAAAAACACATATATACAGAATCACTATCACCAGAGCTTGCTTTTTGTTAAAAAATAATGAAATTCTGTTCATATCTGGAAAGATATTTATAAATTAGGATTTGAATAGTAATAGAAGGGAAAGTCATTGGCGATGTTCGTGATTAAAACATAACAAATCAATTATGTAAGACCCAAACAATCATTTGATCTGCGAGACTAACTTTTTATTATCCACACCTCTACCCAGGTGACGCCGAGTAGCCGCTTCTAGTATTACATCTGTTTTGCTTTCGACTACCCCCTATTTTTTATCCACTTCTGATTCCCTATCGATCCTTTGGATAACCCCATCGACCATTTAGGTGTTCCTTGATCTAAAGCGACCATGGACAACCTTTTTCAAGAAGTGAACCGCACGAAATATAGCTAATCATCAGGCGGGTCACACGACTAAAAAGAAATCAAAGGTAGTTTTACATTAAAGGTAAGTAAGTAAAATCATCGGGGAGGCCTAAAGTCGGTATCAGCCAGACAGCGAGGGAATCTATCCCCTTTTCCCGAGCGCAATACCAAGGAGATTATTTTTTCGTCAGAGGTGGAGCGCCACACCTACCATCAACTCCTCACTTTACCGCACAGACCCCTATGCTACTCATACGCTGAGTTGGCGAGGGCCGGTATCGAACATACTACCGACTGAGCTAATCCGGCCCTTACCTCAACCATTTTCACTACAAAAGGCCATACGCATAAACATTTGTCTTAGAAAATAGGTAAAAGTTGATTTTTCTCTCTTCGGTAAAAAGATCTTTTCTATAAAATAAATTTTAAAGTAATCGACTAAATTCACTGATCTAAAGACTCCCTTTTATATGAGCATAATGTTGGTTAGTTGGATTTTACGGCATGTCCACCTTTCGATTATTTTATGCCGAAGACGTTTTCTTTTATTCATTCTTGTTGGGGATTTAATTTTCTCCAAACTCAATTGTTTTTCAAACATATTTTTTTGCAAACTCATTTTTCCTATTTAACACATAGATGGGACTCTAACAGGTACTACCACTCCGGGTCAGGGTGGACCTGGGAGTAATGACAATTAAGGGGTACCCCACACTATCCTAAAGATCCAAAATTGGAACCTCACCACTAGATGAAGTTCAACGTCATAGTGCCCTAGATATGACCCTCAGCAACTGCATAGTGTCCTAGATATAGGACCTTCAGCAACTGCCTTCTAGCACATTTAGGATAAAAGGTATTTGGAGGGCGTTCTCCAACCGCCCGTCTAGCCTAAGTAAGGGCCAAAGTGGATTGTTGCATGTCATCGACTGCTCAACCACCAGGATTCCGTCCTTAAACATCACGGATTGCCACCCACGGCCAACAAGTGGCCCCATTGGGGGTTGAGGTCTCTACCTTTCTGCAGAGGTGCAGTCGGAGTATTCTACAGCCCCTGCCGACAGAATGGGCATAATTTTGAACTACGAATAAAGATATTTGTGTAATGACAAACGATAACACCGATAGACATTGGAAAGCTTCATTCTACTTTGAATAATTGGTACACTTATTAAGAGTTTATATAATCTAGTATTCCCTAGAGATCTCCAAAGGGGAGGCAATCATAAAATAGGGGGAGGTAACTCTCAATTAATTATTACAATTTGTTATGCTTTTATTTTCCCGAACTGACCTCAAGGATTTGTATTCACAATAAGGTTTGGTTTCGGTTTGTTTAAGGACATATAAACCTTCGAGGGTTATTTAATACCAAAGACATCCATCTAGAAGAACAGTAGTGGTACTATCTAATAAATAACTAGAGAGATAAATAGTTTCATACCGTTTCCCAAGGGTATTAGCCTGACTGAAATTTGAATTAACTTACTACGATGGCGCAGTCCAGCAAGTTATCCACTACGCCACATGGATTCTTCCTTCATAGTAAGACAAGATATTAAAAAAAAATGATAGCCACGTAGCCATCTTAAGCAAGTATGCAAAACAGTGCGTTCCAGGAGAAAGATGATGACAGTAAGGTACCCAAAATAAAATAAAAAAACGGGTAGTTATAAGGGTGTGGTGGGGAGTTGGAGATGGAATAAAGAAGCAGATGCGTACTTGGAAGTTGACGCTAAATACCAAGCCAACTTCTTTTCCCAACCTCAAAATAGGCCCGTTCACCCACCCCCACACAGCCTAGCCCAGCCCCCTCGTACATCTGGAATCCGATGCTCAGCTATGATCCGTTGTCAATATGAAGAATTCCTTTTCGGCGACATAATGGATGCAAAAAGAATAATTCCCCAATTTTCTGTGACAGTCGCTCCACGTTTTCCACACCAGCCCCACCCCACCCCCCAACATCGACACGTTCTGCAAAAACTAATGTTATGTAGTTAGTCTGCGAATATACATTAGTAGGTAAACTAGAAAGTACATTCTTATCCTGTTTCCACTTCGCATACTTACTTCTCTCTCTCTCTCTCTCTCCCTATATATATATATATATATATATATATATATATATATATATAGTGATTGCTATTTCTTCGCAGAAGAAAGCCATTTCTACAAATGATTCGGTTGTGAGCATGCAGAGGGCCCAAATTTGATTTTTTTTATGTTCCCTGTCACATTTGACTCCTTTCTCAGCTTCCTCTCGCCTGCGACCATACAAGACTTAGAACCCCAGCCCTTGACAGGCAGGCCCTGCCACACAGGTCACATATATGGTCAGTCTTTATTGTAGGAAATGTGTACGTGCCGTCCGTCATGATCCGCTTATGTAGGGGCCGCTTCATGATGGGTGCTCGAGTTGACTTACCTCAAATCTTTACAGCTACCATAGGCCTGCCTTTCCAAGAGAAAGTATACCGGCCCCAAATTCTGTCAATTGGTCCTCATCGCTAAAGCGGACTTCCACAAGGGTCACGATGTCTGCTCCATATCGAGAGTTCTTTGACACGATACCAGTTCATTGTTTGAGGTTTCAAGATCCCTCAAAATTGAGATGTGTCTGAACATTCCAGGTGGCTATTTAGCCTAGGTTTGTTGTTCTAATATTTTTGTTTCAGTCCTGATAATGTAAACAGCCGCCAGCCGCAGGTTGCTCGCCAGGGCAAGTGACATTTATATATATATATATATATATATATATATATATATATATATATATATACCAAACTTGTTGGTAAACCCTCGCGGTGAGAAAAAAAACCCGGCAAATAGTTTGATTGTAAAAATATACTACCAAACATGATCTGGGGAGAAATTTTTTTTGAAAAAAAGAAAAGACCCAGATAATTGTACCAACCAAAAATAATCGATTGATACAATACTTGGCCAATTTATATATATATATATATATATATATATATATATATATATATATAAAATTTTTCTCGCATTGGTTTCATTTCACTTTTTTACACAGCCATAGTGTTCATATAATACCTTGATAAAGGGTGAGGGTCACCCGAAATATTGGAAAAAAGCAAATGAGGACAAAACAACAGCTGGATATTGAAACTGTTTTTTGTTCTGCTTTTCGTTTTTGTTCGCTTGTTTATTTCTTATGCATCCTGATATTCCCCCCACCAAAGAAAAAACGTTCACAAGAACAAAGTTGATACGCAATATATATATATATATATATAATTTATTGAGTATTAACTTTATTCTTGTGAATGTTTCTTTTTGGGATATCAGGAAACATGGGAAATATATATATATATATATATATATATGATCGCTGTTCTCTTTCTCTCCCCCTTTAGATAATTATTTTTATCTGTTACTCCTACTTTCATGGAGACAATTATTGTTACCAACTTCTTTCTTTAACCTAAGTTGATCATTGTAAACCCAATCTCTGTCCTTTCTCTAAATAATCATCTAGTTAAATAATCATCTATTAATCATAACTAATCTCTCTCTTTATTCGCATAATAATTCTTGTCCTTATAATTCCTCTAATGATCATTCATATTGTTCGGTCAGTTTCTTTTCTTTATCCTTCTTATTTTTTTTTTGTTTTTCACCCGTAGGTAATGATTCAAATAATTCTCTCTCTCTCTTATCTGAATAGACATAAGTATCTTTCTCACTGTTTACCCAGATTCGGTTTAGTTCAGTCGCTAGAGCTTCAGCATAGGAATCACAATGTTCCTGGTTCGATACCGCCTCTCGCCAACTCAGCGTATGAGTAGCACAGGGATCTGTGCAGTAAAGTAAGGAGCTGATGTAAAGTGTGGCGTTCCACTTCAGACGCAAAAACAATCTCCTTGGTCATTCGCTAGAGAAAAAGGAATAGACTCCCCTCGATGTCCGGCTGATACCTTAGGTCACCCCGACCATATATATATATATATATATATATATATATATATATATAGAGAAAGAAGAGAGAGAGAGAGAGAGAGAGAGAGGTATGCGAAGTGGAATACATGATAAGAATTATATAACTCTAACAATAATAATATTATATAATACATAATAACTACTTTAGTTTAATATTGTTATCTAATAATTTTTGTAGAAAACTCTATTGAAAAGCGAGGGACCCCTATTAAACAGAACAAATATTGATGTATATTTTTTCTTTAATAAAATAATATCCAATTATCGAAAAAAGTAAAATAAAAGATCTCCAAAATTATTTTTTTAGTTTTTATTTTACATTTAATTTTCGGTACTTATTTTCTACCAGGATATCTCCCTTAATTTTTTTTCCTTCTATTCACCCCTTCGGTCTTTTATCTTTTTTATTTATACTGTAATTAGTTTCGAAAATATATAACCCCACCGATATTTTGCGTTAAAGTTAAGTGAGCTGAAAAAAATCAGAAAGTTTTAAAATAAAATAACTGATGGATTATAACATTCATTGGCAGTGCCTTATATATATATATATATATATATATATATATATATATATATATATATATATATATATAATCAGATCAGGCTGAGAGCATAGATACCTATGACTCTCTCACCATCCGTTCCTATCGATCATCGCTCCTAGCAGGTCCTCCGCACGGCATCATAATTTTATATCTCTACCCCTTCTTCCTATTAGATAATCATTTGTGCCATTCCTTCTTACTTAAGATCAGCATTTTTCATCTCTCTCCCCCCTCTCTCACCAATTATTCTTAACCGTCCTTCTCTTTCTTTAGATAAGTATGTTTTACCTTTCTCTCCCTCTCTCTCTCTCATACCCTTATTTTCCCACTTTTCCCCTTCAACTACGCCTCCCTATCCGTCTATTACATCCTCCTGTTATCATTGTTCTTCTTTTCTCACTCAACTTTCTTACTCTCCTTTTCCCTTTATTTCTCCCCACCTTCCTTCCTTTCTCACTTCTTTACGCCCCCCCTTCCTATTTCACTCTTCTATCTTCCTTTACCTTCCCTTTCCTCTCTCCCTTTATTTCTCCCTTCCTTCTTTCCTCTCACTTCTTTACGCCTCCTCCTTCCTATTTCGCTCTGCTACCCTCCTTCCTTCACCCTCCCCTTCCTCCCTCCTTTTTCATTCCTTCCACTAATGCCCCCTCTCTTCTATTTACGTCCCCCTGTTATCATTGTTCTCCTTTCTTATCTCACTTCACTTTCTTACTCTCCCTTATCACCCGCTCTTCTTTTTATCTTTCTTGAGCACACCATTTTCCATCTGCTCTCTTTTTTCCATTCCTTCTTTCCCATAACCAACTTCTACCCGTGTCAATCCATTTCTATTTACCCCCCCCCCCATAACATGCGATTTCTATGCACAGTCACCTTTTCTTTGAAAGCTTTGCCTTTTCTATCTATCTATATATATAAAGGACAGTTGGTGTGTATGCATGTATGTACGGAGGAAACAACAAAAATAAAACAATTAACGACAAAGCAAAAAATATATCTCATTCGCTATCTCTAGCGCTTGATTTTTGTGCAAAAATGATGAAAATTTTATTTATATTCCTGAAAATGCTTAAAACGTAGGATTTGAATTCTTAGAGAAGGGAAGATCATTGGTAGCGTTTGTGATTTGTTTATGTTTTAATGAACATAAAGAAATCAATTATGGAAGACCAAAACAATCACTGGATCTGCGAGACTAACTATTTTATCCCCTCTCTACCCAGGCAACACCAGGTAGCCACTTCTAGTCTAAAATATACCGCATTCGCCTCGATTTTCTCTATATATACACACACTCTTTCTTTCTTCCTATTTGTCTCTTTCAAACTCTCTTTTCCCTCCCTATGTGTATATTTCTTTCAATCTCACTCTTCCCCCTCTCTTATATATATATATATATTTCTCTTTCAATCTCACTCTTTCTACTCCCTCTCTCTTTCACTCTATGTTCTTGAAGCTAATGTCAAGGAAACTTTGCCACATATTTTTATTCGTCAATCCGAGCTCCCGCTTTTCGTCATGTTCTATTTCTCAGTTTCGGTTAGTGGCTTCCACAGTGATCTTAGTGGAGCGAAAATGCCAGGGCTTGTCAGGTGGGACTTGAAGTGTGTCTGCGTACGCGTGAGCGCGCACTAGAGAGAGAGAGAGAGAGAAAGAGAGAGGTGTTGTGAATAGAAAATAGTGCAGTAGGCCTTCCTCGGAATTCATCGCTTACTTGCCACTGGGTTATTTCGGATGTCGAAGCTTTCAGCTCATCTACAGCTTATTTCTCAACTAATCACTATTAACCTCTGATTTTTAAAAGAAAACAACAAAACAAGTCTCATACGTTTCCTACTTTGCCAAACACTTTTACCAGCACCTTCCTTGTCTGATTGCAGCTTGCCTGCCAAGTTGCTAGCCGGCTTTTGACTTGAGTAGTAATAAAGTTTCGATTACAGACAAACACGCAATCTCCATTATAATAAGATAATCGATATTGATAGTATAGTTTGTTATATTTATAAGTATCATTGATAGATTATTTATATCTAAGTTAGGTTGGCGACATGAAGTCAACGGTACTTGGTGACTGACAGTTTCTTGCCTATGCGATGTTTTTGGTCTTCGCTACATACACACACACACACATTATATATATATATATAATATATATATATATATATATATATATATATATATAGATGAACAAAAGGAATTAGATAAACAGGTATATTCAATTGTAGCAGCTTACTTTTTAACTTTTAATTATTCTCAGCTAGATTCGATCAGTTAGTCGAAAAGGTTTTTGTGAGGAAAATGAGTTTTTAAAGAGTTTTTTTTTGCCACAAAAGAAGCGACAAAATTTATTTGACGTACACAAAAAAAAAAAAAATGTTTTGTCTAGAATATCTACCTATTCACTTATGATTTTTTTTACCTAGACTCATATTGGAAGATTTAGGAACCTGCGTATTGATATTTAGATTAAAAGACTTTTTCTACTTTAATTTGTTTATTTTTTATAAAATGATATAGTTTACTCGTGTTTTTTTAATGAAATAAAATGAAAAAATGTGTACACATATATCTTATTATAATGGAGATTGTGTGTTTTCCTGTCTGTAACCTAAACTATCTCTACTCAAGTCACATTCTCCATGATTTTATTTTTATTCAAACCTCAATTATTAATAAAATTGTTTTACATTATTAATACTGTTGGCTTCATCTACATACTAATAACATGCAATTATATTTATGTATACAACAAAATAGTGCTTACAGTACATTTTTGTATTGTGTCTTGAACAATTAGGACGGTCTCATTTTTAACCAGAGGATATTGCAGGATGATAACGGACTGAAATGGTTTAGTTTACTCGTGTGTTTTTTTTAATGAAATAAAATGAAAAGATGTGTACGCATATATCCTTTCAATAATAATTGGGGTCCGTAACATGAGAAAAAAAAAGTGAAGATCATTACTCGTAGTCATTCTTTACCTGATCAGACCCACCCTGTCGGCTAGGGCGTTAGAATTCACCGACTGCACCTCTGAAGAGGGGTAAGACCCCCCCACACACACACCCAATGAGGCTACCTGTTGGCCGTGAGTGTCGACCCATGATGTTTAAGGATGGAACCCGGGACATGACACGCAACATTCCACTTAGGCCCTTACTTGAGTTAGACGAGCGGCCAGAGAGGTCCCCTCCAATCAATCAGCTGGTCACGTCAAGCAATAGCACCTATATGAATGCCCCAACTCTATTGCCCTTATGGCAAGCCCCAATACTTTTTATCATATGCGTGCTATAAAGGCGGTGGCTAAGGGTCCTCATGTTCTGGGAATTACGTTAAACTCTACCTGATGGTGAGGTTCCAATTCTGGAGGTCTGGGGAACGCGGAGCATTCCTTCATCACCATTTTCCCCTGGTCCACTCTTACCTGGAGTGGTAGTACCTGTTAGAGTCCCATCTATGGGTTAAATAGGAAAATGTGTTTATAAAAAAAATTGAATATCCATTAAGAAAGAATTTATTTCAAAACTTTAGTCGGCATTAAATGACCTATTTAGGTTAATATGCCGTAAAGCAAAACAAACTAAACCAAACCTGATCAGACCGAAAAAAAATGTAAGCATCGTCTTGTAAAATCCCAGGCTCAGAATTTGAGCTAAAGTTAGAGGAAAAGGACAGAGAAATCAAGTTTCAGTCTTTATTTGAGTGTAGGGCGTTTCCTCACATTTTCTCAAAAGTCGCAAGTTCTAGGCCAAGACATACACAAATCCGAAAACAAAGGACGTAATAGCGTTCAAATACGTAACAGTAATATATAAAATATCAAAATTCAAACATAAATCGCAACTGTCAGTTTCACGCTTTTACGATAATCAGGCGATAATAAAAGTTTTTCTATCTCGAACTCAATGTGTCTATTATTTTCTCTCACTCTTCTATTCGGCTAAAATCTCTGAGATGATTTTAATTTTTTTCGGTCCGATTATCTATCATAAGGAAATACAATATTTCTGATTAGCTAAAGCGAGAATTGTTTCAAGCTGTAGCCGTGTCAATGCTACTATACGGCTGCACAATTTAGACTCTAACGAAGCGCTTAGAGAAAAGGCTACATGGGAACAACATAAGAATGCGGTCTGTCTTTGAGAAAACTTCACCAATTGAAAAAAAATTACCAAAAATCAGGGAATTATCCGATTTTAATGAAATTTTTAGTGTTGATTTATCAATGAATGAATTTTATAAGGCATTAAATGTTTGATTTAGAATCTAAAAATATGAAATTTGAAACTTAGAATTAGGCATTTCATATTTGAAATGAATTTTATCTATTAAATTACCATAGCAGAAATACCTAATTGAATCAGAAAATTTTGAAATAAAATAACTAAAGAATTATAAAATTCATTTATTGGTAAAGCAACACGGAAAATTTCATTAAAATCGGATAATTCCCTAATTTATAGTAATTCTTTTCAATCGGGGCGATGGGTAAATTTATTTTGTAAAATACAGATTTTACGTCATCTTTGTCAGTGTTTACGGCAATATTTACGATATATTTGAGCAAAATTGACCGAAAGAATAGTTTAAAATGTATGAAGAATAAATGACTTGTAATATAATTTTTCTTCTTTTTTTTTTTTTTACTGATGTTCATTATGTTACTACTTTTCAAATTAGACAAAAATTTAACCTTAAATAATCGATTTAATTAATTTTAATTCGTTTTTAAAATGAAAACGAGTCAACATTTTGGCAGACCCTACCATACACAGAAAGTATTTTTTAATTTTTTCTCTTAAATTCTTCTTCCCTTTCCATTCCTTTTCAGTCAGATGGTAAGAGGCATAACAAGTTATATATATATATATATATATATATATATATATATATATATATAGTGGTACGAAACAAGAAAATCTAGAACAAGACCGACATCCCGTTTCCTAAGACCTAATATCCTGAGTGATTTTCCATATGATTGGGCTCCGGAACTAATAATTTTGTCGGATGAAGGTCAAACCGATTCGCCAGATGGCGCTAGAGAGGTCAGACAAAAATAAAGGGGGGGGGGAGATGTCCGGGATCAGGCCGTGAAGACCATAATAAATCCTAAATGTCAAATGTCATTCCCTCAGTACGTCTGTCCTTGTATTTGTGTAAACCGACATGCCTCTTTGACTAGGTTTGATTTCTACTGGGATCAGTGTGTGTGTGTGTATGTATGCATGTCTGTGTGTGTGTGAGTGTGGCCACGCGCAGGCACGAACGAAAAGGAAGAGAATGAAAGAGACTAGTCTTGGGTTTGTTATTTGAAGGAGTCTGTGTTGGTATGGAGGACAGTATGGTGTTGCTCAAAAAGTACCAAGATAAGAAGAGAATGACTTCGAATACTACTGAGAGACTTAAAAAGAACTATTGAACTTGCTATTATAGGTAATACTAATTCGTTTGCCTAATTTCATTTTAAAAACGAATTAAAATTAATTAAATCGATTATTTAAGGTCAAATTTTTGTTTTAGTTGAAAAGTAGTTACATAATGAGTATCAGTAAAAAAAAAAAAAAAGAAAAAACAAAAGAATATTACATATGTAATTTGTTTTTAATACATTTTATACAATTAAATTTTGCTAAAAAATGGCTAAGTGAAGATTTATGATGCACTCAAAACAAATGCTTTTATAACGATTTAAAGAAAAATTAAGTTTCTTATTAGAAATCAATAATAAGAAACATTAAATACACGATGTACATAAAATGACTATAATTAGTTTCGAAACTATATAACCCCGCCAATATTTTGTTCCCAAAAAATAAGGGTTGAAACTTAAATCACCTGAAAAAATTAGAAAGTTTTAAAATAAAATAACATAATCATTCTAAAATTCATTCATTGATAAATCAACACTGAAAATTTCATGAAAATCGGATAATTCGCTGATTTTTGGTAAATTTTATTTCAATCATAGTGGTTAAATTTATTTTGTAAAATACACCTATAAAGTCAAAATTGGCAGATCCTATGCTAATAGTAAGGATGTATGCGTACCAATTTATTCATTTTCCTTTATAAAACAAAAGAAAAAAAGACCATGCTATTTAAAAAAAGTAGTGAAGTCTGCGGAGTGGTCTATTGTCGGTATCAAGCGAACAGCAAGGAAGTCTATTCCCTTTTCGCGAGCGGTAGACCAGGGAGATTATGATTTGGGCTGAGGTGGATGTTTTTCCGCACAGATCAAATTACCCAAGCTGTGCTACTTATGCGCTGAGTTGGTGGAGACCGATATCGAAACCAGAACCTTTGCGATTACTTGACGAATGTTCTACTGAGTTAAACCGACACCTATTATTTCATAAAAGATTCATTAAATTTTTAAAAATCTCATCTTATTCAGTGAGGGGTAGACTGTGAATTCAGCATCGTAAGTTTTTACCATAGTCTACCGGACAGATGTGAGTGGAATATGAAATGAAGTCCATTGTATATCTTATTATAATGGAGATTGTGTGTTTGTCTGTCTGAAGCCGAAACTAAATCACTACTCAAGTCACAATTCCCTTAGTTATTGACGTCACATTCACCATGAATTTATTTTTATTTAAAACTCAGTTATTGATAAAATTGTTAAACCTTATTAATACTTTTGACTTTATCTTTCTAATAAATGCAATTGTATTTATATATGCAACAAAATTGCGGGTTACAGTGTGAAGGAAAGCTAATTTGCATATTGATATTAAAAGTTTAATTTTATTAATATGCGCTTGGTATTATTGATTTCTAATTGTTTGTTTTTTTCTTAATGAATATGAGCAAAAATCTCGGGGATAAATCTTAAAAGAAATCCTTTAATATAAAGAAATAACAGTAATTTTATTCTTTACTTCCTAATTTAACTAAATAGTTAAATTAGGAAAATTCAGCAATAAAAGGAGGGAGTGATGAAAAATGATGGAAGACTTAGTTTCAAAGTTGTTCTATTCTTCGATTATACCCCCTCTGTTTCAAATCATTTTATTTGGATTTTTATTTAGTTTCAAAAGTATTTCAAATTTAACATATTTCCTTACATTAAAATTCAAATACTTGCACCCGGAGGGTGCTTATATTTGCTAGTATTTTTAATTTCTGAACTGAGATTGATTATTTGAATAAAAATGAAACTCTAAGGAAAACGTTAATTATAAAACGTATTAAGGAAATACATTAATTCATTTATAAGTTTTTATTTTCGATAGAGATTAAATCAGCGTTAAGTTATACAGACAGAATGGGTTATCATGTCTTTCTCTCGCAACCCGTCCCTATCGGTTCTCCTAACTCCTCAAAACGGGTTCCAGTATCTTCACAGAGCTGATAAATGTAAAGTTTTTGGTGGTCGGACAAAAATAGTGTGTCAATGTGAAGGTGTCCACAAGAGTAAGTGACACTCACTTATGAGTTCGTCCTTACTTCTCTAACACATACTCACACAGACATACCAATCCCTCCGCACGAGCAGGACGTGACTCAAGGTTAATTCTAAAGCAGATCTTAACAGATTTGAATTTAGAGTTTTGTTCAGTAGTAATAGATATGCGAGACTAGCTTGCTAACCATTACACTGCGATGTGACAACTTGCTAGTAGGTGGTAGGTATTCTGATCAGATTTCAAAGTCTTGGGCTATATTGGGACATAGTAACACGAATAGCAGTGCACCGTGTCGTGTGCATGCAAAAAAGGCGTGTCTGTCTTAGTACCCAAAGAGGATAAGCAGTGTATCAATATGGGGTCCGTGTTCTGTTGATCCACGCCTGATAATAAAACATGTGCACATACTGATCTGCATATAAGATTATTTGTTCTAATCCGACTATATTACATGCACGTTTAATCTCAAATAGATTAAAACAGTTTTTTGTTTTGTTTTTAAGAGTTGCAGTTTTAGTTTACGTCAGTATATATACATGATTTCATTTTGCAATTTACAAAATTTAGCCTAGCTTGGCCCAAGGCAAAGAATACTGAGTGCCGAGTGAAAATCGAACTTGCAATGGTCTGCTAGCCTAGATCTCTAAACATTGCACCAATTGTTAAACTATGTAATGGTGAGGTTTCAGTTTGGAGCTCTGAGGAATGTGGAGTACCCCATCATCAATATTACTTCTAGTTCCACTCTGTGCTATTATCTGTTAGGGTCCCATCTATGGGTTAAATAGAAAAATGAGTTTAAAAGAATGTTTAAAAGAAAAATTGTGTACCCATCAAGAATTGATAAAAGAAAAACGTCTTTGGGTTGACATGCCGGAAAATCCAACCAACCAACATTACACCAATCCAGAATTTTATTTCTAGTTTATCATATTCAGCAAATCCCGCCTCCTAAAAAAAAAAAAAAACCCAAAAAAAACAAAACAAAAAAGAACAAAACTAAAACACTGCCGATCTGGCCTATTTTAAAAGAAAAAAAAAGTAAATGTAATAAGTAATTGAGAGTTACGTCCCCTACCTTATGATCACCACCCCTTTGGAGAACTCTCTAAGGAATACTAGACTATATAAAGTCTTAATAAGTGTACTAATTATTCTAAGTAGAATAAAGCTTTCCAAAGTCTATCGATGTTATCGTTGTCATTACAGTGAACTAATTGCCGACTCCTTTAAATTTAAGAAATTTAAAGTTTTAAGAAACAATTTGTTTGGTTTTGTACAAGCCGTCACAATATGATAATATAGATCTACCTTTTATATAGGCAAGTCCCAACCCAATTTATCATATATGTGCAAGAAGGCTGTGGCTAAAAGTCTTCATGTCCAGGGAATGACGTTAAACTCTTATCTGATGGCGAGGTCCTAGTTCAGGGTGACTGGGGAATTTGGAGCACCCCTTCATCACCATTGCTCCCTTGTCCACTCTGGCCCGGAGTGGTAGTACCTGTTAGGGTCCCATCTATTGGTTAAATAGAAAAATGTGTTTATAAAAAAAAGTTGAGTATTCATTAAGAATGAGTTTATTTCAAAACTTTATCGGCATTAAATGACCCACCGAGGTTGATATGCCGTAAACCAAACCAAACAAACAGACCAAAACTTTTATATTAACAAGAACTGTTTGGAAACGTTTGATATACATTTTTAATTAAGATAAAAAATTATGAAATAATCCTTGTTTAGAAAAATTAAATAAGTAGAATGTTTAGTTTGGTTTCTCTATTTAATGGCATATCAAACTTTGTAGGCTATTTAATTCTATAGCTACCCTTGTAGAAATACAGTAATGGTACTATTTAACCGTACCTGGGTGAATAAGAGTGTACATACTTTCCCCATTTGTATTAGTCCGAATGTAAACGTTATAGCACGACTTGAGTTCGAACTCGCTTACTACAATGTCGCAGTCCAGCATATTAGCCACTACGCCACGGGATTTCCTCTTTGAAGAAAAGGGAGGCGCAACTTTAATACGGGAACTAAGGTTTTGTACAATATACTTTATAGGTATTTTAAGGGCTTTTTGTCTAGTGTATCAGATAAAGTTCCTGAATGATAGCAAAAACCACAAAACATAACCCCCTCCCAGTTCCTAAAAGTAAAGATAAACACTTAAAAACAAAAAACAAACATATTCAGTTAAATCGCAACAAAGTTAACTTGCTTCACTGCGCAGTTTTACACAGATCAAAAAGATTAAATAAGTAATTTTAGTTTGAGCTTTTCAACTAAAATTGTTTCTATTTGCGTGTCAGACTATCTGAGGTAGACAAGTATCTTTATGAAATAATATTAATTTTTATCGTCTATCTGCAGTTGAATCTTGAACACAAGGGAGGCAAGACAACATCATCATCTGTCCCTTTTGTCCCCTTTTTTGTTTCGCAATTTAAAAAAGCATCTAATAAAAACGCAGTTTTCATCAGAACACTGAATGTGCAAGTGCAACTGGGTTGAGCGCGAGGGTGAAAGAGGCAATGATAAGAACAAACCACAAAATTGCATCATGAAAATCAAAAGAAATATCTCTAATCTTGATCAAGAAAAGATAAATATTAAACGTTGGTAACATGGCTGTGTGATAACACAAGAAGGATGTTTTAAAACAGGGGTTGCCAAACGTTTTAGACTATCGACCCCTTCTTGGAATTCTTGATCTCTCATCGATACACTTGGCATGTGCAGTCATGCCGATAGCTTTTTAATTTAGTGCGTCCTGGGACGCATGTATCTAATTTGAATGAGTCCAAGGACGCACTTGATGGATCCCAACTAAAGTTTCTAAATAAATCGTAGAGTTTTTATCTATGAACAACTAAAGCCGTCTAACCCCTACCTTGTACCCCATAGCATGTAATTCATTTCCAAGAAAATATTGAAATGTATCTACAGTAAACTAAAATGGTGGGGGAAGAAAAAGAACACTGGGACACATGGATACAATTTTACTGCGTCCTGTTAGGACGCGTACCTATCAGCATCTCTGCATGTGTAATAAATAAATAAAGATATAATTAGAAGTGTAGTATCCATACGTCACGTGATCAGTTTAGGCCATATTGAAGGAAACGTAAACATTTTCGAACTTTAAAAAAAAATCTCCCAAAAGAAATACCGAACATAAAGAGTTGTTACGAAAACAAAAACAGTTAACTCAATGATTAAATTATCCGACCGTGGAAAAATTTCTCATTGTTATATTGAAAAATAAGTAAAACAGTCCGTTTTTTTACAACATTGGCAATTTTGTTATTGATATTTTTTTAGCAGGATTCTGTATTCATGATACTTTTACTAAAAAGCTCTCGCATCGAAACTTATAAAATCTTCTGATATAATTATTCAGACTCTTATCTTCATAGAAAAAATCGTTTTTTGTCGGTTCATCTTTTCATATTTCATAAATAAAATATGGGGGTGTAGATCTCATAAAAAATATTTCCCCTAATATATTTTTAGGAAAAAACTATTTCAGACACATTTACATCAAAAGCTAAGTAATTATGGAAATTCTCATGAAAATCGGACCATTAATTGATTTTTCATAGAATTTTAAAAAAGCCTCTAGTCATAACTTGTGTTTGGCAACGTAAATTTTAATTGATTTAACGGTGAAAAAATGTAAACATTGTTTTTCGTTCATAATTTTCATTATTTCCATAAGTTGAATTTTTTTTTTAAATCATCAGGTGTTTTTTTTTTATGTTTCTTCTTTTGAAAGGACAAAATAATTTCAAATAATTTAACCATTATGCAAGTTTCATTCTGTTAAATATAAGGGTGGTAAATTTCACAGGGAAAATTGGTGATACCTATGTATTTATATATGTGGAGAAATGTAGAACAAACACGGGATGTTACAATGAATGAAAATTTATAAATCGTAGTGTCGATGTTCGACTATTTCGATTTCATAAAGAAACCTTCTTCAAGACAATATGAAACTAGTCAAAGAGAAAAAAGATTTGTGTCGTTAGAAAGATTATAGATATTTTGAATGCATTGAGTTTTGAAAACGTGTTGAAAAGGTTCGTAACAGTTCGTTGATTAGCGTTCATAATTGAATGTTAATGACGTGATTGGTACATACGGAAGCGAAAATCAAAATGTGATAGGAACACATGAAGTCGAAATAAATAAATATATGTACATAAAAGTAAATACATATGTAAATTTTTTTAATTTTTTAAAAATTTTTTTTATTTTTTTATTTTTATTTTTTTTTATTATTATTATTATTATTATTATTATTATTATTATTATTATTATTATTATTATTATTATTATTATTATTATTATTATTATTATTAGGTAAAGCGCGGTGGTATACTAGTTAGAGTCATAGGAAATGGACTCATCGACCCGAGTTCAATTCCTGGACGAAGCTACAGTTCACAAAGCGCTAATACCCTTTGGAAAGGTATGAATCCAAATATTCTCCAGCTATGAGTAAATAGTAGGGCAGGCTGCTCTCTATAACCTTGGTTAGGCAACCAGTCTAGGAGAAGGAAAACTCTGAATTCAAACCTGGTCACTACTAGAATAGGCTCAGGTCTACTTAGTGATCTATTTCAATTTAAAAAAATACTCACATCTTTTTTCGTAATTGAAATATTCAAGTCTGCCAGATTTTACATCGAAAATAGGTTAATTTCTTAATTTCATTATCAAGGGTTTCAAAAGAAACGTTTAAATCGGATCATAGCCATTTGCAATATATTTTTTACAAGATAAGCAATTAAGGAATCTAAAAATGTCCTCACACTAGTAGCAAAATGCTGGAGCCGTGTCTTGCTGACGCTACACATACCATCTTTCTGAATAAATAATGATATCTAATATATACAGAGACAAAAAAAAGAAGATTTTAACACCGGAAGATATGTTGAGCTTGTCAAAGTATTATACATGTTCCTACTAAATAATAAATAGTTTATGCAATACACACACACACACACACACAACATATATATATATATATAATATTTCTAATAAAGAAATATAAAATATTTCATTATATATATATATATATATATATATATATATATATAGAGAGAGAAGAGAGAGAGAGAGAGAGAGAAGGAGGGGGGAACGCTTCGCGTAACGGTTATAGTCGTAGGAAATATGTGTTGCGTGTGTGACAGATCACTGTGCTATTTAACAAAATGAACAGAGGAAATTCTGACGTAAAAATAATTTTTCCTATGTTTAAAAGCAGTTTGACCCTAGGGACATTAAAATGACCTCCAATATCAGCTGAGTTCACAAATATTGGGATATTGGGAGTTTTCATGTCTAAAATTACGTCAATATGCCATCATGCGTGGATGCAGCACAGTCAGACAGCTCATTTGTCGTTGAATGTTGATTTTACGGCATGTCAAGCCTTGTCGGGTTATTTTATGCCGAATACGTTTGGTTTTATTCATTTTTGTTGGGTATTCTTTTTCCAAACTCAATGTTTTAAAGCTATTCTTAAAACTCATTTTTTTATCTATAACCTATATATGAAAACCTAACAGGTACTACCACTTCGAATCAGAGTGGACATGGGAGTAATAGCGATGAAGAGATACTCACATCCCTCAGAGCTTCAGAATTAGAACTTCACCCCCTAGATTAAGTTTAACGTCATACCCAGGGCACTGAGACTCTCAGCCACTGCCTTCTAGCACATATATGATAAAAAGGGTTGAGCGTTTGCCATAAGGGCAATAGGGTCGGGACAATCATATAGGTGTTAGGTTTGACGTGACCAACTGATTGAGCGGAGGGGGCTTCTCCAGCTTCTTGTTTAGCCTAAGTGTTGCATGTCATGGACTACTCAGTCAGTAGGATTCTATTCTTAAGCATCACGTTGTCACCCACGGTCAACAAGTGGCCCTATTTGGGGTTTTTACCCGTCTGCACCTCTGCAGATGGTGTATTGTACTGTCCTAACTGACTAGACGGCCCCCGTGATATACGTTGATTGTCTTTTCACTGATCGACAACGTATCCTGATAATGTCTCAATTATTTTGCAAAGCACCAACGTTGAATTAGCCGTCTAAAGCTTCCAAGTCAAAGTTCGTTAACACTTGTACAGCACTAACACGCACTCATTTCTTTTTCATGTACAGTCTATTTGCCTGTTCCCAACCCTCGTCCAGATCACACAATGATTGTATTGGCGCGCTTATAAAACGGAGAAATGTAAATTATATATCATTTGCCGCACCTCCGTGTAGAGAGAAAGTGAACCGAAGGGCGTTATCTTTAACGTAAGAATAATCGAATGGATACCAGCCTAGCTTGAACAGTCCAACTTTGAAACCAGTAACTCTATTACACGAAGGATAGACGCAGGAAAGATAATAATAATAATAATAATAATAATAATAATAATAATAATTTATACATTACTTTATATTACGTCAAGGTGTTTCATTCAGCTTATATTACGGGTTTAAATTTCACTCTCTTTTCATTGTCGTTTGGCCTGCTAACTCGTTTTTTTTTGTTTTTTTTTTTCCCCACTTATATTGTTGCTACGCCAGACACACACGTACATTGAACCGTGACTGTGCGTCCTTCATATCAAACTCCTAAATTATACATATTTCTTTACTTATCTCTTTCCAAGCTGAACAGAAACTAACTAATATGCTTTATGCAAAAAAAAAAAAAAAAAAAGAAAGAAATGGAATCCCAAACGAGGTCAGCATTGTATTCAACATTTCAACACATTTCAAAATTCTCGTTGTCTGAGTGACCCGTATTTAAGTCGATCAGTAGATCCAGTGACATAAATATCTTCAACGCTATGGCAATCTATATATTAATACGCTTGTTCCTATATCTTCCGTCCATTATCATCTTGCAACACCCTCTGGGTTAAAAATGACACCGTCCCCATCATCCAAAATGAAATACAAGAATATAAATCCTGATCATCTGGTGTTGTTCATAGGGCCAGTTTCGCTCAGTCGGTGGGGAACTTGACTAAGAATCGGAAGGTTCCTGGTTCGATACCGGCCCTCTCCAATCCAGCGAAAGACTGATTGTATGTGTGGTGCTCCACCTCAGACGCTAAAACTATCTTCTTGATCTAGTGAAAAGGGGATGGACTCCCTTGCTGTCTGGCTGATACCGACTTTAGGCCACCCCGATTACTTTCTTACTTTATCTGGTGTTGATTATCCACCGAATTCTTATTTCTGATGAGGGTCGTCACATCGATGAAAACGCGGAAGTGATAACGCTAATCTGTTTCAATCGAACATAATGAAAAGAGGAAAATAGGGAAATAAAAGCAGAGAGAGAGAGAGAGAGAGAGAGAGAGAGAGAGAGAAGAGAGAGAGAGAGAGAGAGAGAGTTAAATCAAGATTATTATTATACTTTTTACATATTGAACTATATTACAATAGCTATTAAGTAAACATATCAAACGTTGTAATAATTAGATTATCATTTCTTGTAGAAGTCCGTCGCAGATGACGATGACGTCACTCCATGTCGTTCATCAGTTATAGACCCTCGTGTAGCTAGCTAGTCCAATTCTGGACTTGTAGATGCGGTCACACACATTGCAAGGAAAATTTCCATCTGCATTCGGCCGTTCATGACGATGAAGACGCCGCCGCTCTGCAGCCCTGTTAAACTCGATATTGAGCCGCTCAGCTCCTGTGCAGCACATGTCTTGTCAACCCTGTCAGTTGGAGGCCAGATATTCCAGGCTTCGAGGTGGAATGGCGCATATCTTCAGTGTCGTCTTCATATGGTATTTGAACCGCTTTTGGGAACCTCCCGACCTTCGCGTGCCTTCTGCGAGTTCAACAAAGTATTTTACAGAGGAGTCTGTCTGCAGGCAGGCAGATGGTACTAGTTCAAGTAATAATTCTGTAGGTAGGAGACAATTAAGTCACGGGTTCAATACCTGACAACAGATTAAATCCATATTTGTATAAAGTAAAGTCTGCAGAGAGGCCTATTGTCAGTATCAACCGGACAGCGATAGAGTCTATCCTCTTTTCAATAGCACTACACTAGACAGATAGTTTTTTGCGTCTGAGGTGGAACGCCACAACTACCATCAGTTCCCCACTTTACCGCATACATATTTGTATATTTAGTGTTAAACATTGTTGTATTCGAAATAGGCGTCCCATCGTGGTGTAATGGTTTGCAAGCAAGTTTCGCAGATCTATTATTACTGAATAGCGTGTTCATTCCTCGCTGGATGTCCCATACTTGTGACTTTAGGTCAATTTCCTCTTTTATGTATTCGAAATAGTGTCGTTATCTTCGTTTTTATTATACAAGGGTTGGCTGATGCCCTTGGAAAAAGTATGCATCCAACTATTCTCCCTCCAGCTATGGGTAGATAATAAGGCAGGCTGTGCTCTTTAAACTTGGAATGGCCACAGGTCTAGGTTTCGAGCTTCCACTCGGTCGGCTGAAAAGTTCATAGGCTGACGAAGATACTCTTATGGAATGTGACCAAATGAAGCTTAGTTTTCAGCATGTTCCTCCTTGTGGTCCACACAGTTCTTCCATCGGTGTTGCAGCGCTTAAATACCATTGGTCAAGAAAATCATCTGCAGCAGATATGACGTCATCATATGAACTTTTCAGCCTTCCCTCGTAGTTACAACATTTGGGGCGTTGTATCCTCAGATTTTCTTTTAGACTAGAGACAATTAGGTCGTAGGTTCAATACCTAACAATGGATTAAATCTATATTTGTTTGTTTAGTGTTAAACATCGATATATTCGAACTAGTGCCGTTATGTTAGTTTTTATTATACGAGGGTCGACTGAAAAGTTGATACGCTGACCAAAACACTTGTGGGTGTCCCACCCGGGTATAATGATTAGCAAACTCATATCACGGATCGACTACGACTGAGAAACGAGTTCGATCCTCATCGGATGCCCTATGCTAGCGAAGTTATATAATATCCTGCCCGTGGCGAATGAGTTGGGTAAATACCTACGCTGACCAAGATACTCTCATGGAATGTGACCAAATGAGGCTAATTTTTCAACATATTCCCCCTTACAATTCTCACACTACTTTCATCGGTGTTGCAGTACTTGGATCCCATTGCTATATCAATAGCGAATATGACGTCATTATATAAACTTCTCAGTCCACCCTTTTAGTCACAATATTGGTGCTATTGTATCCACATATTTTCTTCTTTGAGTTTTTGCGAATTGCCAACCTTCGGAAAAATCCATTTCATACAACAACAGAGGTGCCTTTACTTACAACTTTAATTCTGCTGCTTGGGAAACAGCACATTCTCCATATCAACCAGCCTAGGTTACGTAGTTAAAAGAAATCAATTTGGACACTACGCTATTGTCTTTCGCAGACGGAAGGATGCCAACACATACTATTCGTTTCGCTCGTAACGCAATTTCCTCGTATATCAAATCAATGTTCCCGTTGAATAAAAATGAAATGCCATTAATCCGTTCTACCTCCCCTCCAAAAAAAAAACAAACAAAAAACAACAACATTTAAATTGGAAAATAGCATTGTATTCTATAAAACATAATAAAATAGAATGTAATGAATTATGTGCTGTGGCACGTCTTAATGTTTATTTTTTTTTATGTATAATATTATTCTTCGGTGTAATAAATTTGGAATCTTAAATGTTTACAGTAAACTTATTAACATAAGCGTATCTAAAGCTCGCTCTTACCGCAAGTCTTAGCTCACAACACAAAGTAAAATATCGACCGAGGGAAACCTAATAACCTAGACCGGTTACCATACCTAGGACAAAGAGTCCAGCCCGCCTTACTATCTACTAATAGCTGGATGAAGAATAGTTGGATGCATACCTTTCCCAAGGGTATTAGCACTAATGTAAGAGGCAAATAACCTCGTCTAGCATTTGGATTTGTGTGGCCGAGTCCATTTTCAACGACGATAAACATTACATCCTGCACCCACATAAATAATTATGTTAGAATTGCTATTTAAGTTAATTCTCACCTAGTGTTTGAAACTTGTGTTGTCGTGTTCTAAAGTAAGTAATGTTATCGGGGTGGCCTAAAATCGCTATCATGCTGACAGTGAGGGAGTCTATCCCCTTTTCACAAGCGCTAGACCAAGGAGATTGATTTGGCGTCTGATGTGGAGCTCCACGCCAACCATCAGCTTCTCAATTTACCACACAGATCTCCGTGCTACTCATACGCTGAGTTGGCGAGGGCCGGTATCGAACGTGGAACCTTGTGTTTCCTAGTCAGACGCTCTACCGACTGAGCTAAATCGGCCCTAAGCTTAGTAAATAAAAAATAGATATTTCCTAAATGTTATCATAATGCTTAACACAATTTTTTTTTCAGTACATTTACCTATATTACATTTACTTATGCAGGGTGTCCCAAAATAATGTATACACTCTTTGAATTGTTATAACTTATTCAATGTATGTATTTTGACTTGTAAATAAGTTTGATACAAGAGAAAAAATACAGGTTTTTTGTCAAAGAGTGTATACATTATTTTGGGACACCCTGTATTTACGCCAGAAAAATCAGGAGTTTCAACATTGTAAATAGTAATTAGATGCCGTAATGACAGTGCTTCTTAATTCTTTGCTGTTTATGCTCGGCGTAACCACTGAGCCATACACACACGTATCTGATATAAAGATAGAGCTATACCTAGATTATACAGATAGCTATAGATATAATGACACATTATCACCCACAAATAAATATATAAACATTTTTTTAATAAAAAGGTAACTTTCTTGTTTCTATTGGAACATAATACAACTAAGTAAAAAGTAAGACGTCGGAGTGGCCTATTGTCGGTATCAGACGAATAGCGAGGGAGTCTATCCCCTTTTCGCTAGAGCTAGATTAGAGGGAGTATTTTTGCCGAGGTGAGGTGCCACACCTACCGTCAGCTCCTCACTTTACCACACAGACCAGATTATACAATATGTGCTACTTATACACTGAGTTGGTGGGGACCGGTATCGAACTCAGAACCTTACGATTCCATGGCGGGTACTCTACCGATTGCGCTAAACCGGTCTCTATACAATTAGGATACATATTATTTAGTACACTATCGCTAATCACAAATACACTCTTAATTTCTTTTTACAAGACTGCGTACTATGAACGTTCTAATGAAAGAAAAGGTTTTCATGCTAAAAAAAGGCAAGAAGCAGTCGATTATCCACAGAAAGTATTACATATGTGAACTACGCAGATGATCAAACGCTTTTCTACACAAGCCAAATCACTGGTGCATATACGAGATGTGCCATAAAAGCATCGAGATTGAAAGTGTATTTACCAAGATAGGAATGCACAATAATTGTAACGTTAATTTTCTGTCAGAACACAAGGTGTCAAAAAGTACAGATGTTAAAACTATATTTATCTAGATAAAAATGAAGAATCAATGGAACGTTTTTTTTTTTTTGAGAATGCAAGGTGTGTCAAAAAGTACAAAAAACCTTTTTGACACACCTTGTATAATATCCCTCATAACAAGTACACTCTTAATAATTCTTTTAGAGAAAATGTTCATTGTCTTCTAAACCAAAAATACTAACTAGGCTTTTATTATTTCTAGTGGAATATACAATCAAAAGGGATATCAAATGCAATTTATTACCAAACACCATAGCATTGAAATTGAAATCCAAATATAAAATTGCATAAATATATATAAGGGGTGTTATTTTTTAAACGCCAACGCTTTAAAGACGTCTACAAGAAGGACATGAAGACATGCCACATCAACACCAACACATGGGAGGTTGGTGAAGAAAACCGAGCGGCATGGCGCCTCCTTGTCAGACAAGAGACGAAAAGGAGTAAAAAAGAGAGGAAAGAAGCCGCTACAGAAAATAAAGCCAGAAGGAAGGAGAGACAATAGCAACTCCAGCAAGCATCACTTGCAGTCCCTGCACCAGAGATTGCCATTCAAAAATTGGCCTGTTCGGTTATTCGCACAGATGCAGTTAAAAACAGGACACTACGCAATCGTCTTTAGTATACGGATGGATGGCAACATACATGTAGATTTTGGTAATAAATAGTGCCTAATAATCCTCATCATGTCACATAGACAGCAATTATACCCATAACTGACTCCTCTCTCTCTCTCTCTCTCTCTCTCTCTCTCTCTCTCTCTCTCTCTCTCTCTCTCTCTCTCATCAACCATTCCTATTGATTATCAATCTTGGCAGGTCTTCATCACAGTATCCAGAATCCGCGCAAAGCTGATTAATGTATGTTTTTGCTGGTTGACAAACTGGTGTGTCTACGTATAGATTTCCATAGGTGAACGTCACTTATGAGTTCGTCCTTGCTTTTCTAACATTATCCAGCATTTCTTGTTCGAAAAGATAGAAAGAAAGAAACAGGTAGATAAAGATGTTGGTTGGCTGATTGATTTTAACGGCATATTAACCCGTCTGGGGTTATCTCATGCCTAAAGGTTAGGAAGTAATATATGCTGTGTATTTATATTTATACTTTTTTAGTAATTGGTTTTAACAATGTGTTAGCACCATTAGGGATCATGTTGTATGGTATTGATTAAGATCATGTCTATATTCTATGGTATAATTTTATTTCCCTCAAAAAGGACAAAATGTCCGCCGTGATGACATTTTCAAATAGATCTTTCATGTTGTTTGCAGTAAAATAACAATTTCTGATGTGAGCAAAAAACCTGCATTCCATGAATAAGTATTTAACAATCAAAGGTGTTTGGCATGTTTCACACTGTGGTTGTTCTTGTTTAAGTATATAGGAGTGCGTTAGTCTTGTGGAGAGAGAGAGAGAGAGAGAGAGAGAGAGAGAGAGAGAGAGAGATAAACAGATAAAAGAAGAAAGAGATATGAATGAGATGGAAGGAGGGAGAACAGAAAATAGAAAGAAAGGATACATAAACTCTAGATAGAGAAAGAGATATGTGGAGTTACAAGAGGTTTAATATTTTAGGTAAAAAAAGTAGCTGGATATTCTTGATGCGTGTTCCTAGGGTTTGCTTTTTAACCCCATCTTATTTGGTGGTTGGAAGAAAAAGAAAGAGACAAAGACGAAAGGTAGTTTTATGATTTAGGTTTTATTCACGGGTCATAGCCACCACGTGGCAAGGACATTTCCCCCTGGACAGTAATAGTGTTTTGCCCCAGTTAAGGCCTAAACTCGAATGGCCGAGAGATTATCTTGGGGGGTCGGAATTGGGGCCTTTTTCCCGCATATGCTCGGGGGTGGGTTCTTCCGGTGATGGCTCATGGGAGTTTGTTATTTTTTATTTGAATTTTATTTTAATCCCCACGGATAAAACGAAAGAGAGAAAGATATATATATATATATATATATATATATATATATATATATATATATATATATATATATAGAGAGAGAGAGAGAGAGAGAGAGAGAGAGAGAGATGGAAAGAAAAAGATGAGAAGATAGAATGAAAGAAAGGAAGGAAGAAGTGATTTTGCCGGAAAAATAACAATTTCCTTCCCTCTTTTTTATCTTTTGGTCGTGGTTATGATTTGGCATTGAAAGGAAAAGAAAGGAGTTAGCCTGAATTTCCTGTCAGCTCTACCGATCTTTCACTTATTTCACCCCCCACCTCCTCCAGTATTTATGTGTGTCTCTCCCCCGCGACTTGTCTGTCTTTTAACAATTAATTAATAGCCCTGTGTCGTTGGTGCTCTCAACTGACACCGGAGAGATCCGGAAGAAGGTGTTGGCGGTCTTTCTAGAAGAGAAGAGTCACTTGAGAAAGACCGACTACTGTACATTACAATCCGGTCATGTGTCCGTTCATTCTCTCTCTCTCTCTCTCTCTCTCTCTCTCTCTCTCTCTCTCTCTCTCTCTCTCTCACCAACATCGTATGGTCATTTTATAGTGAGTTGTACATCTGGACATTCGCAGTAGATTGGGCTTCTATCATTTTAGGTTTTGTTTTCATCGTTCCCATTCTCTTTGAATTTAGAATTTTTATAAATACTGTCAGGGGCCGGGATAGCTCAGTCGGTAGAGCGTTCGGCTAGAAACCACAAGGCTCCTAGTTCGATACCGGTCCTCGCCAACTCAGTTTATGAGTAGCACAGGGATATGTGCGGTAAAGTAAAGAGCTGATGGTAGGTGTGGCGCTCCACCTCAGACGCCAAAAACAATCTCCTTGGTCTAGCGCTATTGAAAAGAGGATAGGCTCCCTCGCTGCCTTGCTGATACCGACTTTAGGCCGCCCGACGACTTTACTTTACTTATAAATACTAGCAAAAAAAACAAAAACAAAAAACCCAACAAATACACAAAAAGACAAAAAAAAAACGCCCTCAAGATATTGCCAGGGGTGGGGGGTTAAAAATTCAATGTTAGTGGGTTTGTATCACAAGTAAGTAAAATCATCAAATTTATTAAAGGAGTAAAAAAAAAAAAATCAATTAGAAATAGAAACTTAGTTCTATTTCCCTCAAATAAAATGTTGGGTGCATCTAATAATTCATCATCATCATCATCATCATTGGCAATTCAGTCTCGAAAGACTATGATAGAAGTTTTTGTGTGTCCCTGAAGTTGCAGCGCCTCCTGTGACTATGAAGTCCTATGTTTGAGAAACATTCTCGACCACAGATTTTGTATTTGTAGGTTGTCCCTGTAGATGATGATGTTCCGACGCTTTGTTGCCGTTGCTTTCTTATATTATTGATTAAATAATTATTTTGAATATTTTACACATCAATTTTACACAAAATCATAGGTATTTATTTATTTGTGAACTTTTTAGTTAACCTCTTGTTACTAAAAAAAGGGCGAGAGTCAAAAATAAATTTTAAACTGCTTACATGGTCGTTCTTTCATCTATGTATTGACGATTTTCAGTAGTGTGACGTAAGAAGTAACGTAGTTTCGGTTACAGATAAACATACCGATTCTCCGTTATCAATAGAAGATGACATAAGTTAGCGTATAAATACAGTATCAATGTTTCAGATAAAAAATATTTTTTTCTTGAAACCAAAGATACCAGGATTTTATTTCTAGTGGAACATGATCCAGTCGAAATGAATATTGTTATGTACTACCAAACTACAATATTGAAACATTGTAACGAAACATGAATATATTTACATTGTCCTTCTGCGTGCTGCAATATCTATATATAATGGGGATTTCTGTCGGTCTGTAAGCGAAACTACGTCCCCATCAACATCACAATTCCCTTAGTTATTTACGTTATATTCTCAAGGTTTATCAAATAATCATTAGTTAATCTTAATTAGCATCTTATTTATTAACAATGTCTCTATTAAGGTCTAGCTGAGATAAATTTGCCTCAAAACAGCCCATGGTATTAATGTGTATAAAATCCAGCAATGTGTATTATATATCATTAGGAAATAAATGTTTACATAGAATATGGTGAGAATAATTTGCATACCTGTTTTTATAAAACCGTGTTTAATAAATAATTACTGAGTGTCATTGATTTTTAATATTATTGTTTTATTCTCAAACGTATCAAAAGCAGTCCTATGTATAATCTTATATTGAAATCAATAAAGTAAAAATTAGTATAATTTTTTTGTGTTCTTATTTGATTTCATCAATCTTTCTAGTTTAGTATGATATTCAATTGTATTAAAACTTAAATACTTGTGCCCAGAGCTGACATGTTTTTGCTAGTATATATAACACCTGGTCCCTTCGTGATTGTGCGGGTTGCTCTCTCTCTCTCTCTCTCTCTCTCTCTCTCTCTCTCTGGCTACTATTGAGTAGTGAGTTCGATCATCGAGTACCCCATACCTTTTTACAGCGCCTTGCATGGTAGAATTATTACTTAGTTTAATTCTCACTGGGTGCCTGACTTAAAATATCATATTAAATTAGAAAGATTAATGAAACTGAATAAGAATGAAGATAAAAAGATTTGAAACAGAGGGTGGATATTATCGAAAAGTAGAACAACTGAAAGTTACTCTTCTTATCACTCCCATCTTTCATTGCTAAATTTTCCTAATTTAACTATTTAGTTAAATTAGGAAGTAAAGAATAAAATTACAGTTATTTCTTCTTGTTAATGGATTTCTTTTAAGATTTATTTCCGGGATTTTTGTTCATATTCATTTAGATAAAACCAAAAAGTTAGAAATCAATAATACTACACACATATTTAGTAAAATCAAATTTTTATATCAATATGCAAATTAGCCTTCCCGTTCACACTGTAAACCTCTATCTTGTTGTATATATAAACACAGTTGCATGTTATTAGTATGTAGATATGGCCAACAGTATTGATAAAGTAAAGAAAAAAAACAATATATGAGGTTTAAATAAAAATAAAATCATGGAGAATGTGACGTAAATAACTAAGGGATTTTTGACTTGAGTAGTAATATAGTTTCAGTTACAGACAGAAAAACAAACAATCTCCGGTAATCCTTAAACTTGTTCCTCGTAAATTCCTTCTATAAAATAAACTGAACCCTCATTTTATGTCCGTGTTTTTGCAATAAATGTTTTAAATATGTTTGCACTAAATGTTTTTAAATAAAGAAAATTTTTGCAAAATAACAGGTGCAAGAAAAATAAAACATTTATTGAAAAAACACGGACATAAAAAGAGGGTTCAGTTTATTTTATAGTAGGAATTTACGAGGAACAAGTTAAAGATTACCCAATCTCCATTATAATAAGATAGTAACACACACAACGACTTTATGCAAAATAAAAAAAGAAAGAAAAGCAGTTTTTTTAGAAGGACAACGCAGTGGCGCACATAGTGGAGATCGAACTCGCGATCCCTAGCTTTATTAACTCCTCCATATCAGATTATCTACAAATGTAGCAAGTCAGAGAAGAAGAAGAAGAAGAAATCCCGTGCACATGTCTCTGCACGAGGAATAACAGTTCACGTATTGCAGGTTCTTATTTGTTTTGTGAAATGCGAACATGCAGATAGAGACATAGGAATGTCCCTGCAAATAAGCGTGTCTGTGCGATCGGCATACACACGAACACACAAAGCGGCGTCGTACCTGTCTGCAGAGGCGTGTGAACGAAAATTCTATCTCCGTCCGCCAAAAAGGCCGGCAATTTTGAACGAAACAGCTGCACTGTTAAGGAGACATAACTGTCGAGTAAATCGCCAATGAACACGACGGGAGACCAACGTATATCGTCGTCGTTCTCTTTTCAAGAGATTCTCTCGTCTCCGCACGAAAGAAGCCGTGGGACGTAACATTGTCGCCAGGGAAGCAGGCTAAAGCCCACCCGAAAGGCGCCCAAAAGATGAACAACTTCGACATCTTCGACTCCCACACGGTTTTCCCTCTTTTTCGTACCATTCCCAATTTCAAAAAAACGGAGGGCATTGCTTGCTTTCATTATTTCACTCTCTTTACTTAAACCCTTTTTTCCCAGTTAAATCTCTTTCGTTTTCCTCGTCAATGTTAATATGTCGGAAGAATTTGTGTGTCTGCAACAGTTTGATAAAACTGAAAAAAAAAGTCATCGGGGCGGCCTAATGTCGGTATCAGCGAGGGAGTCTATCCCTTTTCACTAGCGCTAGACCAAGGAGATTGTTTTTTTAGCATCTAAGGTGGAGCGCCACACCTACCATCAGCTCCTCACTTTACCGCACAGATTCCTGTGCTACTCATACGCTGAATTGGCGAGGGCCGGTATCGAACCAGGAACCTTGTGATTCCTTGCCGAACGCTCTACCGACTGAGCTAAACCGGCCCTATAGCTACCAAACTTGGTATGCTTAATAGGGTAGGTCGATTTTGGAACTATAGAGTCTCCCATGTGGCGAAAGTTGTAAATTAACATAAAAAGTATCACACAAAATATGTTTCTTCAAAACTTTGCTTTTTTAATTATAGAAACTTTCCACGATTATATATATATATATATATATATATATATATATATCCACCAAGTGACAGCTCGTAAGTTGGTACACTCGTAAGCCAAGATTTTGACTTATGAGTGTCCTAAGTAAGGACGTTTTTTAGGGCCGATGGCCAGGACGCATTTATTGCGATATGCACGGGCACTTCTTTAAAATAGAGATATAAAATAATTACATCGCATTACTGCTTACTTAGGACACTCGTAAGTCAAGATCTTGGCTTACGAGTGTCACAACTTACGTATTTTCCAAGTAACGAGTTGTCACATATATATATATATATATATATAAGGGATGGAGCACTCTATGACGGCCTTTACATACAAAGCGATGTGTGTATTAAAACAGTTAAAATCCCCTTCGTATTCAGCCTGAGGCGACGGACTGACACCCAACCGATCGGATTTCAATCCCGGCTGTAGGTAGCTTACAAATGTCTAGCCACACTGAAGAGACTTGATAAGTCGAAACACGTGTTCGAATCCCACACAGAGCAGTCTTCCTGTCTATAACTCTGCTGATGAGCCATAATAGGCCGAAATGTACATACAGAGATTGACTTTTTCTTGATTTGTTTAGCCTTACATTTGAATAGGTAATCCCGCCTGATTCATTAATTATCACTTAATTAATTCTCAATATTAGGTATGACTTCAATTAAGCACATATTCTCTCCCCAATATATATATATATGTGTGTGTGTGTGTGTGTATAATCCTGGATAGTTCTGGAATTAAAAAAAAAACAAAAACATTATTGCTATAGACGTTCTGGGTTTGCTCCCTTACACCTCTTCCATCATTTTAAGTGGTCTGCTGTCAAGTTTGTCCAGTGTAGCTGTGAGGATATCATTTAGCGGTCAGCTCTGACCTATTTAGCAAGATGGGTTTTAACTGAAGCCTTAGAAATCCAGAGATTTGTTCTGAAGACATGCCGATGCTCACAAAGGAGAAACGCATTAGCGACGGGCCCTATTGCCCTCTCCAGTCTATTTACTTCTTTCAAGTCAACTGATTGAAAGCCGAGCTACATGAAAGTGGGAGAAATCCTTATTCATAAGCTACGCTCTGCCAAATGTCACGTCATATACGTATTTTACAATATAAATTTACACCCCCCTACCCCCGATTGAAAAAACCCCAAAAATCAGGGAATTATCCGATTTTAATGAAACTTGATTTTTCAATAAATTAATTTTATAATGCATTAGTTATTTAATTTCAGAACATTCTGATTTAATTAAGTATTTCTGCTATGGTAAATTAATAAATAAAATTCATTTGAAATATGAAACGCCTAATTTTAAGTTCCAAATTTCATATTTTTAGATTCTAAAAACAAATATTTATTTAATAACTACATTTGTTCTTTTATTTATTGTTATCTAATAATTTTTGTAGAAAAACCCAATGGAAAATTTATTTTGTAAAATACGGATCCTAGGTAATCTTTGGCAGTGTTTACGGCCATGTTGACAATATATTTGGGCAAAATTGACGAAAGAAATAGTTTAGAATGTATTAAAAATAAATTACATATGTAATAAAATTTTGCCTTTTTTAATGATGCTCATTATGTTACTACTTTTTGACTTAGACAAAAAATTGACCTTGAATAATCGATTTAATCAATTTTAATTCGTTTTTAAAATGAAAACGACTCAAGATTTTGGCCGACCCCATTATAAGTAGCCGTGGGGATCAGGTTCACTGCCAATGTTCTCAATAATATTTGACCATTTGACATTCATTTTAGGATTCTGAACCTCTTCATTAAATGCTATGAGTGCGTCTTTAAGTTAACTGGAAGCAACTTAGAGGGTGCTACCTGCATCCGGTGGCTCGGGACCTTGAAACATGCCAAACAGCCTTGGCTGATGCACATCTGGCTCTGGAAAAATGCAATCGGAGAGAGCGTGTGAATTTAGTTGGCTCCACGCACCATATGCAGTAGGTAGATAGGAACAGGCTGATATTGATTGATAGATAGATAGATAGAAATAAGCTGAGATAGATAAATAGATAGATAGATAGAAATAAGCTGAGATAGATAGAAATAGGCTAAGATTCATTAATAGATTGATAGATAGATATATAGAAATAGGCTGAGATAGAAATAGGTTATGGTTGAAAGATATAAATAGGCTGAAATTGATAGATAGATATAAATAGGCTGAGATGGATAGATAGATATAAATAGGCTGAGATGGATAGATAGATATAAATAGGCTGAGATGGATAGATAGATATAAATAGGCTGAGATAGATAGATAGATATAAATAGGCTGAGATAGATAGATAGATATAAATAGGCTGAGATAGATAGATATAAATAGGCTGAGATAGATAGATATAAATAGGCTGAGATAGATAGATAGATATATATAGATATAAATAGCTGAGATGGATAGATAGATAGATAGAAATAGGTTGAGATAGATAGATAGATAGAAATAGAGATAGATAGATAGAAATAGGTTGAGATAGATAGATAGCTAGAAATAGGTTGAGATAGATAGATAGCTAGAAATAGGTTGATAGATAGATAGCTAGATAGATAGATAGATAGAAGATAGATAGAGATAGATATAAATAGGCTGAGATAGATAGATAGATAGACAGACAGAAATAGGCTGAGATAGATAGATATATTGATAGATATGTAGATAGATAGTGAGATAGATATATTGATAGCTATGTAGATAGATGGATGGATGCGATTTTTTCAAATAATTTATTTTCTATAAATTTCTCCGCACTGCTCAAGCCCAAGATGCTTAGGACCCGATGTAGAGAGTTACTTCAACTAGTTTTGGTAATATTTACATATGCTTTTTTTTGTATCCCTTATTGCACGTGCTATTGCGTCTCTATGTCACGCTGTGTCTACACTTAACCTTGTCTGAAACAAATTCACACAAAAGTAGTGAAGCAACTCGGTAGCGCCAAATTCTCCGACAGGGCCGTTTAGCTCAGTCGGTAGAGCACTCGCCTAGGAATCGCAAGTTTCCTGGTTCGATATCGGCCCTCGCCAATTCAGCGCATGAGTAGCATAGGGATATGTGCGGTAAAGTAGGTGTATGGCTCCACCTCATACGCAAAAACAATCTCCTTGATCTAGCACTAGTGAAAAGGAGATAGACTCCCTCACTGTCTGACTGATAGCGACTTTAAATCAACCCGACGACTTTTACTACTACTACTACTACTACTACACACACACATCATATATAATATATATATATATATATATATATATATTATATATATATATATATATATATATGTGAAGAAAAAGTGGAAGTAAATCCGACAATGGGTAATGTTGTCAAAATTGTAAAAACAAGTTTCATAAACGAATGATGTTTATTAAGCCTAGGCTGCAGTGTTTCGGTCTGTTTCGATAGACCTTCATCAGGGCTTTCGTTGGTTTAAGGAAAAGATAAATTATTGATGTAAACAAAAAAGGCTCGCAGACTTTTGTTTACATCAATAATTTTTTAAATAATTTACCATAAACAGCATTCGTTTGTGAAACTTGTGTTTTTACAATCTTTACAACATTACACACACACACACACATATATATATATATATATATATATATATATATATATATATATATATATATATATATAAATGACTTAATGAGTTTGTATCGGAATCAGCACTACCAGAAACTCAGTGTGGTTTTCGTAGGAACGGTAGATATAATTTTCTGTCTTCGACAGGCTCAGGAGAAGGCTCGTGAGCAAGACAAAGACTTGTTTATGGTTTTCGTTGATTTCGCAAAAGTCTTCGACACTGAGTATCGAATTGCTCTGTGAAAAATGTTGTCGAAATTAGGTGTTCCAGGCAAAAGGCTTCGTATCATCGTCTCTTTGCATGAAGCTTCTGTGAGATCAGATATTGAACAATCCCGCATTTTATTAATAATTAAGGTTTATATAAAATCAAATCATGACGAATGTGACGCAAATAACTAAGGGAATTGTGACTTGAGTAGTAATATAGTTTTGATTGCAGACAGACAATCTCCATTATTATAAGATTAGGTAATATAAAAAATATTATTGATAAATCTCATTTATGTTATTCTTAACTGAAAACAAAGAGTATAAAATAGAGCTTGTTTAGAAAAAGGAAAGAAAAAAATAATAAAGTAGAACACTTTTATATTAGTCCCACTGGAATCTAAGTTTTAACCCAGCGTAGAGTGGTACTTTAACTAGTAGCCATTAATTCTCTTAATCGCTTTCCTCCACCTCCAAATTTTTTCATTCCCGCTTTTCTCTGGTATTTTGCTAGGATTTTTTAAATTAACAAAGACGACTCTAACCGTTATTATGTTTGAGTGGAAACGGGCGAATATGAGATTGGATACTAGTAAATGGCGTTCTCAGACGCCCTAAGACTTGCTATTAGTTTTCGTTTTCGCCCCCCCCCCATATGTCCGTCTTTTATTCATTTATTACTAAGACTCATTATTTGTCTCAATTTCTGAGTTGTTATTATTTACGCTAGCAAATATAGGCACCCTATGCAAGTATTTACGATTTAATGTAATATTATATTAAATTAGAAAAGCTAATGAAACAAAATAAGAATGCAGATAAAAAGATTTGAAACAGAGGAGGCTATAATCGAAAATTAGAACAACTGAAACTTACTATTCTATCACTCCCATCTTTCATTGCTAAATTTTCCTAATTCAACTATTTAATTAAAATAGGAAGTAAAGATTAAAATTACAGTTATTTTTTCTTGTGAATAGATTTCTTTTAAGATTTATCTCCAAGATTTTTGTTCATATTCATTAAGATAAAACCAAACGATCAGAAATAAAAATTACCAAACAAATATATATTAAAATCAAACTTTTAATATAAATATACATATTAGCCTTCTGTTTCACACTGTAAACCGCTATTTTGTTGTATATATAAATACAATTGCATGTTATTAATATGTAGATATGGCCAACAGTATTAATAATATAAAACAATTTTATTAATTATTGAGGTTTAAATAAAAATAAAATCATGATGAATGGGACGTAAATTACTAAGGGAATTGTAACTTTAGTAGGGATATAGTTTCATTTACAGACAAACACACAATCCCCATAAGAAGAAGATTATTTGGTGATTTCCGGATGCTGTCGTCCCGGCATCCTGCTAAGAAAGTGAACCGTGCTAGTTATGAACCGTTTAGCCATTTGAAGGCGTTTTTGTCGACAAGTTAATGCGATATGAAAGCGATATTTTACACCCCCCCAAGTTTTTTTATCAAAATGTAATTGTAAATATTTTGCGCCCCCCCCCCCTTTAAAATATCCTTTTTAGCGGTTTAGATATTTACATTTACTTGTCGATAAAAAACTGGGCGTGTCTTACTTTTAACGCCTTCAAACCACTAAAAAAGTTATTTGTTGATAAAAACGCCTTCAAACCACTAAAAAAGTTATTTGATAAAAACGCCTTCAAACCACTAAAAAAGTTATTGTTGATAAAACGCCTTCAAACCACTAAAAAAGTTATTTATTGATAAAAACGCCTTCAAACCACTAAAAAATTATTTGTTGATAAAAACGCCTTCAAACCACTAAAAAAGTTATTTGTTGATAAAAACGCCTTCAAACCACTAAAAAAGTTATTTGTTGATAAAAACGCCTTCAAACACTAAAAAGTTATTTGTTGACAAAAACGCCTTCAAACCACTAAAAAAGTTATTTATTGATAAAAACGCCTTCAAACCACTAAAAAAGTTATTTGTTGATAAAAACGCCTTCAAACCACTAAAAGATGTTCTAAAGAAGTTGCGGTGTTAAAATATGTATATTTACTTGTTGAGAAAAGACTTGGCGGAGAGGGGTAAAATATCGCTTACATATCGCATTAACTTTTCGGGAAAAACGCCTTCAAACAGCTAGGATGTTCATGGTCAGATTTTCAGCAGGCACCGCTTAGCGTTTTTATGGCAGGCGGCCAGGATGCATTTATACGATATGCACCATTATATGTTTAAGATAACTATCATTGATATGTATGGCAGTAGAGGTTCAATTTTCCTGTCAATAACCGATCATTTTCTTTTATTATGTTATAGATGGCAGGTAAGAGGCACTCTGGTAAAATGACGACTGGCATGAAAGCAGAGACTTTTTGAAGGTACACAATTTAATAACTGATTTGAACAACAAGGGAAACATTTGTTTTTCAAATCCTAACAAGCTTTTCTTTTCGGCCAACCCTAATCACTAGCACCTATATGATTGCCTCAACCCAACTGCCCTTATGGCAATAACTAAAACTTATCATATGGGTGCTAGAAGGCGGTGGCTGAGAGTCTTATTGTCCTGGGTATGGCGTTAAACTCTAACTGATGGTGATGTTCCAGTTCTGGAGGTCTGGGGAATGTGAAGCACCCGTTCATCATCATTGCCCCCAGGTCTACACTGACCCGGAGTGGTAGTACCTGTTAGGGTCCCATATATGGGTTAAATAGAACAAAATTTGTTTATAAAAATTGTGTTTAAAACAATTTCTACCAAACTATCGCTTATAACAAATTAATTCATGAAAAATATGTGTTGAGATTAAGTTTTGCAGGGCAGGCTTTCAAGCCGATCAGAGAGGACTACTTGGATACTAATTTCAGAGGCTTACTATCCAGCGTAGAGATATCTCCATTTTGTCTAAAACACATGATCTCCGTTTTATCTGAGTTCACATAATTATAATTAATTTTTGAAGGTACAAACTATCTTCTGTGCTTTTTCTTTCTTTATTACCTGCGTTTATTCTTAAGGTATTACTGATGATGGACAACACAGACAGAAACGTCGATACCAATATTATGCCTTACTTAGAAGAAGTCGTCGAAAGTGCGGGGAGAAGGCTTTCAAGGATATGTCTAATGTCGACTACGCGCCAGCCTGCTGCTCGACATGGGCACCATGTCTCATTAGAAAGTGCACTTCTTCGTACCCAGCCCAGACTGCTGCGTAACTTGAACGGTGCTTTTTCCATCAATTTGGCCATTTCATTTTGCTTTATCATTTTTCCGACAAAATTTGATAGCAGTAAAAGGTTTTCACTGCTTCTCCCGTCGCCTATTCACTTTCACATGTCGATGGTTTCTTTTACTTCTTGTATATATATATATATATATATATATATATATATATATATATATATATATATATATAAGTTTATAATATACATACATATACACATACATATATATATATATAAGTATATAAATTATACATACATATACATATATATATATATATATAAGTATATAAATATACATACATATACATATATATATATATATATATAAGTATATATATACATATATACATATATATATATATAAGTATATAAATATACATACATATAATATACACACATATACTTACATATATATATATATATATATATATATATATATATATATATATATATATATTATATATTTGTAAAATCTCTTTCAGATATACATACGCATAGTTTTAAAAAAATAGGGTACACGTCGATATGACTTTAATTATACTGGTGCCTACATCCATATATACATGAAGATAAGGTCCGTGTATCCATGCATTCACAAACGCCTACATATATGGATGCTGTTTGGTTTTATGACATGTCAAACCTAGCGGGATTATTCTATGCCGAAGTCAGTTTAACAGCCGCAGTCTCGAAAAAATGTATCTTCAGAATCATTTTCAACTAGTAAACACTTTCAACTAAGTTGTATTATCAATGTTTTAACAGTCAATTTATTAGTGTAATTCCCAATCATTTTAAACTTGTAATATTACGATTTTTGTGGCCATCCTTTAGGTTTCAAGCAAGAGTGATGTCTAGCGGAGATCCTTGGTGAAGAATCCTTTGGTTGTTCCTTGGTGCTCCTCAGTCTTGCAGGTCCTTCCTCAATGATTGTAAATGGACGTCTGTCATTATCACCGATTAAGTAGTTAGCCAACAACGTATTCAGGCTGTTGATTGGCTGATGTTTAAACCACGTGACCTTGCTTAGTCTATAAATTTAACTGGTAGATTGCTTATATACAATATATAATCCAACAGTAATCAGTGCAATATCAATGTTTTAAGAGCGAATATATGAATGTTGTTGTAATGGAATATTCCACACACACACACACTCTCTCTCTCTCTCTCTCTCTCTCTCTCTCTCACCCATGTGGTCTGACAATAAATATAGTGAGCACGGCATCATACTGGGCTAGCTTCGAGGATTAGTAGCGTACCTCACTATTCCTTGTCTGTCTTATTGTATCTCTCTGCAATAAAACACTATATCTTAAATCTACGAACGTGTTGACTGGTCCTTCCACTCGACTACAACCTTGTCTGATTGTATCCCTTTTAAGGACACAACAAATGTATTTCCAAAAACAACGGCTAAACACTTTATACTTAGTTGCAATGGTTTAAGAGACAATATATCAATGTATTTCAGAAACATCTTAAACAGGTAAATACCGTATACATAGTTAAAATTCTAATGTTCAAAGAGAATGTGTCAATTTATATATTTACCAACCCCTCCACACGCGCAGGATGCGACACAATGTCTACCTTTAAGAGGAGTTTAAAAGGTTTTAATTTAAAGTTTTCATTCTCCTAGATGAGTTGTCATATCAAGGTTAAAGAATCCAGTCTGCCCTACTATTTTGCCATAGCTGGAGGGAGAATATTTGGATTCATACCTTTTGCGTTATGTGAAATGCTACCAGCCTCATCCAGGATTTGAACTCGTATCACCGAGTGAATTTCCTACGATGATAAAAAAAAATAATAATAATCTTCATACAATGACTGCTATTTACACAGTAGCATTGTAACCAACAAAGCCTCATCAGATGATGACTCTGGGTTCAGGCATGGTTTCGGGGCCGAAGCATCATTACCACTCACCCAGAGCGCCCCAGCAGTATATCACGATAAACATTATACAATGATCCCCTTCATTAATGTATTTCCAAAACATCTAAAACCGGTAATCACTTTATACTTAGTTGCAATAACAATGTTTTAAAAGCCAATGTATTAATGTAATTTCCAATCATTTAAAACTTGTAAACACTTCATACTTAGTTGCAATATCAAATTTGTTAAAAGTTAATGTATCATCATATAAAGAAACATCTGAAACAGATAAAAACTTTATTGTTGTTGTTGGTTGTTTTTGGCATCCTTCCGTTTGCGAAAGACGATAGACTGGTGTCCAAACTGATTTTTTTTAACTATGTAGCCTGGGCGGGTTTATATGGAGGATGTACTGTTGCCCAATCAGCAGATCCCTCCTCACCACACTGCCGCTGTGGTCCAAAGGAAAGATAAGAAACCAACGCAGTTTGGCAACGGCAGTGTCACAGGAGTTGTTGTGTAGCG
>CM042137.1:88996074-89063574 GCA_023376005.1 Doryteuthis pealeii | reverse complement strand
TCAGATGCAGTTTAAGGTTTATATGTTTGAAAATTATCAATATTGGATAGGAATACGTAAAACCATATAAGTCTCTGCTAATTATTTGTATTAGGAATAAGAGTGAACAGAAAATTTCATATGATGATGTCACCTGACTTTATTGCCCAAGCACAGAAAAAAGGGTGACTATTTGTATTATTGTCCTCATGTTTGCTGTTATCTACACAACGTTTCGGCCAATATGCTATCTTGCCTCCTTCAGGTATTTCTGGCCGAACTCGAGAACCTTCTTGTCGTAATCGGGAGCCTTCACGGAACTTCGAACCAAACTGTTTATTCAATCCATGGGTTAGACTGTTCTCATTTCGTTAACCCTGACCGGGTATAAGTGTTAAGCGGTATTAATTATTTTTTGTTACTATCGCCCTTGGCCAGGATTGAAACTGCAGCCCAGAGATGACTGTCACTTATAACTGAACGCCCATATCCGTGGCACCATGTGTCCAATGGAGAAAAAGTTTGCTATGTTAAAAAAAAATCAACCTTATTTGGTGACCATGATATTATCTTAGTCAGCCTATGTACTTTTCAAACTACACTCGGACTTGACAAAATATAGTTGTGTCTAAATCAATGATTATCATTGATAAATAAATAAAAAAAGATTGCAATGTTACATTGGAAATGTAGATAGTTTTGATTACAATCAAACATTTACAAATTAAACAAATTTAGGCATTAGATAACCCATACGGAGTTGATATGCTGTTAAAAAATAAATCCAGAGAAACGAAACTGTTAGAAATGCCAGTTATACTGCCACTATGACTATTTGTACTATCAATTCATTTGGTCTACTTCTTTGTTAGTGGTAAGAATGCATGATACCATATGTTTGTCTTTGGTGAGACCCAGCCGTAACAGGTTTGGTAATTTTAAAGCTGCCTTGTATTGTCTTGTGTTTAAGCAGACTCCTATTGTCTGACACGCATCCTGTGTATCTTAATACGGGTCGAGTTTGAAGTGGGAGTAAGAGTGAAAAAAAGACAATGCGGTTATTAAGGGAAACTTTCCGTGCGCCGAAATTTTTTAGTCCAGGATAGCTGCAGGCGTCCCAGCTTGACACTCTGTCTGTTAGTCCCTCTTTGTTTGAGATCTTAATAGAAACGGCAGATTGCCATAAAGAGTGTTTTAACGAAAAGAAAAATAAAGGCCAGGGAAAGGCTCCTTGGAAAATATGCAAACTAGACCTTTTTTTTCTCTGGATTTTATTAAAATACAAAAGCCATTTATGAACAGGGCATCCATTTGGGGTATATGAGTTAGCAAACTAGCCACTGAATAGCGAGTTCGATCCTCACTGGATGCCCCATACTTGCGATCTTGTGTCAAATCTTACCCGTGGCAATGACCCTTTTTTTTGTCTCTGATCTCTGCCTCAATGTTTCCAAGACCTTTGTTAGACTGAAACGTCATCACAGTTGAGAAAAAAAGCATCAGCATTATATTGAATTCATAAATGCTAAAAATTATTCCCGATTGTGAAATAAATATCAGGTTGATTGAACAAGGTGGTCTGAAAGTCTTGTCACCTCCGTCATATTGTTTTAACTATCATTAGTTTTGTCTTAATAATATAATATATAAGTTATGTAATTATTTCACATCTTCAAACATCTCTAAAAATTAAATTATTTTCTAGAATTTCCGGTTGTATTATGTACTGGTGTATGTATTAATTATTTTACCTCTAAATATATGTAGTGTGTTAAAAAAAACTTTCAGTCCACCTTGTAAGACATATTTGAATACTATAAATACTAATTTATACAATTGAATTATTCTATCTATATATTAATACGCTTGTTCCTTAATCTTCCGACAGATATCATCTTGCAACACCCTCTGCTTAAAAATGAGATCGTCCAAATCATCCAAGATGAAATGCAAAAATGTAAATCCACCGAATTCCTATTTCTTATGAGTGTCATCACCACAGCTAAATAATGAAACATTCCGTTTTTATTATGAAGAATGAAAGAGAAGAAAACGGACATGCAACACAGAAATATATAATAAGAAAGGAAGAAAGAAAGGAAAAAGAAAGAAAGAAACGGAGAGATGGGGAAATATAGAGAGAGGGGTGAGCGCGCGGAAGCGATAAGGCTATTCTGTTTCAAGCAAACATAATGAACATATGAAAAGAAGGAAAGAAAGAAAAAAGAATTTGAATAATCATTATTATTCTTTTTACATATCGAACTATTTTGCAATATCAAATGTGATGATTAAATCATCATAATTTGGTATATCCGCTGGCCCCGCTAGTGTTTATATAAATAGTCGTAACAGAGATACTAAAACATAATATCAAAGATATTGTTGGGACTTTTTAAGAATTATTCACTCACTGTACTGTGATAGAAGATGCTTCCACACAACTCCAAATGTTGGCTTTCGTTAAAAACATTACTTCACCAACTAAAGATAAAACAAATAAAACAACAAATACAAAAGCACACTTATATTTAGAACAGAACTCTTTTTAAATTTAGCTTGCATCATATCTTAAACTGATATCGTATCCTGGGTATGACGTTAAACTGCATCTAATGGTAAAGTTCCAATTCTGAAGCTCTGGTGAGTGTGGTGTACCCCTTCATCGCCTTTACTCCCATGTCCACCCACACCCAGAGTGGTAGTACCTGTTAGGTTCTCATCTATGGGTTAAATAGAAAAAATGAATTTTAAAAATTCTGTTAAAATTTGACACGTCAAGCCTTAACATCTATATGATTTTCCCGACCCTATTGCCCTTATCGCAAACGCCCAACCCTTTTTATCATATATGTATTAGAAGGCAGTGGCTGAGAGTCTTAGTGCCCTGGGTATGACCTTAAATTTCATGTAGGGGGTGAACTTCTAATTCTGAAGCTCTGGAGAATCTCACATTCTCCAGAGCTTCAGAATTAGAAGTTCACCCCCTACATGAAATTTAAGGCTAACCCCTTCATCACTCCCCCATGTCCACTCTGATCCAAAGTGGTAGTACCTGTTAGGGTCCCATCTATGGGTTAAATAGAAAAAAATGAGTTTTAAAAATTGTGTTTAAATGAATTTGAGTTGAAAAAAAAAAGAATTTTCGAGAATGAATGAAACAAAATGTATTCGGCATAAAATAACACGAAAAGAGTTGACATGCCGTAAAATCAAACCAACCAAACCTAAACTGATATCAATGCTCGTCTACTAAGAATCGACTCTACTATTGGGAAGGGAAATAAACACGTAAATTTAGTTTTTAAGGAATCCTTACAAATCCACTGGCAGGATAAAGTGCCTAACACAATTGTGCTGGATTGCGCCGAAATGAACAGCATGTTCTCCATTCTCAGTGAGAAGCGCCTTCACTGGCTTAGACATGTCAGGAGAATGGAAAATGGCCGCATCCCAAAAGAACTTTTAGTAAAAGGCTCCCGATCGGTTGATAGACCACGCCTACGATTTAAAGATGTCTACAGGAGAGACATGAGGATGGGCCACATTTACACAAATACCTGGGAGGTAGATGCAAAAAATAGATCTGCCTGGCACCTTAACGTTGAGCAAGGTACTGAGAGGGGTGAGGTAGAGAGGAGAGTAGCCTCAACAGCCAAGAGAGCCAGAAAGAGGGAGAAAAGACAGCAGCCCCAGAAAGCACCACAGTTTGTGTGCATTCAGTGCACCAAAGACTGTCACTCAGGAAACGGCCTGCAGAGCCACTTGCGCAGATATTTTTTTGGGACATTACGCCATCGTCGTTAGTTGAAGGAAAGGTGCCAACAACAACAAATAAGGAAAACTTATTTTAACCCTCTGTACTACCGGTGGTACTTTTATTTCCACCCCACACCGTATCACCACTTTACCGGTGCAGATATCACACTCAACGGCACAGGGTTAATTTAGACTCAGGAGCTCAGGATTCTAAGGGTTAATCCCCGATTTTTAAATTTCTATCTTTATCGATAAAATCATTCGTGTTTAAAAAATGTCTACGTGTTTTGAGTATGTGTGTGTGTGAGCGAGCGCGCGTGTGTGTGTGTGTGTGTGTGTGTGTGTGTCCCTTGATAAGGAAAAGTTACGTAAATTTAGTTTTTAGGAATCTTTATAAAATAAGAAAAAACTTGTTTCGGGAACTTAACACCTGCTTCTTTTTCTTCTGTGACGCTAGAATAGATTAAAGAGGTATACCCAATTCGCCGAAAAATCCGTGTTTTTTTAAATACAATTTTTATCCCCCCCCGATTTTAATGAAATTTTCAGTGTTGATTTATCAATAAATGAATTTTATAAAGCATTAGTTATTTTATTTCAAAACTTTCTCATTTTTTCAGGTCACTTAACTTAAAATGAAAATAAAATCTGAAAAATAATTTTGGGAGATTTTTTTTACTCATTTCGATAATTATTTAATTGGCTATTATTATATAAAAGAAAAAATATAATCAATATTTGTTCCGTTTAAAAGGGGGGGCGCTAAATTTCCAGTTCAGTTTTCGACCAAAAAATATGGGTTATTGATTCTAAAGTAAAGTTGTTATTAGATTTTTTTTTTTTTTTTTTTTTTAGAATCTAATAATATGACCTTTTAAACTTAAAATCATGCTGCTCATATTTTTGAATGAATTTTATATATTAATTTATCATAGCAGAAATCCTAATTAAAGTTTTGAAATGAAATAACTGATGAATTATAAAATTCCTTAATTGGTAAATCAATACAGAAAATTTCATTAAAATCGGATAATTCCCTGATTTTTGGTGATTTTTTTTTTTGTTTTTATTTTGTAAACACGGATTTAAACAGCGTTTCAGGCCATACGCGATCGAAATTGACAAAAAAATCGTTTAAATGTATTAAAAATAAATTGCATATGTAATATTATTTTGCTTTCTTTTCTTTCTTTATTTATTTATTTATTTATTTTACTGATGCTCATTATGTTACTACTTTTCAACTTGGACAAAAATTTGACCTTAAATAATCGATTTAATTATTTCTAATTCGTTTTTTAAGATGAATAGCAGCCAATTTTTTTGGTATACCTAGATTAAATCTAGCAGCAACATGACTTACCACTTATTATTAATAATGATAAAATATTTCTCTTTCTTTTTTTTTTTTAATGAAGACCAAACCTTTTAGGTTTAATCATCGATTTTTCATTTATAACTATCGATAAAATACATTTTTGTTTAAAAGAATTTCTACGTATTTGTGTGTGTGTGTGTGTGTGTGTGTGTGTGTGTGTGTGTGTGTGTGTGTCCTTTGATAACTGGGCGTGGGTATTACTGGGTCTAGACAAAAGACCCTACCCAACAAAATCCCCAGGTGCCGAAACAGCCACACCTCATTTGCAGAGTATGAAGAAAAAAACCTTGGTGAAATCAAAATATGGTAAAAGTTGCCTTCTATTTTCCCAATGTCCATCCGTCTCTGCCGCTTTACCATTTTTGACCTGATTCCAACCAAACTTTTGGGAATTGTTAGTTATGACTGTGAAAGTTCTAAACTCTGCTCTCAGATCCAGTTTAGACTGGTTATTTGGAAAAACCTAGTTCTCATCTTCTATGACTTATTGTCCCCTTCAATGTAAAAAGAATGTCCGTCTGACAGCGCTTCACTTATTCAATCTTGGTCATGGTTACAAGAGACAGATGACTATCTCTCTCCGACTCTCTCTCTATATATATATATATATATATATATTATATATATATATATGTTACCAACACAGAATACTGTTTCGCCGTATCACGGCTCATCAGTGTGACTAGCTGCTGCGTTAGGCGGGTGTTGAAATGCGACCGATTTTTCGTTAGTCAGATCGTCTACAACCGAGCCATCAACACACATATATATATATATATATATATATTTATATATATATATATATATATATATATATATATATATTATAAACACACTTCTTGGTGCTAAAAAAAAAACATTTCACATCAACGGTCAAAAAATGTTTAACGCTTAGAAAACCAATTTTATCCCAATTGTAAGTTAATAGTATCCCCCTCAAGTCTAGAAAATAATGAAATTAAATATGTATTTGAAATCTTTATTAATTTCTAGCGTATTCCATATCTGAGATCTCCAAACGAAAACGAAGCTTTTTTCCGTGTGTCACACTCGGTGTAAACAAGGCTGCAAATCCTCGTAAATAAACGATTAAAAAAAACGTTCTTTAAATACGAGTAATTATCGTAAACTATAGTGTCGGTTTGTCTCATTCACCAAGGAACCACAAGTTCCCGGATTCTAACAGCCCTCAGTACATGAGTAGCATAGCTTAAATATGTGTGGTAAAGCGAGGAGCTGATAATAGGTGTAGTGCTCCACCTCAGCCGCAAAAACAATCTCCTTGGTCTAGCTAGTGAAAAGGGAACATACTCCCTCGCTGTCCGGCTGATACGGACAATAAACCACTTCGCCAACTTAACTACCTAATACACAGACTCTACGTCCAATGTTTTTTTTTAAATCACCATCTTACAACTTGTATATAATAAGAGTAAGTACTACCAGTAATTGATGACTGCAGAATTATTATTTGTGTTGTTAGTTATGGTTTGATTGGAATATTGGGTAGATATTAAAGTACATATCTTTATTTTTTAAAAAGTAAATAGCTTTAGCATTCAAATGATATTTCGTAAAGGTTTTCCTAAAATTAAATAGAGGCGATTTATTAACTTACAAATTACTTAAACATATTTTTCTTATAACCGAAAATTGAATTGAAATCTGACAAATAATGCAAAGTTATTATATAAGGATTGTAATATTTTACTTAAGAAAATTAACAAAAAACAAAAAAGAACAAACTTGAAATAACAAGAAAACTATAAAAAGTGCTTTAAAGTTTATGTATGCAGTATTTTCCTTATTTTTGTTGCTATGTTTGTCGTACACTCAGGCAATACGCAATATTAGATTCATCATTTCATCAAAACATTCCACTGATATTCTTAAAAAGGACAGAGTTTAATCTAAGTTTATGCATTAAGCTAACACTATTATGTTTCGTAATGATTGTCACGTTTAGTGTCGGGATTTGACATGCAAATGGAACCAAGTCCAAAACATTGGAAAATTGGACAATTCTATGACGTATGGGATTAGAATTATTGTAATGACAAATGATAACACCGATAGACTTTGGAAAACTTTATTCTACTTAGAATAATTAGTGCACTTATTGAGAGTTTATATAGTCTAGTATTCGCTAGAGAGTTCCCAAAAGGGGAGGTAATCATAAAATAGGAGAGATAACTCATGATTACTTATTACAAGTTATGTCCTAAAATCACGTCTTCAACGAACTAAAAATCAGTCCAAAGGCCATATTTATCTAATCTTTCCTTCCTTAAATCACCGAGAAGGTATCTTTTGGTTGTTTTGACACTTGACTGTATTTATTCAATATTACATTTCATTTGAATGTTTTTGTACATTAGAATATAATTTTTCATCGGTGGGCTATTCTGAATAAGCAACCAACAAACAAATTAATAAACAGTATAATTAATAGAATACTTTTACACTATCCATACTTATTTCCCCCCTTAAACACTGAGAAGGTGTCAATTGGTTATTTTAGAATTTAACTACCTGTTCAGTTTTATATTTATGTAGCAGTTTTATGTACATTAAAACAAAATTAACCTCATTTTTCATCGGTGGGCTATGCTGAAAAAGCAACTGACAAATCAGTAAATAAACAGTATAATTAATAGAATACCTTCCTACCTTAGAAAAATAAATAGTATAACAAAATAAATACATAGAATGATAATGATGATGATGAATTTTTCTTGCGTTTTTAGTTCGTGTACTTTTAATGTAAACCCTTCATTGAAAATATTAAGAAAGGTTTTCTTTGATTTTTTAAGCAATTTTACCACTTTAAACAATAGCTTATCCATAATTATTTCCTAATTTTTATTAAATAAATAAACAGTATAATTAATAGAATACTTTTTACACTTAGAAAAATAAATAGTATGACAATGATGATGATGATAGATGTTTCTTGCATTTTTTTAGTTGCTGTATTTTTAATGTAAAACCTTTAGATGTAAAAATTAAGAAAGGTTTTCTTTTAAGCAATTTTACGACTTTAATAGACTTGAAACATAAACACTAGCTTATCCTAAATTATTTCCTTATTTCTACTAATATGCATTTTTATAACATTTCAATCGTTGAATCGAATAAACTATATAGATAAATAGTTCCAAAATATGAGGTTAAAAAAAAGACAAACAAACAACAACAAAAGAAGCTTCGGCTATTTCATCCACAGAACGTTATCTGAAAATAATCCATCATGGATGTAGTTTGGGATTTTAAATGATGTCATTGATTAACAAAAAAGAAAAAAAAGTTCCAAAGTAGAAGTATAAAAAAAAATTAGTATCGGAAAGCAGAGTGATCCCTTCTACGGTTACATGCAGTGATACCGATAGCTTTTTAATTTAGTGCGTCCTGGGACGCTCATATTTTCTTTGAATGAATCTCCGTAAAAATTCATGGGTCCTAAGTAAAACCGGCTACTCCTACCTAGTAACCTATCCTGTGTAATTCGTTTCCAAGAAACTATAGAAATGTATTCCAGTTAGCTTGAAATGGTGGGGGAAGAAAAAAGAAAAACATTGGGACGCATAGAAACGATTTTACTGCGTCAGTTAAGATTTTTGTGCGTCATGTGCGCAGGACGCATACCTATCAGCATCTCTGTACATGTGTTAAAAATGAGTTAAAAATGAATGAAAAAAAATGATTTAAACGAAAAGAAATCAAAAAATGAGTTAAAAAATGATTTTTTAAAAATTGAATACCCAACAAGTTTTGAAATATTGTCAAGTATATAATAAATGTACCAGTTATCCAAGTTACTATAAATATAAGTAAAGTCGGTGCAGTCACCAAGTGTCGGTATCAGCTAGACAGCGAATGAGTCTATCCCCCTTTGACTAGCGCTAGACTAGGAAGATTTTTTTTTTTGTGTGTCTAACATGGAGCACCACACCCATCACCAGCTCTTACAGATCACCACCCACCGCCAACAGCATGCTCCATTGGATGCGTGTCTTACATCTCTCGAGAGGGGTATTCAGCATATTCTATAGCCTCAACTGACAAGAGTAAATTTTTTGCCTGATTTCAACTCGAAACTCACCACAGTCTGTCTGCCCTATGTGAAAGATTTGGCTGAAAAGATTCAAAAGATATGTAATCCCTATGACATCAGGACAACATTCAGGAGTGACTCAACTCTTCGTAAACATCTCGTCCGAGTCAAGCCCTCAACAGAATACATGACCAAAAATTGTGTGTATTCCATCCCTTGCAGCTGTGGCAAAGTATACAAAGGTGAAACATGCCGCCCACTGAAAGTAAGACTAGAAGAACATCGTAAAGCAGTGGTCCGATGAGAAATAGAAAAGTTGGGTATGGCTGACCATATATGGAATGAAAAAGGAAACCATCTGCCCTTATGGGATGAAGTTAGAATAATAGATAGAGAAGAACATTGGAAGAGAAGATGCCTCAAAGAATCAGCACATATGATCGGCTGCACTGGGCTGTTAAGTAGACCTAGCATAGAAATGAATACAATATGGGAACCCATAATTAAGAAGGCCAGATCAGATTGAGGAGGAAAAAAACGAAAAAAACACAATATGAGTCTAGGTAAAAAATCATACATAAGTAAAATAGGTAGATATTCTAGCCAAATCAAGACATTAGGTTTATAAGTTCCCAAAATTCACACAATTGTCCAATTGGACACATGGCCGAGTGGATTAGGCAGTTAGGTTAAAAGACAGTTCTAAGTGACAGTTATCTCTGATTCCTGAGTGAAAGCAGTTAGAAAAATAGTTAATTAACACAACTCCTACCCCAGCTATGGTTAGCGGAATGAGAACAGGATACCCCCGTGGAATAAATAAAGGGTTAGGTTCAAAGTTCCGTGATGGCTCCCGAATACGACAAGAAAGTTCCCGAGTTCGAAAAGAAGGTTCCCGAGTCCGAGAAGGTTCCCGAGTCCAACAAGAAATACCTGAAGAAGGCCTGAGGGTATATTGGCCGAAACGTTGTACAAATAACAATGAAGATGGGGACAATAGTCCGAATAACGCTAATAATATTTATTGAAATATTTATTAACTTTTAGTGTAGTCCAAGGGTATCTGCGATTTCCAAATGAAACACGAAGCCGTCTTCCGTACGCGACACTCGGGTGTAAACAAGGCAGTAACCCGTTGTAACTAAACGATAAAAAGTAAAACTTTCTTTAAATACGATTAATTATCCTAAACTTTAATACAATCAACTATACGTTATTTATATTTAATAATGGTCACGTTGGAACTTGTATGTAAAATAATTCATTGGTTCTTTTACGGAATATCAACTTTTTTTGGGGTCATTTAATGTCGAATCAAGTTATCTTTATAAACAAAGAACTCAGGTTGCTTACAGTAACTACTGTTGCTTAAGCGGTCACCCAATTAAGTATTGAACATGGTCATCGCTTCTTAACTTCAGTGATCGTGTGGGAATTGGTGCTTTCAGTGTGACTTGACCGTAATGTATGTAATATGGGCATGTACTACTATTTGTGTCTGCAGAATTATTGTTTGTGTTATTAGTTACGGTTTGATTAAAGTCATATTTTTAAGTACATATATCTATAAAAGTGAATAGTTTTAGCATTCAGATGATATTTCATAAAGATTTCCTGAAATTAAATAAAGCCGATTGATTGACTTAAAAATGATTAACACAAATGTTTGTTTAAAAAATATACCGAAAATTAATTGAAATCTGATAATAATAGCACATTTATATAATAATTTGTAATAAGTAATTGAGAGTTACCTCCCCTACTTTATGATTACCCCCCTTTGGAGAACTCTCTTGGGAATACTAGACTATATAAACTCTTAATAAGTGTACCAATTATTCTAAGTAGAATAAAGCTTTCCAAAGTCTATCATTGTTATCGATTTTAATTACAAATTGCAATATTCAATATTTTAATATATATATTGTATATCTTATATTGTATACAATATATATATATATATATATATATATATATATATATATATATATATATATATATAATATAATACAATATAAGAGATACAACAAGAAAACTATAAACAATAAGATAACTAAAACAAAATGTGCTTTAAAATGTATGTATATAATTTTTTGCTTGGGTAGTTTTAATAACTTATTTTTGTTGCTATGTTTGTCGTACACTCAGGCAATACGCAATATTAGATTCATCATCTCATCAAAACATTCCACTGATATTCTGACAAAGAACAGAGTTTATTCTAAGTTTAAGCATTAAGTTAATACTACTATGTCCCGGAATGATTGTTACATTTAATGAAGGAAATTTACATGCAATTATAAATGTTATGGGATTAAGATAGTACAGAACGTATTGGAAAATTGAATAATTTCATGACGTATTGGTTTTCAATGATATTTTCAAATCCGCTAACTTTATTTTTCCATTAATTTTTAAAACTATGAAATCATTACGTTGGTTTGAAATTGGGAACTAGGATCTTAAAAAACAAAAGTCAAAATTAGTGTAATAAGTAATTGAGAGTTACCTTCCCTATTTATGACCCCCCTTTGGAGAACTCTCTAGTGAATACTAGACTATATAAACTCTCAATAAGTGTATCAATTATTCTAAACAGAATAAAGCTTTCCAAAGTCTATCGGTGTTATCATTTTTCATTACAAGTAGGTGATTATTTATCATTTTTTTGTGAGCAAAGGGAAATAGAGCTGTTTGAAAATTATCCTCAGGCCCCAAGTTTTATTTACCTTGGTCAGAATTTAAAAGACAGCGTTAGACACAAGTCTTTGTTTTAAAGCAAACCCCTAGTAGACGAGCCCTCCAAAACTTTATAAATAGTAGTTCACGTAGTGCACTTTTACTGACATTATAAAAATAACATTTTATTATTTTTTCGTTTTTGGCGGGGCTCTCAGACGCCACCCATCTCCAGCCAAATCAGCAAATTGCCACCCTGAACTTTTTTGTTTTATAATTGGTCTCATTGATTAATTGATAAATTTGTATATCTTAGAAATTTACATTTTATCAATTGGAAAGGTTTCTATTTCTTTTAATAAATCGGTATATTATTTAAATATTGAATTTAAAATGTGTGTATTTTTAAATGTAGAAAATACAATGTTATGAACGCAAAGAAATTAAACATAAATAAAGGAAAGAATAAGTAAATAGTTATTTACTAAGCTTAGCTTAGATATGGCACAAGGCCAGAAGTATGGGGCACCCAGTGAGAATCGAACTCACTATCTATAGGTCTGCTAAGCTAGCTTGCTAACTATTAGGCTACATGAGGTGCCTAAGAATAAGTAAATAAAAAGGCCCAAGTTTCTTCAAATTATTATAAACATAATGTAATAGAATTACATTTAGATTTTTTTTGGGGGGAGGGGTAACATTAACTAAATGTATCTTGTTCAAAATAGGCTACCAATGGAAATTTATGCTAATTTCATTTTATAGTAAACATACATTATACGAAAATGCAATAAATGCACACACTATTGAAATAAGACTATATTTTAGTCACTTACTTCCTTTTTACTGAATGGTTATGTCCTAACATCACGTCTTCAACGATCAAGAATTCATACAAAGGCCATATTTATTTAGTCTTTCCCTCCTTAAACCACTGAGAAGGTGTCAATTGGTTATTTTAGAATTTAACTACCTGTTCAGTTTTATATTTATGTTGCAGTTTTATGTACATTAAAACAAAATTAACATAATTTTTCATCGGTGGGCTATGCTGAAAAGCAACTGACAAATCAGTAAATAAACAGTATAATTAATAGAATACCTTCCTACTCTTAGATAAATGAATAATATAACAAAATAAATACATAGAATGATAATGATGATGATGAATTTTTCTTGCGTTTTTAGTTCGTGTACTTTTAATGTAAACCTTCATCGAAAATATTAAGAAAGGTTTTCTTTGATTTTTTAAGCAATTTTACGACTTTAAACAATTACTTATCCATAATTATTTTCTAATTTTTATTAAATAAATAAACAGTATAATTAATAGAATACTTTTTACACTTAGAAAAATTAATAGTATGACAATGATGATGATGATGGATGTTTCTTGGATTTTTTTAGTTCCTGTATTTTTAATGTAAAACCTTTAGATGTAAAAATTAAGAAAGGTTTTCTTTGATTTTTTTTTTAGCAATTTTACGACTTTAATAGACTTGAAATATAAACACTTAAATAAACACTAAATCATTTCCTTATTTCTATTAATATGTATTTTTATAACATTTCAATCGTTGAATCGAATAAACTATATAGATAAATAGTTCCAAAATATGAGGTTAAAAATAAAAACAAATTCGACATTTTCCCCAACAGAAAGTGGATTGGTAGTACCTGTTAGAGTCCCATTTATGGGTTGAATAGAATATGGAACAAAAAGAATGTTTTCATAAGATTGTTGCATCAATTCTATTTTAATATCAATTAAATAGAATTATTTATTTTAAGGAAATAAAAAATTACATTTTTATTTTAAAGAAAAAAATCATTTCACGTTGACAAACACAAAAGTTACAATCTTCGCTCAGTCAGGAGAGCATTCGTATCGGAACCACAAGGTTCCAGGTTCGGTACCGGCCCTCACCAACAATGCGGTAAAGTGGGGAGCTGATGGTAGGTGTGGCTCTCCAACTCAGTCGCAACAACCTTCCTGTTTTAACGCTAGTAAAAAGGGGATAGATTGATATCGACAGCAGACCATTCTGCTGACTTTACTTTTTACCTATATATTTCAATGCATTTGAAATAATTTTTAAATCTGATAAAATTTTATTTTTCGATTAAAATTTTAATTTGAAAAGTTTAAAAATCAGAAAGAGAGAATCGGTATCTTCCATTCAAAATTACACTGAAAGTACCGGTCCCCACAAGATTACCAAAGCTGAACAACAATAACCAGTTCAATACTTAATTGGGTGACCACTTAAGCAAGAGTAGGTACTATAAGCAAACAGAGTCCTTTGTTTATTAAAAAAAATTACTTGATTCGGCATTAAATAACCCGAAAATGGCTGATATGCCTTAAAACAAAATAAATATCGTCTATTCTCTCTCTCTCCAATATATATATACAAGGTGTGTCAAAAATGTTTTGAGATTTTTTGTACTATTTGACACTTTGTATTCTGAAAAAATGAACGTTCCATTTATTGTTCATTTCTATCTTGGTAAATACAGTTTTTCTTTACACTTGCATTGTGATAGCCATCAAAACCAACCACCAAACCAATATAAACACAATGCCTCAAGCAAATTATAAAAATTTTAAGTTAAGCAATGATTAGACTGTTCAATTCCAAGATGAGTGTCCACTTAGGAACAGCAGGTACTGTGAGCAATCTGAGGTCTGTGTGACAAACTAAGCAAATAGATAAATAAATAACAACATCACATCTTAAACTGGAACACTTATCTCTATTTACAAAATTTGAAATGCCACAGATAACAGAATTGACAGATTCACTTCCCCATGGACATACGACATATAGTTATTCACTAACCTTAACTTCGATTTGGCACCAGGCAGGACTATGGGGAGCCCAGTGAGAATCGAACTCACTAACAATGGGCTGCAAATCTAGCTTGCTAATCATTACACCACATGACGTGATCGCACATACGACATACATGATATATGAATGTAGGAATACAATGTTTGGTTTGTTTGGTTTGTTTTGTTTTACGGCATATCAACCTCAGTGGGTCATTTAATGCCGATAAAGTTTTGAAATAAATCAATTCTTAATAGATAATACAATTTTTTTATAAATACATTTTTCTATTTAACCCATAGATGGGACCCTAACAGGTACTACCACTCCGGGCCAGAGTGGACCCGGGAGCAATGGTGATGAAGGGGTGCTCCACATTCCCCAAACCTCCAAAACTGGAACCTCACCATCAGATAGAGTTTAACGTCATTCCCAGGACATGTAGACCCGCAGCCACCGCCTTCTAGCACCCATATGATAAAAAGGGGTTGGGGCTTGCCATATGGGCAATAGGGTTGGGAAAATCATATAGGTGCTAGGAATACACTGTATGTAACGAACAGTGTATGTGGACATTTTTACTAAGATTTCTTTTTTTAATTTTGATACAGAAATTTACAAAGAAATTCATAAAAAAACTGTTAATTTAAAAAAATGCACTTTTTAAACCATACATGATTTTTCTATAGATTAATTTATTATTAATCATTACTTAATTTCTAATAAATGAATAAATAGGGGTGATTTTATGTTTGCTTTCTTTTTGTTTCTGACGTGCAGCATGTGCTTTTCCTTCCTTTCCCCGCAATCAAAACGGAATGGTTTATTACTTATCTGAAGTGATGATAGAACGTAATATTCAAATACCCAAGTTCATGCCTTATTCTATAAATATTATATATAATAAAAGTACGTGTGTGTAAGTGTTATGAAAACTAAATACATCAATACCACTAACCGCATACTCGCTCAGCCATGAAGAAACACACAAAAAACAACATATTATATGATCAAAAACATACACATTACGAAACATTAACATTTAAATTTGATGAGGCCTTAAAAGAATTTATAATAATTTAAGCACTAACAGGCAGCTAATAAAAATGCGGCCATTTTCAAAAGCAATATCTTACTTTGCCATTCGTTGCTTGAAAAGAGAGTAAATCTCTAGAGAGTTGCCCAATAATGAATCTCTTTGCAATAATTATAAAAAAAATTACTTCTGTAATCAGGAGGAGGGAAAAACTACCAAAACGTAAAATTTGTTTGACAAATCTAATCTGATCCATTCGGTCATGTTATGATACATGTAAAAATTACGTTCACATGGCATCCATTAGCCGGCTTGTACACAAGACGGTAAAGATATTAATGTGTACTTATATGGACTTTAAGAAATAAAAAAAAAATAATGTTGAGTCACAGAAGTTACAAAGATCTGATCCCATCCTGGCATTAAAGAAACAAAAACTAAAAAAAAAAAAAGAAAGAAAAAAAGGAAAATAAAAAAAAAGGAAAAAAAAAAAAAAAAAGATATTACTTTTCTACGAAGAGAATGCAATTTTGTTCAGCTAATGCATTTGTTATGCATTCATGTTTGTTATATTTATTTCTTGTTTCTGGTTCAAGCAAGTGGCCCCCTTCAAAGACATTTCTGTTCCAGAAGTTTGAAGTATAACATGCACCCCCCACCCCCCGCTAAAAATACTTTAACATTTTCAGAACTTTGCTAGCAATTACAGAAACAATTTAGAACTGAAATATTACTGAACTAAATATAAATTTGGAAATTTCTTCGATTGAATCAAAGCGATCCCCTTCAAAGAGATTGATGTTCCTCAAATTAAAAATACAACATTCCCCCCAAAAAACGACCCTTAGAATTTTCCGAACTCTGCTAGCAATTACAGAAACAATTTTAAAGTATTCACTTACTTTCTTGTCATACTGTCTTTAAAATCAGGCCCCCTGCCATATGTTTTCAGATTTTTTTCTTTTACATTTTTGTTATCAAGTATTTTTGGAAGCTGTTAAACTGTATCGATAAACTTTACAAAGATTATCACCAAACGCGTCTGCACTTTACCCAGAGCAAAGAAATAAAAAATAAAAAAGCGACTCACTGTAAAACAAAATTTAAAAGCAAGAAATCTGATGAGATATTCTTAACAGTTCACTCAAAGCGCGCAGCTGCGTTGATCTTGCTCGAGTTCCACGCTGAAGTTGCATTTGTTGCGTGTTAAATTTATCCTTACATTGTCTACAGTGTTTTTACATCGAGTCATAGATCCGGTGAACTTCCTTTTTTTATTTCAGAATATATTTTGAGAGTCTTTCCTTTTTTATTTGAGCATTTTGATGCTCTATGATTTTAGTAAATGTGGAACAAATGCTTTGATTATATATATATATATATATATATATATATATGATATGAAGGAAAAAAATAAAATTTGCTCCATTGCAATAATTTATTTCAACTGCATTATTGCAGCATCTTCAGGCATGAGCAAAATCATGAATATTACTGAAAAAAATTCCCAAAACAGTGGTTTACATTTTTCAATTTGGGGGAGGGGGCTTCCCTTACGAGGGTAGAATGGGTGGGGTTAGGAAATTTGAATGAGGTGATGGGGACTTGGAGATGGATAGGGCATGTTAGTTACATATGTGATTAATGGTTTGGGTTGGCTTACATAATTAGTTTGGGAGTTGAAATAAAACATGGTATATAAAAAGTACATGAAAACCCATATATATAAAAGGAAATCACAGATTGGGTAAAATCCAACAATATATATATATATATATATATATATATATATATATATATATATATATATACTTAAATCGAAGTCATTATTTTAAAATAACAAAAAAAAAAAAAAAAAAAAAAAAACATACGAGCATTTATCAATCACATTTTGACAATATTCACCATCACTTTTCATTCAACAATCTACCTTATTTGATAAAAGTAAATGAATTAGATCTTTACAAAATTATTTAGAATACATTAAGAATATCACGTAAATATATCTGTGTAATATTCCCTATTCCATTCAATTTATAATTTAAAAAGGAAAAAAAAATTAATAGTCTAAGTTAAATGCACGGTAAGGGTAACTCGAAGCCAAACTTGTTAAGAACTTATTTTTTCGTTGCAGGTATCATTGGGGAACGAGAAAATAGAAATTTAATTCATAAAATCAAATTGTTATTTACCAAAACGTTTCTTGTTTCTCAATGCCATCTGCATAGGAAAAATGTTCTAAAAAAAGTTTGGCTTCGGTTTAATCTTACGGCGCATTTAATCATGACTATATTTTAAAATCCTTTTATAATTTATATATATATATATATATATATATATATATATATATATATAAAGAAACAATAATTGGTAGTCCGGGTTAAAAGCACAGTAAGGGTAACCCGAAGCCGAAATTTTTATACCGTATTTTCCAGATGCATGAATCATTGGAAAACGAGAAAAGTTTTGGTAAACAACAATTTGATTTATTGAATTAAATTTCTATTTTCTCATTCCCCAATGATACCTGCATTGGAAAAACAAAGTCTTAAAAAAAGGTCAGCTTTGGATTATCCTTACCGATTAAAAAAAAAAAACCTGGACTATATTTTGTAATCATTAAAACTTGTTATTTACTGAGATTTTATTTACTATTTTTCAGATTTTACTGTCGAATATTTTCATATTGACTCACAAATCCAATGGTTTGTTCACCTTTATTAGAATTTAAGAACTCAACATGTTTTATGTATCTTTTGGTACATGAAGAAAAAAAAACATAATTCAAAATCATCATTTATAAAAACATGCTATCAGGTTCTAAGCATATTTGAAAAACATTCACAATTTAATTTTTAAAAAGTTATTGAAAGAAAATACAGATCAGATAACTAAATATTAAACAAATTAACTAAATATTAAAATCAAAATTGCGAGGATACTCAAAAAGTAATGCCATCTTATTTAGGATAGGTATAATTACCAACTCAGGAACATGTATCATACATCAAATGGAAGCTGGTCCGCTGTGGATCACATCCCTACTTCTCCCCCTAGTCACCTTCGAATGAGAGCATGTGTCCCTGCCCCGTAAAATTCTGTTGACTGTACTTTGAGCCACTTCTTCACTACAGATTTCACTTCATCATCACTTGAATAATGTTTGCCTCTCAAACCCCTTTTCGTGGTGCCGAAGAGATAGAAACATTATTCCAGTGACGACAAAAGGAAATCTGTAGTAAAGAAGTGGCTCAAAGAACAGCCAATAGAATTTTACGGGACAGGGATACATGTTCTCATTTGAACGCGGAACGTTGATATTGATAGAAACGATGACAATGTGGAGAAGTAGGAATGTGATCCACAGAGGACCAGCTTCATTTTGATGTAGGATACATGTTCCTGTATTGGTAATTATACCTGTCCTATACAAAATAGCATTACTTTTTGACTTGTCCTTGTATGTTTCAGACTTATCTTTATACATGTCTACTATTTCCATATCGACCCATAAATTTAGTGGCTTTGTCCACTTTTATTAGAAAATGACAGATCAATATGTTTTATGTATCGTGCTGTGTGGAGAGAGAGAAAAAAAGTCACTATACTTAATTTTAAATTCCTTATTTATCTCGCTCAAAAACATAAAAGTGCAAAATGTTAACTAATGTTGTAGCTTCACTTCTGAGCAAAAACCAAACAAAATTTTTTTTGGAACAAATAATATTCAATATATGTAATGTAATAGTTTTAAAGAAAAGTTGTCATATATGCAGTGTCACATTGAGATTTACCTCCTTATTGATCTTGCTATGAAAAAAATCAGTAATCCTTAATAACTTACAAATGGTTAGTTTTGTGCCTATTTTGATAGCATTTTTGGATTACTCAGACAAAAAGGCTTTTAAAAGCCAACTTTTAATAGTAGGGAAACTATAGAACTCATTTTACAGACAAAAATAGATTACAAAAGGTCACCATTTTTTGCGCCCCCTCCAAAATTTTCGAGTTTAAAATCGACATAACTCGGTCAATTTTTGAAATTGGAAGATCAAATTTTGGGGATTGTCTTACTTTAACAGTCTACACCTGGACAAAATTTCAGAAAAATAATTTTACCTTTTTCTGGATGATTTAACGTGGAATTATCCTTTTCTCAATTTTCGTTTTGTTATAATACTTCATTTAAAATCCTTATTTACAAAAACATGCAATCACATTCCAAGCATATTTGGAAAACATTCACAGTAACTTTCTGGTAGACGTTTTATAGCATTTAATAAAATAAATGAATAATGAAATTCATACAAATGTATTTAAAATACATTTTTTCAGAGAAATCTGTTTATTTTGTTGATAAAATTTCAAGACTAAACAGATAAAAATCTCTAAAATGTGTTACTGTTCATGATATAAAAAAGACAACGAAAAAAAGAATTGAGATCGGATAACTAAATATCAAACAAAATGTCTAAATATTAAAATCAAAATTAGATTTACATAAAAATAAGCTTACGATATTTTACTTCATTTCAAATTTATCTTTGCAATATCTCTTATTTTCATGTCGACTCACAAACCCAGTGTTTTGTCCACTATTATTAAAATTTAAGAAGTCAACATGTTTTATGTATCGTGTGGTATGTGGAGAAAAAAAAAAAGAAAGAAAAGTTTTCCATTTAAAATCCTTATTTACAAAAGCATGCAATCACGTTCAAAACATATTTGGAAAACATTCACACTCATTTTCTAGTAGATATGTTATAGCATTTAATAGAATAAAAAGATAATTAAATCCTTACAAGTATATTCAAGAGATATTTCCTTTAAAAATGAAATTTGTTTATTTTGTTGTTAGAGATTCAATACTAAACAGATCAAACTCATAAATATTTGTTGCTGTTCATGATTTTTAAAAATGATAATAAAACAAAATAGAAACCGGATAACTAAATATTAAAGTCAAAATTAGATTTATATAAAAAGAAGCTTACAATATTTAACGGTTTCAAACTTATCTTTATAAATATCTACTATTTTCATATCAACTCATAAATCCATTGGCTTGTCTACATTTATTAAAATTTGAGGAGTCAACATGTTTTATGCATCGTCCGGTATGTGTGTGTGTGGGGGGGGGGAGAAGAAAAGTTTTCCATTTAAAACAAATGACGCAATAATTTAAAATCCTTATTTACAAAAACATACAATCACGTCCCAAGAATCATTGGAAATCATTCACAATCACATTCTATAAGACATTTTATAGCATTTGATAAAATAAATAAAATAATTAAATCCTTACAAGTATATTCAAGAGACATTTATTTTCAAAGAAATTTGTTTATTTTGTTGTTAGAGATTCAATACTAAACAGATCAAACTCATCAATATTTGTTGCTGTTCATGATTTTTAAAAAATGATAATGAAACAAAATAGAGATCGGATAAAAAGAAGCTTATAATATTTAACTGTTTCAAACTTATCTTTACAATATCAATTTTCATGTCGACTCACAAAATCCAGTGTTTTCTCCACTTTTATTTATATTTGAGAAGTCAACGCGTTTTATGTATCTTGCTGTACGTCGAGAATAAAATGAAAAGCTTCCCATTAAAATAAAAGTCGCAATACTTAATTCAATATAAATGCAATCACATTCCAAGCATAATTGAAAACATTTGCAATCACTTCCTATTAGACGCATTATAGTATTCATTGAAATAATTAAATCCTTACAATTATATTGAAGAGACATTTCATATTGTTGAAAAAATCCAATACAACAGATCAGAATCACTAAGATTTCTTACTGTTCATGATTTAAAAAATAGTAATGAAATAGAATACTAATCGGATAAGTTAATATCAAAGTCGAAATTAGTTTTACATACAACAGATCAAAATCCCTCAAATTTTTTACGGTTCATAAAAAAATTCAGATCGGATAACTAAATATCAAACAAAATGACTAAATATTTATATCAAAATTAGATTTATATAAAAAGAAGCTTGCGATATTTTACTATGTTTCAGACTTATCTTTACAATATCTCTTATTTTCATATCAATTCACAAATCCAGTGGATTGTCCATTTTTGAGAAGTTTGAGAAGTCAATATGATTCAGTGTTTTATGCATCTTGGCGTATGTAGGAAAAAATAAAAAGCTTCCCATAAAAAGACAAAACAAAAGACGCAACACTTAATTTAAAAACATTTAAAAAATATGCAAACACGTTCCAATCACATTTGAAAAACATTCACAACCACTTCTCACAAGACGTTTTATAGAATTATATAAAATAATGAAATCCTTACAAGTATATTAAAGTGACACTTTTTCTGATTTATCGGTTCATTTTGTTGATAAAATTTCAACACTAAACAAATTAAAATCACTAAAATTTGTTGCTTTTCATGATTTAAAAAATTCAAAAAAAAAATTAGAAAACTAAATATCAAATAAAATAACTAGATATCAAAATCAAAAGTAGATCCATATAAAAAGAAACTTTATGATTATTTACAATACATATAAATATTTCACGAGACAAAACGAATGTTTAAACAAAGATAAAAAATAGAAAAAAACTTACCTTAAATTTGAAGAGTTCCTAACTGCCTTCTGTTTTCTTAGGATATAAAACGATGATGATGGTGGTGGTCCACATTTCTCGGGAGTTGACGGTTCGAAATTTGTTACAGTAACGCACTGCACAAAATGTACTTTTAAAATCCCCAGACGAGGATTATAATGTATTAGTGATATTAATCGTATATAAACAATGGCAATACTAAGGAATATTGCAAATTGAATTCATGAAATCCTTTACGAAATTCCAAATCAAAAAATTCTATATAAAGATTGTATAAATTCAACCTATGAGAATTAAAGTTTGAAGAATTCTCAATATTCCTGTTAAAGAAGATCAATAAAATCGCCATATCTTTTGATAAAGACTAAATATTTGGGAGTTAAGAAAACGTAGAATACAAAAATACAATCTTATTCGCAATTGCTGAAAGAAAAAAGGAATACATAGACGAAATAATTTCTTTCTTTTTTTTGTGCTTTATATATATATATATAATATATATTTTTTTTTTTTGTTCTGCCTTTTTTTTTTTTCATTTTAAAAATATAAGAAAAATTATTAGCATGCAATAGATAGAAAGTGTTTATAAATATATAAACATGCAATTAGATATCATTAAGTTGGTGCAAAAATTACAGTTTTTGTAGTTTTAAATGTTTATAGGTATTGTTGAATAATCTATAATACTAGCAAATATATGAACCCTCTAGGCGCATATATTTAAGTGTGAATGTAATAAAATATTATATCAAATTAGAAACACAAATGAAATTAAATAAGAATGTTGGTAAAATAATTTGAAACAGAGGGGTAAAAATCGATAAAAAGAACTACTTTGAAACTAAATCTTCCACCATTTTCGATCACTCCCGTTGTTCCTCGCTAAATTTTCCTGATTTAATTATTCAGTTAAAATAGGAAGTAAAGACTAAAATCAAAGTTATTTCTTCTTGTTAAGGGATTTCGTTTAAGATTTATTCCCGAGATTTTTGCTCATATTCATTAAGATAAAATCAAATAATTAGAAATCAATAATACTAAGCACATATTTATTAAAATCACAATTTTGATATCAATATGAAAATAAGCCTTCCCGTTCACACTCGAAACTGCTATTTTGTTGTATATATGAATACAATTGAATGTTGTTACTATGTAGATATGGCCAACAGTATTAATAGTTTAAAACAATTTTATTAATAATTGAAGTTTAGATAGAAATATAATCATGGAGAATGTAATGTAAATAATGAAGGGAATTGTGACATAAGTGATATAGTTTCGGTTACAGACAGAAAGACACACAATCTCCATTATAATATGATGATGATAACAATGTCCATCTAGAATAGCATTTTAAAATTTCACGCAACTGATTTAAGCAAAGCAGTTTTTAGTGTTTCTTATTCATTTTCGGAAATCTACGGATTAAAGATGGAAAACGCACATTTTTACAATTTTAATTTAAATGTGGAGGCATCTTCACACTGGCCGGTAAACCTCTCAAATTTGTTGACCAGTTCACATATCTCGATAGTAATATCTCATCTGCAGAAAGTGATGTTAATATACGCATAAGAAAGGTATAGACTGCTATAGACAGATTATCGATCATAATGAAAATCTGATATCCTTAAAATAAAGCGAGAATTCTTTCAAGCTGTAGCCGTGTCAGTGCTGTTGTTTGGCTGCAGCACTTGAACTCTAACGCTTAGAGAAAAATATAGATGGGAACTCTACAAGGGTGCTGCGTACTGTCTTTAATAAATTTTGGAAGCAGTACCCTCACAAAAGGCAACTGCATTAGGTGGGAATACTCGTTATCATATAACTGTGTGCAAATTATTTGTAATAAAAATTAAAACAATTGTTCACAAAGGATTATTGTGAGTTTTTCACACCTGAATTAGCTGGCAGTCTTTCACTAGAGTCTTGAGTGACAGCAATTCTCTCAAGGACTCTTTCGAGTATTCTAGCCGATCATACCAATGCTGTTGTCTGGATGGTCTAGATTCTTCCTCTGATATCTAATTACCCCAGTCTCTTTTCCAAACCCTGAGGACTGTTTCCAAATCATTAGTTACTTGAAACTATATAATTGGGTACAAATATTAGATAGGAATGAGGAGCCGGTTTAGCACAGTCGGTAGAGCACATACCTAGGAATCGCAAGGTTCCTGACTTAATATCTGTCCCCGTTAACTCAGTGCATGAGTAGCACATATTGGGTAATCTGATCTGTGCCTGCTAAGTGGTGAGTGAGGATAGGTGTAACGCACCACCTCTGCAAAAAAAATCTCCCTGGTCAAGCGCAAGCGAAAAGGAGAAAGACTCCCTCACTGTCCGGCTGATACCGACAATAGGTCAGCCAACTTTACTTTTTTCATTAGATAGAAATACTTGAAATCATAACTGTGCCCAAACAAATGATTATTATGAAATAGGAATAGTTACTTGCAATTATCTAATCGGTCATATAAGCAATTGAAAAGTAGAAATTTCATACTTCATATAGATCATATAAAGTAGAAATTTAATACTTCCTATAGATCATACAAAGTAGAAATTTCATACTTCATATAGATCATATAAAGTAGAAATTTAATACTTCCTATAGATCATACAAAGTAGAAATTTCATACTTCATATAGATCATATAAAGTAGAAATTTAATACTTCCTATAGATCATATATTAGAATTTCATACTTTATATAGATCATATAAAGTAGAAATTTAATACTTCCTATAGATCATATAAAGTAGAAATTCATACATACTTCATATAGATCATATAGATTCAGATATGTTTAAAAGCAATATTTGATTTGAATTATTCTTACACACTCATCTACTTGGCCACTACATCCTCTATCGTAAACATGGTTTTCTTTTGGTTTTGTCTGTTGTGCATATATATATATATATATATATATGCACAACAGAGAAAACCAAAGCAATGATCATTTCCCCGGAAACTTGATCTCTCAGTGACCGTAAAATACATATACAAACCTATGTATTTAATAGTTTAAAACACCAGTCCCGCTACAACTGTCAGTGGACGAGGGGATAAGAGGCAGGCAAACAGCCAGTCTGAGTTCGACCCTAGAAAAGGATAGTTGTTGTGTCTAGTCACACTGAAGAGGCGTGAAACGCCGAAACACGTGTCTGTGGATGACTTTTTAATGAAATCTCAACACACACACACACATACATTTTTTTGTAAAATACTTTTTAAAAAAGAAAAAAAGACCTATCCCATAATCTGGTTTGAGCGTTACTAATGTGTCTTGAGCAGAAATAAAATGATGGAGCTTATCCATCTTCAGGTCTTGAAAAAGATTTAGTTCGGCAGTAAATAGGCAAACAAGGGTTGACATGCCGTAAAACCAACCAATCAAACAAATATGTATTTCTTGATCGTATTGTGGCGTGACGAAAACTGATTGTATACAATAAGTTACAGTATTTCCCACAGTGACAGGGCCGATGGGAAACTCCTCATCATTTCCATAACCTAAAGCAGCATTTTTCCTGCGTATAGCGTTAAACTGCATCTAGTGTGTGTGTGTGTGTGTGTGTTTGGGCAGCATTCTTTGATTTAAACATGTTTAGTTAAATAATATACACATTTTTGTCTACATATTTTGGTTGCATACCTTTCAAATTTTTGAATAGATGTAATGCTATCAGGCCAAAAATGACTAATCAATTCGCCAGGACATATCTTCCCTAGTACTTTTGGTTCTATTCTGAACCATCGTCAATATAACATTACTGACAATATAACGTTATTGGCGTTCTAAATATACGCAGAGAAAAAATGTGTATTTTATTCACACACACACATATATAGGGCGTAAAGAGCGAGTAACGAAACGGTTATGGTCAGAGAAAATGAAAGAAGCCGTACGTTTCATGTCACCCTAATGCCCCTGAGAACGGCATTAAATATCCCCATCCCAGCTATTCATATTGCTTACATAATGGCCAAGTCATGGTGAAAGCACCGATTCCTGCTAGATCATTGACATTAAGCAGCGATTAACGTGTTCAATACTTAATTAGGAGACCGCTTAAACACTAGTAGGTACTGTAAGCAGCCTGAAACCTTTCTTTAGAAAAAATAACTTGATTCGACATTAAATGACCCGAAACGTATTGATATTCCGTAAAACAACCAATGAACAATTTTACATAAAAGTTGCAAGGTAGCCATTATTAAAAATAGAGAACAGAGTTATTTGTATTAAAGTTTAGAATAAATACTTGTATATAATTTTTTTTACTTTAATAAGATCATCATCATCAATACATTTCCATCAATTACGATTGCATTTATTCCTAACCACTCACAATGTTACATAATTTCATAAGCAACTTATGATTTATGTACGTATCTGGTGTTAGAATATTTGATTTAGGGTTCATTAGATTCAGAATGACGGGATTCAGTGGAAATTTACTATTTAATTTCGATAAATTCTCCAGCAATATTCAATATACACCTGATTGCATTGTGAAGGGCTTTTGTAAAAAACGGATTTGACAGAATATTAAAGATTATAGTTATGAACTCAATTATGGTCAAGTCATGCTGAAAGCACTTGTTCCCACTAGATCACCGAGGTTAAGCAGTGATGAGCCTATTCAATACTTAGTTGGAGGACCACTTAAGAAACTGGAGGTATTGTAAGAAACATGCGTCTTATGTGCCATATCTATGCAAAGCTTAGTAAATAGCCCTTACCCAACGTAGACGAGTACTTCACCTAATGTGACACAATGGTTAAGTGAGAATACGGTCAGAAAAAAAGAGGGGAAAAATAGAATGTATTAAATCCATGTATATGTATATGGCTGGGTGTTTGTCCTTTAAGGGTAACAAGAATCAGTCAGTAAAGTTGAAGAGAATTATACGGCTACCATGAAATTAAGCCAGGTAGAGATAATATTTTAGGTTGCTGGTTTTAAGTAAAAATGGGTCTTGAAAAACCTAGTGGTTTGAAACGGGGTCATCGACATTGTGGACCAGGTATTATCACACTAATAAATTCTATTCTTATCTGCTTTTAAGTTGATGGTTAAAAACTGTAGTTATTTTTACACCAACCTAGTAATAAATATATATAATTCCTGAAAAAATAAAATAAAGATTCTTCAGCATTTTTTTTTTTTTTTTTTTTTCAAATAGAATTTTTTTTAGCATGCTACAAATGCAAGGCATTTGCAAAAAATTTGTCCATGCAGTTAAGAATTGGGATGCATTAAATCAGGATCACCAAAATCTTTTCACGGTGGGCCGGATCATTGAAAAAATAGCGAGCGCGGGCTACATTACTACTGTGTTCAATATGTGCTAGCCAGAACGAAATCTCCGATTAAAAAATGTAAAATAAAATTTATCCGGCCCGGACACATATTTTGGTGACCCACGCATTAAATGAAAATATTTCCTACCTTTGCAGATTCCTTTGTCCATATAATAACCAGACGAACAGGCACAAAAGTACGAGCCAGGGGTGTTGAAACAATCATGATGGCAGTCACCGTTATCAAATAAACATTCGTTGACATCTACACAGAAAAAAGAAAAGATAAACCAATAAGCATTCTCTTACCATTTCTTAAGAGAAAGACAAAATATTTAGTAGGTATTTACCCAACCCATTCGCCACGAGTAGGATGTGTCACAAGTATGGGGTATCCAGCCAGGATCTACCTCGCTTCTCACTATTAACCAAGAATCACCAAACTTTTTTCACAGTGGGTCGGATAACTGACAAATTAACGAGTTTGGGTCTCATTATTATTGTGATCGCCTCAAATTAAACATTCTGATGAATTGTAATCTTATAAAAAATCTTATTAAATTCTTATATATATATATTGAAAATATAGAGTTTGCCCTTTCAAAAAATGTTTGTCTCATAACTTTTGACCAATTGGTTGTTTCACAGTAGCTCTTAAAAAATTACCTATGTTTTTCAAGTAGTCGTAACAAGTGAAAATTCGAGTTCGCGTAACAAGTGAAATGTTCTCACGCACGAAATTTTGTAACCTACCTATAGTAATCAAATCCATGAAGATTTAATAAGCTTAACATGATATTTAAGTTTAAATGGTATCAGAACGTCTGACATTCCATTTGTGTTAACTAACAAATTCAAGTACCGTCGGCGGGCCGGATAAAATGCCTCCGCGAGTCGGATCCGGCCCGCGGGTCGTAGTTTGGTGACCCCTGGTATTAACGGACCATTTTGCAAACGATCTGAGATCAAAAAGTATCGAAACTGAAATTTTGATTACCCAGACATAAATGACCAATGAATGAAAAGCTAATTTCCTTCAAATTATCCCCTTTACCATTCAGCAGATTTATTTCAGCCAGCTATTGGTCGAGGCACCCTTGAAACTCCCTTTTGGATATGGTAGAGGCTTACCATCGAGTGTGGAGATGTCTTCTTTCTTTTTGAAACTCATGACCTCAGTTTTATCGGAGTTCATATAGAGGCCGATATACTTTGCTGCCTCCTCCAAGCTATGTAGTAGTGACTCAGCCTGTGCCGGTGTATCTGCAAGAAGTGTGAGGTCATCAGCGTAGTCTGCATCTGTGACTGTGTGGGATATCGCCTCCTTCTTGCTTTTTTTAGTGTGAAACCTTTTTCTTTTATGGTATTTAATGACGTTTGGAGCACATAGTCTAGGCATATTATATATATATATATATATATATATATATATGGTGCTAATGTATCTACTTGTAGGACTCCAGCGGCGATGTCAAAGAAATCTGTGTCGCCATCTGAATTTTATCGATTATTAGCTCTCGAAATTTGGTGGCGTTCGCGAAAAATGGGGACTTTTTGTAATATATTTTTGTCCGTAAAATGTGTTCTAGAGCTTCCCAACAACTAAAGATTGGTTTAATCAATACATTTTCGCCCAAGAAATCAAAAATGCTATAAAAAAAACAAACTTAAAATCAACAAATTTTAAGTTATTGATGATTTCTTATTTTTTCATAGCAAGATCAATATCTCAATGTGGCAGGGCATCTATGACAACATGTTTTTCTATTATTATTTCACATATATTGAACATTATTTTACCAAAAAGATAGTTTGTCTAACTTTAACATAGTCCACACCTGGAAAATAATTAAGAAAAATTGAAGCGGGTAGGTGACAATTTCACTTTTTTCCTGGATGATTTGCCATGGAATTACTTAGAGGCCATGGTTTCGCGGGTTTTAAAGAGAGAGAGAGAGAGAGAGAGAAATAGAGAGAGCGAGAGAGAGAGAGAGTGATTGAATCAGTATTTGTTAACAGCTAATTCGACTGTGTAATAGCGTACCCCTGAGATTCCTTTAACTGACACGAGTGTAGTAGAGTAGCGTAGTAGAGTCCCTGTCCGCAGCACGGACGTGACGAATATATTCCCTCTCAATTCTTGGCACAAAATATTTTGAATAACCCTGAAACTACTCTGCAGGTGTTCTTCGATGACACTTCATTCTGTACGAAATGACATCCGTGTTCGGGGACATTGAGGTGCCACACTACAGTCGCCTCTATCGTATCAGAGTGTTATGTACTAAGTACCGACAATGAATATTTCCTTCGACTAAAAATCTTAAAACTTTGCTCACTAACCATTATATGGCTTGAACAGCCAATCTCCTCGGTTGTAATATGCTGTGCGTATTTTTATTTTTTAAGGGTCGCATGTGGGTATGCAAAAATAGCCTTGGACTATTGCCTGGATCCAATGAGTATGGCTAGAAAATTTAGTCGTGCAACAGTGAACCATTTATCCCACTATATGTCACAATTCATGAGAAGTCATAAATTGTGAACGTACCTGTAAGTTAGTTTTAAATAAAGTTCTTTAAATTTTAAACCGGAGGTGGGTAATTTTCCATAACAGTCGGGGGTTATGATTGACAGACGTGAGAATAGTTAGTTAGTTAAGCAGTTGGGACCCAGCTTTGAGAGACCGTAGACGTATTGTCAGCTCCGGGTCAGTCTCTTCCGCGGCGGAATCAATTATGGGCTAATAAAACTTGATCAAGCGAAACCAAGTCTTGTTTTAATTAATTAATTAATTAAATAAACAAGCAATGTCCAGTCCAGTCAAGCCCAGCCCAAACCAGACCAAAGAAGAACTAACAAAGAAATCAACACTCAGCAGAAGCCACTAGATAGAAGTCAACGAAAAGAAAATGGCGACAGAAGTAGAAACAGTTAGTAGCAACGAGTCAGCACCGAATAAGAAGTGTGCCAAATAAGTTCAACCATCTCTTATCTAATATGTATTTCTCTCTCTGTCTCTCTCTGTCTCTCTCTCTCTCTCTATATATATATATATATATATTATATACCCGAGTATGTCAGAAGGGTATATACGACTATATAACATATAGAACGCAGACAAAGTTCCCACATTTATTGATATAGATTCTTGAGCAGAATTGTTTCTCTAATAAACTTTAAAACCGTTTAACAGATAAACGATTACCCTCTGTACATATTTAACCCCCCCCCTCTCCGGACGAGTAGGATGTGACACAGGTTCAATTTCTCAGGCGGAGTTTAACACGTTTGAATTCAGAGTTTTCCTTCTCCTGATCGGTTGCCATATCAAGTCCAGTCTGTGCTACTATTTACCCATATCTGGAGGGGGAATAGTTGGATGCATACCTAAGTGTATTAATGCGACACGAGTTTACATTTCACATGTAAACCAAAATGTTCGAACATCGACACTACGACTGCTAAATTTCCATCCATTGTAACATACCGTGTTTCTTCTAGATTTCTCCACATAGATAGATAGATAGATTTCTGTCTTTGTTAATACAGTTTTAGTCTCGATACTTCTTGTTCAACACTTCGTAATTGGAAGTATTATATAGTTTTTCATGTTCTGGCATACAAAAAAAAAAAGAAAGAAAAAGTCATGGCATGTTTTTATGTCTGCATTTGACACCCACGTACCCGTTTGCTTGTTTCTTTGTTTTTTTTTTACTCCCCTTTCTCCCAGAGACGCCATCTTTAAATTAGATTTGTTTACTTGGGTGGTTCACAAAAATAAAAGAAAACTTCTTAAACCCAAATCACCATAAAATGTCGGTCGATAATTATACAAAAAAATCAGATTCCGAAAAAAAAAAAGCCTCAGAAATGGATGGGGGAGACTGGCTATAATTAGAAAGCGTTGATATATATATATATATATATATATATATATATATATATATATATATGGTGAAATTAATCTAAGCATTTATCCCTAAGCAACTTAATCATTAATTCCAAATCCAGATTTTATGTTTTTATTCCATCGTCACGATCAGGAGAAAGGAACATTCAACATCAGGCGCCAGGCAAATTAGCCAATATAATGAACTCAATCATCACAATATGTCCGACCTAATCGGTAGGAACAATACGATCCAAAATCTCATTATTTTCTTGTGCCCTCAGGTAAAACGGTTTCTAAAAAACCCTGGCTTATGGCATCATTAATACGAGTAGGGACCAAAATATATCACTAAACTTTTAATTCATTTTTAATATTGAAAAAACAAAAAAAAAACAAACAAAAGTAAACAAAGACATCTGTACAGCGGGTTAACTCATAATAAAGAGGAGGTGCGTAGTGTAATGGTTAGAGTGATAGGAAATGGATTCGTCGACCCGAGTTCAAATCCTGGACGACGCTGTTTGCATTTCACATTGTGCTAATACCCCTGGGAAAGGTATGCATCCAATTATTCTCCTTCCAGATATGGGTAAATAGTAGGGCGGACTGGGCTCTTTAACCCTGGCTTCGTAAACAGTATAGGAGAAGGGCACCTCTGAATTCACACTTGTCAAATTTCGCTTAAGAAATTGACTTTGTGTCACATCCTACTCATGCGGAGAGGTTGGTAAATACACACACACACACATACACACACACAAGGTGTGTCAAAAAGTATCAAAATTGTTGGTACTTTTTGACACACCTTATACTCTGAAAAAATAACGTTTCATTCTTTATTTCTATCTTGGTAAATACAGCTTAATCTCGATACTTTTATGACACACCTTATATATATATATATATATATATATATATATATATATATATATGTGTGTGTGTGTGTGTGTGTATAATCGATTGATCATGTCTAGATGTCTAGATATGGGCATAGCTGAGCAACATATAATAAAGTGATGAAGTCTCAATTGATATATAGAAGATTCAACAACAATTTTTTTAAAGATATGAAAAAAAGAAAAAAAAGAAAAAAAGAAACCAGTTTCCATAATTTGTTAACGATATATTTTTGGTGAAACACAGGATAGTGCAAGTGCAGCACTTGGCTACTGTAACAATATCATATCAACCTTCGTGGATTATTTAATGCTAAAACCACGCTTGTAGCAGAACAATACTGGCACTATTTAACATGTAGCTGGGGGTGTTCAAACTTTTTCTAATGATATTAGTCCGAAAGTGAACGTAATATTACTCCTGGAGTTCAAACCCACTCACTACAATGTCGTAGTCCAGTACGTTAACCAGTACGCCACAGGGACTCCCTTGATAGTTTTTGATCACGCCATGAATAAAATGAAAATCTATTCAAGTCTCCAATAATACTTAATTAGGAGAAAACATTAGTCTTATCCTAAATTGGATAATATATCGCAGTCTCTCCCCCCCTCTCTCTCTCTCTCTCTCTCTCATATATATATATATATATATATATATATATATATATATATATATATATATATATATATAAGAATAAAAACAGAGAAAAATGTTTACACATTTCGTGGGTGGTCCGATTTTAACCTATTTTCAAATTGATTATCAACGTCAAACTAATCAGCCAGTCACTAATTATTATGCGACACTAATTTCCTCGAATATAATTTTCGATTGTGGCGCCCGAAGCCCAAAGAATGTAAAATGGGGGTTGGTGGAGGGAGGGAAAGAGGGAGGGAGATGTTGGAGTGAGGGAAAGTAAAACATGGTAGGTTAAGAAGGATCGGACCATTCCGACCAGGTCTATTACGATTGTTGTGCCCGGATGTAATTAAACTATTTTGGTCGCTGGAAAATGAATACAATGAAAAACCATTCAAAAAACAATGGCACACTTACGCAAGTGTGCTTAAATAGTTGGTATCAATTTACAGGCCATTTTTCTTTCTTTCTTTTTTTTTTTTTTTTGCTTAATGATTAGCAATTTAATTTACATTAATGGTTTCTTGGTCAAGTGATCAACCCAACTAAAGTAACAAGATGCTAAAACGTGTTGCTTTAAATTCGTCTATTGCAGTGCTTCTCAACCGGGAAACTTAACATTTTTGGGTCTATGCAAGCAGAATAATTTAAATTATAAAAAATGTTATATACCCTACCAATAGAAGCGCATGGAGTAATGGTTAAAGTCATGGGAAATGGACTCGTCGCCCTGAGTTCAAATCCTGGAGGTAGAAATTGCATTTTCACTTAGCGCTGACACCCTTGGGAAAGGTATAAATCCTATTCTCCTTCCAGGTATGGGTAAATAATAGGGTAGACTGGGCTCTTTAACCTTGGTTAGGCAACCGGTCTAAGAGAAGGAAAACTCTGAATTTAAACCTGTTAAACTTCCCTTAATAAATTGGCAACAGGTCTAGGAGAAGGAAAATTCTGAATTTAAACCTGTTTAACCTCGCTTAATAAATTGACCTTGTGTCACATTCTACACATGCGGAGGAGTTCGTAAATATATATATACCCTACCAATGAACATTAATGGGTATGTCCTAATCCTCATGAGTATTACGAGGTATGTCAGAAAAGTTCAAGGACTGATGTCACAAAAAAATTATTTCAAATCCAAACTATAAGTTATCCCCTTCAAAGTAATCCCCCCTGGAGTCTAATGCACTTTCCCATCTTTCCCTGCCACGCTTGCATGCACCCCTTGAAGGATTCTTCCGGGATTATCCGTAGATCTGTCGTCACGACCTTTTTGATGTCGTGCACATCCTCAAAACGGGTTCAATTGATGACCCCCTTGAGCTTGGGGAAAAGAGCCAGGTCGGGCGAGTAGGGAGGTTGCTCCAGCACAGTGATACACTCGGATACTCAGGGCAGTGTGGGCAGGTGCATTGTCATGGTGAAGCACTCACGAGTTGTCCTGCCACATCTCTCGCCTCTTCTCGCGCACTGAACGAAGCAAACGCCGCAGTATCTCTTTGTAGACATGCTGGTTGATCATCTGGTCCTGTGGCAAGAACTCGCTGTGGACAATGCCCCACACATCGAAGTTTTCTGACATACTGGAACTTTTCTGACATATATATACAAGAAAAATTATTCTAATTTTAAAAAATGTGATATGCCCTACCTATGCATTAATAGGTATGTCCTAATCCTCATAGATACAGGAGTATAATGCTGGCTGAGTCGTCTTATACCACTAGCAGTGGTTTACCTTTCTTCTTATCGCTAGCATGTATTGTATTTTGTTAATGTTATAAAGATTCCATTTCCAATATCCGTTTGGTTATTTTTCATTTAGTAACCTTGGTTAGGTTACAACATTTTGGATATCATCTTCGTGGGCAAAATGTGATTGTTCAAACCAAGTCTTGGTTTGAACAATCGCATAGGCGAGAACCCAAGCAACCAAGCGCCGTTGACTCTATGTTTATTCTTTTCTAACTTTATATATATATATATATATATATATATATATATAGGTGTGTGTGTGTGCGTGTGTGTACGTTTGAAAATATAGGGAAAATGCAGATAAAACAACACAACAACTAAATGTAAATGATACTTCTCCTCGGACTTTTGCGAAGCTTTTTCGAATTTATTCTACTAAAAGATTTGCAAAAGACCGAGGAGAAATATCATTTTTCTCGATTTTCAATCATATTTTGTTGTATGTACCCAATAATTTACTCTTCACACACACACACACACACACACACACACACACACACACATATATATATATATATATATATGTGTGTGTGTGTGTGTGTGTGTGCGTGCGAGAGAGAAAGAGAGCAGAGTCAAAGGAAGAAGGGAAGTCGGCGCTGGTTTTTTCTAAAACCATTCAGCTTTGCTCCTGGTGGACTATCCCTTGATAAACTACAATATCTAATTCAGTTTTTATTCTGTATTCTCTCCTCTTCATTCTTGTAAAATCCAGTACGGACGTGAGCACAAGTGTCAATACAGTCCCACTACTACAACCCCAATTGGTATTTTTGCACGTGTCCTTCCCCCCTTTTTTATTTCACTTAATTTTCCTCATGACTATGCAATTTAATGTCAATAAGTGATTTTTTAAAAATATTTTTCTTTCTACAGACTTGGTTGTTGCATTTCATTTTCTTCTATCTTTGAATATTTTCCCCCACAAAAGAACTTTTTATACGAAACACAATTACTAAGGAAAATTATTATTTCTCCAAAAAGCCTGTCAAACTAATCGACATTTTTGAAAAAGTATTTTGTCATTATAAGATCGATTATGAATCACCAAGGGCATTATAAAACCGATTAACTGACTGCTTTGTCTTAACTCGTTCTGTTCAAGAAGATTAGGCTTCTTTTTTGTTCTGTTAATCACTATCGATTTTTAGACTGTTTCTTTTTCTTAATATTGTTTTCCTTGTAAAAATCCATGAAAAACAAAAAGATTTTTGTTAGATTTATACAAAATCAGTAGGAAAATATAACACTTCTAATATTAGTGATTTTAAAAACCATTAATGGTGATCTAATTAATGGTTAACAGTCTTGGTTGGCACCGGTCTAAAAGAAAGACAACTATAAATCTAAATATTCGCTGTCTTAAGGTCTAGTTAATACTGAACTAGTAGAGCCACTCGGCATTGCCCAGGATTTAAAAAGTTAAAGATAAATCTTTTATCTATATTTATACAAGGTGTGTCAAAAAATATCGAGATTCTTTGTACTTTTTGACACCTTGTATTCTGAAAAAAATTAACGTTCCATTCATTGTTCCTTTCTATCTTGGTAAATACAGCTTCGAACTTGGCACTTTTATGGCACACCTTGTATTCTAATAAAAATTAACGTTCCATTTTTGTTCATTTCTATCTTGGTAAATACAGCTTCAAACACGGCACTTTTACGACACACCTTGTATTCTGAAGAAATTAACGTTCCATTCATTGTTCATTTCTATCTTGGTAAATACAGCTTCAGTCTTGATACTTTTATGACACACCTTATATATAGTTAAATAAGATAATTTTTCTATATATTTGTTTTATCTTTTATTCTTTATATATTCTTGTTTTAAGTTGTTTATTTTTATTATTATTCTTTATATTTTTTCTTTTATTTGCTTTTTTATGTTTTATCATTTATTACATTTATTTTATTACGCCTATATTTTGTTTTTATTCAGCTTTTCTTATGGAAAATGAGTGGTAATTTTTTTCTGAACTCGGACAGAAATATTGGGTTAATTGTATTGAACTTTGGTCTTTGTTGGTCTCAACTAATTTTCCTTTATAAAAGAACGTGCAACAGGTCATTATATAAACAAACATACGTAATCTTCCTTTTATTTAAATAGGTTTGGTTGTTTTGTTTTACGGCATATAAACCCCCTTCGGATCATCTAATGCTGAATCAAAGGGCTCGGGTTGCTGTTATCGCTTAAGTGTTCACTCAATAAAGTACCGAGCAGGCTCATCGCTGCTTTATATATATATATATATATATATATATATATATATACACTAGACAAAACGTGACACGTCGGTTCACTCATTGAGCTCTGGATCAATAATCGTGATCAGAAAAATGTGAGTTTGCAAAGCGAATTAATTTTTTTTAATACGAGAATTAAAAATTTAAAAAATATTTAAAAAAACAACAACAAAAGATTAAAACCATTTTGAAAGATTTCTGAGAAAAGGAAAGTTTAACGTAATTTAAATTGCAATGGACCTGATTCATGAATTCTATTAAAAGCCAAGGTGTTGAGAAGCAGACTGCCGATGAAAATTAACATACAAATTAAGTGGGAAGTTCAGTCTCCCTCTCACTCTCTCGACTCTCTCTCTCTCTCTCTCTCTCTCTTTACTTCACAGAGAAACTAACACATATAAAGAGTAGTTAATCAATATATATATATATATATATATATATATATATATATATGGGAAAAGTAACAGACAGAATGTGGAGTAAGAGACGGGTCAGTTTTTTACTTAATTCCAAATTACGACGAATTAGAACCAATTAGAATAGAAACTCAATCCCAGAACAAAATAATATTTTCGCATGTATTTTGTGTAATAAGATTAATAGGAAAAAAGCCTTTAGAAAACAATCATTGATTCACTCATATTTAGTATAATAATAATAATAATAATAATAATAATGATTACAGATACTTAGGAAATTTAGAAGCAGAAAATATCAAACAAACAGAGATGAATGGAAAAGTTAAAAAAGTATAGCTCAGAAGAAGAAAGCTCTTAGAAACCAAGCTCAACAGCAGAAATCTTATCAAAAGAATAAATACCTGGGCCGTCTCCGTTATAAGATTCTGGGCTATTCTTAAAATAGTTAAAAGAAGAATTCAGACAGATCAACCAAAGGACTAGGAAATTAATGACAATACAAAAGGCTCTACACCCAAGAGATGATAGAGATGGCTATATGTAACAAGAAAAGAAGGTGGAAGAGGTCTTGCCAACATAGAGGACAGTGTAGAGGCCACAATCCAAGGACTCGAAAAATGCACAAAAAAGAGCAAAGAAAGATTACTTATGGCAGCCAACAACAGCAGATGTAATATATGCACAAACAGAAAAACAACAAAAACTAGAAAAAAAAAGAAGAGAGGAAAAAACAATTACATGGACACTTCAAACGACAAATCGGAAAGATTGCACATGAAAAGACTTGGGCATGGTTTAGAAGAGGAAGCTTCAAGTTAGAAACCGAATCACTAATAATTACTGCACAAAATGATGCTATAAGAACAAATTATATCAAAGCAAAAATAAGATAAGACACAACAAAACAGTAAATGTTGACTGTGCGGTGACAGATATGAGACTGTAAACCATGTATTAAGCGAATGTAGCTAACTAGCACAACAGGAAGCTAGACACGACTGGGTTGGGAAGGTGATCCAATGGAAATTATGCAAAAAATTACATTTTAACCATACAACAAAATGGTATATGCATAAAACAGAACCTGTTCTTGAGAATGAAACGTATAAAATTCTCAGGGACTTTGAGATTAAGACTCATAAGATTCTCTGGGACTTCGAGATAAAGACGGATCACTCTATCCCAGCCAGGAGACTAGATCTAGTGTTGATTACAAAAAAAAAAAAAAAAGAAAGAAAGAAAGAAAACGTGCCAACTGGTGGACTTTGCGGTTCCAGCAGACCACAGGGTGAAGTTGAAAGAAAACGAAAAGATGGACATATACCAGGACCTTGCAAGAGAATTGAAAAAGCTGTGAAATATGAGGGTGAAAGTGTTACTAATTGTAGTTGGTGCACTTGGAGCGGTCTAAAAAAGCTTAGAAAAAAGACTGGAGAAACTGGAATCAGAGGAAGAATTGAGACCATTCAGGCTACTGCATTGCTGCAATCGGCTAGAATACCCAGAAGAGTACTGGAGACCTGAAGAGACTTGTTATCACTCCAGTGAAATACCATCAGCTGCCGCTGATGTGAAAAACTCAAAGGGAGTCAAAATAATAATAACCCCCCATATATATATATATATATATATATATATATATATATATATATATATATAGAGAGAGAGAGAGAGAGAGAGAGAGAGAGACAGACAGACAGACAGACAGAGACAGATATCTACATAGCAAACTAAATGTCATTGATACGTATGTGATATTATAACATTTGATGAGTACTATTTACAGGTCTGTAATTTCTATTCATTATCAATGTACCGCTTGTTAAATTTATGGAAAAGAAGAACTGATTACTGAAAAATGTGTCGTTTCAGAAAGCTACAACGGCTGAAACGTTTTTGCCTGTAACATTCACTCTTGGACTCCTAACTGAAACGAAATTCAATTTCCAGCAGTTGATTATTGCTTGCAACTGAAACTGCACCTGGTAAAAAAAATAATCTATGATATGAATTATTAGCATTCTTGAACGCCTCTGCAATAATCATCCTTCACTGATGATCCGACTTTTGGCGGCGTTAATATGGTAAAGCCAGATGAGAAGGAGAGCGGAAGATTGGTGCAATGTTTCCGACAGGGGGCGCTGACTTTCATGCTTATGTCGTTAAAATTGTGTATCGCTATAATAGACGGTTCTTTGTCAGCTGAGGGTTTTTGTTATGTTTTTCTTTTCTGGTTTTTGAAGGATAATTAAGTCGGCTAATCAAGACGGCACCAGAGACAATTTGACGTCTAAGTTCAAAATATAAGAAGGAAAAAAATCTGCAGGAAAATGAAAGGTGAGGTTGAAAGTAAAACAATGACCTTTTTGTTAAGGTTGGTTTATTTATTAATAATCTAATATAAGTTGTGTCAAGTTTTTGACACACCTTATATTCTGAAAAGATTAACGTTCCATTCATTGTTAATTTTTATCTTCGTAAATACAGCTTCAAACTCGGCACGTTTATGACACACCTTATATTCTTAAAAAATAGCGTTCCATTCATTGTTCGTTTCTATCTTGGTAAATACAGCTTCAGTCTTTTATGACACACCTTATATATATATATAAGTAAAGTCGTCTGGTGGCCTAAAGTCAGTATCAGTCAGACAGCAAGGGAGTCTATCCCATTTTCACTAGCGCTAGACCAAGGAGATTGTTTTTGCGTCTAAGGTGGAGCGCAACACTTACCATCAGCTCCTCACTTTACCGCACAGATTCCTGAGTTGGCGAAGATCAGTATCGAACCCGGATCTTTGTAGTTCCTAGTCGGACGCTCTACCAACTGAGCTAAACCGACCCTACAATATATATATTATGTAATACCAGAAATGAATAAGGCATGAGACCAGACTTCCCTGTATTGTCGACTTCATTATTCCGGAGGATGGCGTGACACATCAATTTCTTCATTCAGAGTTTTCCTTTGCCTATGCCGGTTGCCTAATCAAGGTAAAAGAGCTATGTCCGCCCCACAATTTACCCATAGTTGGAGGGAAAATAGTTGGATGCATACATTTTCCAAGGATATTAGTGCTACATGAAATGCAAGCAGCCTCATCCAGGATGTAAACTAGTTGCAGACTCCATTTTCTTTTGACGATAATCATTACATTATGAGCGCCTCCATGAGTAAAAAAAAAACAAATGTAAACGCTGCTAAGCAAATCCCTCACTAAATATACATACGTGCGTGAAATAATCAACGCCCGACGAAGATTAAAACAGTGCTTACGAAGTATGCCAGAAAACTCCAGTATGTCAGAAAACTTCGATGTGAGGATCACTATCCACTGCGAGTTTTTGCCACAGGGCCAGACGATCAACCCTCATGTCTACAAAGAGATACTGCGGCGTTTGCTTCATTCAGTGCTCGAGAAGAAGCGAGAGATATGACAGGACAACTCGTGGGTGCTTCACCATGAAACCGCACCTGCCCATACTGCCCTGAGTATCCGAGAAGAACAAAAGAATATCACTGTACTGGAGCAACCTCCCTACTTGCCCGACTTGGCTCTTTCCCTCTTTCCCAAGCTCAAGGGGTCATCAAAAAGGCCGTGACGACAGATCTACGGAGAATTTTGAAAGAATCCTTCCAGGAATGCATGCAAGCGTGGCGGAGAAGGATGTGAAAGTGCATTAGACTCTGGGGATTATTTTGAAAGGGATAACTTGTAGTTTGTAGTTTGGATTTGAAATACATTTTTCATGACACCAGTCCTGGAACTTTTCTGACATACCTTGTACAAGTTCTATTAGACTGCCTCTTGTGAAATTGCGTATTCTATAAGCGCCACATTCATGGCTGGACAGAAATATGAGTGATATAAGCAGTTGTTTATTAGGGCAGATCAATTTTGAAACTGTAATGTCTCCCATGTAGTGAAAGTTGCAAATTAACATAATTACCACATAAAATATTTTTCTTCCAAACTTTGCCTTCGTTTGAGGAAATAGATTTCAATCTTTTAAAATGTTATCACTGTTACAGCATACTTATTTGGTAAAAAGCAGCATATCGGTGGTGATGAGGGTATATTTTCAATTTGAATTCTAGTTATAATATTTAATTCGTTTAAAATTCCAAGATTTTCTGTTTTAAATACTGAAATTGCTAAATTTTCTAACCAATTCCTAGGTTAAATGTTGCTAAAACGAGGATTTTTTGTGCATTTTAATAGACGATTATTGATGCTATTTCCTTAAACAATGGTGCAAGGACAAGATCTAGTTTTTGGTATCAGTACTCATTATATCAACACACAACTTTCGCTGTTTGAGAGAATTTGATTTTTTTTTTTAAGTGAAAAATCAACCTACCCGATTGCTTAGGGACCTATGGTTGCTAGGGTAACATCCTGAAACTATTTGATGCTATTTTGTTTGTTTGTTTGTTTGTTTGTTAGTGTATGAGATTTATTCTCAGCAAGCATATCTGTGCCGTAAAAGAGCGCATCCTATTATTGTGCCAGCAAGTCTAACAGATCCATTACTCCTGTACTGTGTCATGTGCAAAAATAACATGGTCCATCCCTCTCCAGGTCTAAAACTTATTTGAATTCAGAGTTTTCCCCTTCCTAAACCAGTTGCCACACAAAAGTTAGAGCCCATTCTTCTCTACTATTTACCCAGAGCTGGAGGAAGAATAGTTGGATTCGCACCATTTCCAATGTATTAGCGAAATGCAAACAGCCTTATCCAATGCCTCCAGCATTACAAAGAATATTGTCTTTATATATATATATATATATATATATATATATATATATATATAATATATCAATTTTCTATACTAACTTCCTTTTTCGAATTCTATTGGTTGGTTCGATGGATTTCACGGCATGTCAACCCTTGGGTAATTTTATGCCTTAGACATTTTTGTTTAATTCATTCTTTGTTGAGCATTGTTATTATATGTGCAGACGCAATCAGATCTATTTAAATCATAGACGTGACCCTGATAGGTACTACCACGCCAGGTCAGATTGAACCTGGGATTAATGGCAATGAAGAAGTCCTCTAGAATTGGAACCTCTCCACTAGATGCAGTTTAGCATCATACCCAAGACACTGACCCTCAGCCACCGCCTAGCCCATACACGATAAAAAGTGTTGGGGGTTGTCATATGAACAATACGGTCGGGACAATCATATAAGTGCTAAGGCTTGATGGGAGCAACCGATTGATCGGATTGGGCCTCTCCGACTGCCCGTCTTGAGTAAGTTACGGCCAGAATGGCGTCAAGTCATGGACTGCTCAAATGTTCTATTGTGGTAAAAAGGTTAACAAGCTAGTCTTGAAGATCCATTACTGCTGCATAGCGAGTTCGGTCCTCTCTGAATGCCCCATACTTGCGACCTTGGGTTAAATCCTTCACTTGGCAAACGGCTTTCTTATAAAAAGTTCATTCTATCGTGATGTAATGGTTAGCAAGCTAGTCTCGCAATCCATTATTACTAAATAGCAAGTCCGATTCCCGCTGGATGCCCCATACTTGCGACCTTCTTTCACATTCTATCCATGGCGAACGGTTTGGGTGAATACCTACCAGAGCCATCAGAAGTGACGGGTATACAATAAAAGCTTAGAGTATTTTTCATTGTTCGTGTACAAACGATCATGTATTGATAAATTTCAATACTGGTTGGTTAGTTGGATTTTACGGCATGTTAACCCTTGTTGGGTTATTTTATGCCGAATGAGTTTTATTTTATTCATTCTTGATGGGTATTCTACAATTTTTAAAACGCAATTCAAAAATTTCTTTTTACATTTATTCTTTCTATTTTGCCACATATATAGGACCCTGACAGGTACTGCCACTCCGGGTCAGAGTGGACTTGAGAGTAATGTCGATGATGGGGTACTCTACATTCCCCAGAGCACAAAAATTTAAACTTCACCATTAGATGCAGTTTAACGTTATATCCAGGACATTAAGACCCTTAGCCACAGCTTTCTAGCATATATACGATAAAGTGGGTTGTGGATTTGCCGGTTATTTTGAAATTTCAGTGACTAAAATCTTACCATAATATTTTACTTGCGCATTATTTAAAATGAACTTAACTGTTACTAGAAACACATTTTATGATATTTTGGAGTAAAAAAAAATGCATTAAAAAGAATTTAAAAAAAAAAACACGACGGTTTTCAAATCCATTTTAATGCATTGTTTATACTCCAAAATATCAGAAAATGTGTTTTTAGTAACTGTTAACTTAATTTCAAATAATGCGCAAGTACAATTTTATTGTAAAAATATAGTCACTAAAAGTTCAAAATTACCGATTTGCCATATGGTTAGGGTACTCATATAGGTTTCAGGGCTTGACATGACCAGCCGATTGACCGACCACTTTCAATACTCTTTGCGGCGATTGTGGTGATAGTGAAGGAAGGGGTGTATCAAATTTCGCCCAGGGTTCTATAAAGGTTTAGTTTTTGGCCCTGACCACACTTTGGTTGATAAGCCTTATGACATTGACAGCATTCAGAACATTCGATCTCCGGTTGATATGAAGTGAGCACCGCAGATATTAGGTGATAACCTCAAACCTCTTAATCAACAGCCGCCTGTTACACCAATGAGCAAGATATTTAGTTAGCCGTTATTTTTTTCTAGGTTCCTTTCAGCCCTATCTTATCCCAGAAGGTTTTAATTTCTTCCAAGAACTAAATAATAATCTCTTCTGTATCTTTCTTTTAAAACTCAATATCACTCTAATCAAAGGGTTACAAAATGACAACTTTTGTGTATGTGTGTCTGATAACTTGACTTACGAGTTTAATTTGTTCCACTCGTAATTAAATTTCCTCGTATATCAAGTCAACTTTCCGAATTTAGTAAAACTAAAATGCCATGAATCCGTTTCAGGACCCCCACTTACAAAGACCTTACTTTTTTGTTACGTTCTTTTAATAAGAAAAATTAACTTTGTACTGTATAAAAACATTGAAATCTTATTTTCTAATCTGAATTAGATTTGCCTCAAAACAGCCCATGTTATTAAAATCCTACAATGTGTCTGAGAAGGTTTACATGATATATGTTGTGGATAATTTGCATACTGGTTTTTAAAAAACCCGAGTTTAATAAATAATACCATGGTGTTTTTGATCTCTAATTTTATTGTTTTATTCTCAGACGTTTTAAAATCAATCATGTGAATGATTGTATGTTAATTAAAATATAATTAAGATAAATGTAATCTTTTTATGCGCGTTCTTATTTAAATTTGTTAATCTTTCTAATTTAATATATTTCATTAAATTAAAACTTAAATACTTACGCTCGGAGGGTGCATATTCTTGCAAGTAGAATGTAATGAATTATGCGCTGTAATATGTTTTAATGTTTATTTTTTTTATAAATAATATTTTTGTTTGGCGTAATAAATTTAGAAAATGAAATATATTTAGCATAGGCATTAACATAAGCACGCACGTAGCTTAAATTTTAACACTCAACGCAATGCAAAAAAATCAACCGAATGTCTGGTTCTAACTCGTAAGTTGGGACACTCATAAGTCAATGTACTACTCTCTCTCTATATATATATATATATCAACACCTCCACACGCATAGGATGTGACACATGGTCAAATTCTTTAGTGGACAGGTTTGAATTTGGAGTTTTCCTTCACTGATTGCTATACCAAGGTTAAAGAATACAAACCACCCGACTATTTTACCCATAACTGGAGGCAGAATAGTTGGATTAATACCTATCCCAAATGGTATTAGCGTTATATGAAATGCAAGTATCCTCGTCAAGCATTTGAACTCGGGTCGCCAGGTCCATTTCGCGACGAACGCCTCCAAAATGACAAATGTAAGTAAAAAACGTAAATGTCTTCTTTACGACTTTTATATTGAATTATTTTGATTATTATCGATAAAAATCAGTAAAGTATACGATTTTAAAAAAATTAGAGTGGGAAGAAATAATTGTGAGGAGGAATTAAAAGAGGGTTCAATTTACCAGATAAATGGATTTAAAATCCACCTGTTACATAATTTATGAGCTGTTATAAACTATGAACGTACCTGTAGTTAGAACTTTGAATTAGTGTCCGTTAACTTAAAAATGACAGGGTCCATGGAAAGTTACTGGGGCCAATGAGTGACAACGGTGCCATTTCAACTGACCTTCGGGTATACAGATGTGAGAATAAGTTTTAGTTTAGTTTGTCAGATGCGAGCCGGTACCCTATCAGAGAGGATGTTTCTGAGGGTTTGCAACTCCCTCGCGACGGAATCAAATAGGCTGGGTTGAAAATAAAAGCTTGATTAAGAAACAAAAACTTTTTTGTGTTGATTAAATGAAAAAACAAGCAATTTCCAGGCCAGAACAAAGAGGAATGAACCCCCAGCAGAAGCCCTGAAGAGAAGTAAGATCAACAAGTAGAAGCAGAGTAATCAAGTAAGACAATCAACTATCATCATCATCATCATCATCTCTCTCTCTCACTCACTTTCTCTCTCTCCCTCTCACTCTCTCCCTCTATCTCTCTCTCTCTCTCTCTCTCTCTCACATACCCGATGTTTTATAAAGGCTTCATAACACACCGAATGTTGCTTAATGAACATCCCAAGTTTATTATATTTCCGGACCGTTGAAAACTCATGGCGAACGCTTTGATTATCTTTAGAAGATTTTAATTATTGTGATGCGTCAGCTGAGGACCAAAAGACAGGCCAATGCCTGACCCGCTCTCCATGTATCGAAATGTTAGCTGATCGTGCTCTGCTAGTGGTCGATACAAGTAACTATACAACGGGTAGCAACCCTTTATTTTCGCCGAACTAAATGATATTAGAAAGAGACAGCAATCATTCTTTACTATTTCACCAGTCTCCCTCTATTGGTGAAATTTATGTTTTTCCTGTTTTTATGTTTTGAACTAATCTGACCTTGAGTGAAACAAACACAGAAAACGAGTAATTTGCGATTGTTATGAAGGTGAGTAAAAGTAAAAGTCGACGGGGTGACCTAAAGTCGGTATCAGCCAGACAGCAAGAGAGTCTATCCCCTTTTCACTAGCGCTAGATCAAGGAGATTATGTTTGCGTCTGAGATGGAGCGACACACCTACCATCAGCTCTTCACTTTACTACACATATCCCTGTGATTCTCATACGCTGAGTTGGCGAGGGCCAGTATCGAACCACGAATTCTTGCGATTCCAACTCAAGTGCTTTACCGACTGAGCTGAGGTGATATTCGCCCGAAATCCTAACTCCAATTTCACCCTTTCTTCACAGTCATTATCCAGTTATGTAAGCAGTCAGTAGCACACGAACGTACGAACTCAGACTTCTTCTAGGATACAACAGCAAGAAGAACTCGGTCAAAAGTTTGGAAAAAAAATAGCGAGAAAAATTAATATCTCCAAAACAGTTCATTGGTGTATAGAAAAAAAAAACTCTTAGAATATCTAGATCTGCTTAAAGTGCATACTACCCTTGCGAAAGGTATACACTTAACTATTCTGCCTCCGGCTATGGGTAAATAGGACACACTATATAGTGTGATCGATGTTGTTTCTGAATAACAAAAATTGGCAATAAAAACAGTCTAAAAAAACCCGCCTTAAGTAAGCAAAAGCAATTTTTATTTTTACGATTAACTTTTATAAATGTCTGCTAAAATTTGTAATGTTTTTTATCGACCTTGATGATATGAGTTGCATATAAATGATACCATTTTATGCAAACATACAAGTTGTGCCAAAAGGTATCGAGATTGAAGCTGTATAGGAATGATAGGATGAACAATAAATGTAACGCTATTTTTTTTTCAGAATACGAGTTCTGGCAAAAAGTACAGATTTGAAAGTTGTATTTACCAAGACAGAAATGAACAATGAATGGAACATTTTTTTTCGAATACAAGGTGTGTCAAAGAAGCATCGATATTGAAGATAGAAATGAAGAATGAATGGAACGCTAATTTTTCAGAACACAATGTGTGTCAAAAAGTATAAAAAATCTCGTATTTTGTTGCGCACTCTTTGTGTAATGGAGAAATATATGAATTTAAGTATTCTCCCTCCAATTATAAGTAAAATAATAGGTAAGATTTGGTTCTTTAAACTTTATATGGCAACCGGTGTAGGAGAAGGAAAACTCTGAATTCAAATCTGTTAAAATCCGCTTTAAAAAAGACAAATCCAACCCGTGCGGAGGATTTGGGTAAATATATAACCAAAGAGCATAAAATAATATTCCGGGATAAGATAATACAGGGGCACCAAACAGAATTCCAAATTAAACAAGGTAAGACACTTATCAATAGTGGGCATGAAATTGTACGAGGGTTAGTCAAATGTAATGCCATTTTGTTTAGGACAGGTATAATTACCAAACACAGAAACATGTATCATAAATCAAAATAAAGCTGGTCCTCTGTGGATCACATCCTTACTCCTCCACATAGTCACAGTTTCTCTGAATAGCAATGTTCCACCTTCGAATGAGAGCATGTATCCCTCTCCCGTAAAATCCTGTTGACTGTTCATTGAGCCACTTCTTCACAACTGATTTCACTTCCTCGTCACTGGAATAATGTTTGCCTCTCAAACCCTCTTTCATGGGACCGAAGAGATGATAGCCTGAATGCGCTAAATCTTGTGAGTATGGTGGATTCGGTAAAGTTGTCCACTCGAATGAGGCGATGTTCTCCGTTCTCTTGATGTTTGTGTGTGGATGAGCATTGTCATGCAGAAGGAGGACATTGTCGATTGGCAATTTGGGTCATACTCGTTGGATTCTTGCTCTGAGCCTTGTTAGGGTCTCAATGTAGGCCTTAGTTTTATTTTTTAAAACCTCACAGGAAAAAGAAAATGGTATTACTTTTTGACACACCCTCGTAATTATATATCGCTATAAAAGAAGTTGATAAACTTGTAAGTTTGTAAACTTTATATTTTAAATTAAAGATTTAACAAAAAATAACAATAATTTCATACTTAAATTTTTTAAATTGGTTTTTTCCTGTTCTAAAGCACCAAGTGTCTGTCAGTTATCTATTGAAGTTTTATTGATTACACTCATTGGCACTCGAGACAAATAATTGCAATTAGAAACCGTTCCTCTCATTCATTTCGATATCGTCGTAGTCCAGATTCACTTCAAAATTGAATAAAGTTAAGAAAGGAACGTGGTAAATTGATTTATTGTAACCAAGGAGATAGCAGTGACGTGCATTCCATGGAAATCATTTCATACACATTATTCAGTACAAAATTTAAGATATCTTTATTAAGTTTTATATAACAGATTATTAATCAAACAATTACCTTTCAAAGGGCAATTCGTCCTATCATTGCAGTTGCATTTCCCATTTATCTTTTTGTTCTAATATTCCTAAATTATGCTTGTTAATAATTTTTTGATATTGTTAATGCAACAATAACTCATTTTTAAATTGTTTTTGTTAAACAGTTAATTTAATATAGTAGTTTTTTTTTCCGGTTGGTATTTTATTCATTGAAAAAATAATCTTCCCACGTTTGCTTTAAATTCGAAAAGCTTTGCAAAAGACCAAGGTGAAATATCATTTGAATTTAGTTGTGTTGTTTTTATCCGAATTTTTCCTTTATTTTCAACAACATTTTCTTGGATTTACTCAATCCTTTACACCTCTCTCTCTCTCTCACACACACACACACACACACACATATATATATATGGTTTGAAAATTGCATATGCGAGAAACTGTCAGTATTCAAGTGCCATTGACTTCATGTCCACGCTACCCTAATTTATATATAAATATGATCATTCTTTTAGAAAAATTACTGTAAAGAAAATAATTTGTATGGTTGTATTTAATTATGGTTGATATTGTTCATCTAAAAATTCCAACCATTAAAAAAAATTAAAGAAATTTTAAAGAATTGTTAAGATTATCACTCGACTTACCAAGTCATGGTTTTTTACATGACGTTTTCATTTAGTGTATTGTATTGTGTTATATTGTATATTGATTCCGTACACACTTACCTATACAATTTCTTCTGTTTCCAGTCAAAGTAAATCCTTCCCGGCATTCACATGCATAACCACCTTTCAGAGAAAGACAAAGCTGTTCACATCCGCCATTGTCTTTATCGCAATCGGATTCCACTGCAAGTAGACAAAGTCGCAATAAATATAAACATAAACAGAATCAGAATTCATCGTCGGTGAATTATTTACTATTATAAAACAGGATCAGTACTAAGTCAAACATAATTGTCTCCCCCTGTTCTGTTCACTATAAATACTAAAAAAAATTCCACCTTAACTGGACCACAGTTATCTACACATATATAAAGGGCAGTTGGTGTGTATGTATGTATGTCTGGATGAAACTACAAAAATAAAACAATTAAGGACAAAGTAAATATATATATATTAAATATCATCAGAACGGTGATATTTAATATATATATATATATATATATTTACTTTTATGCAAAAATTATGTAGATTTGATTTATATTGGAAGATACGTAAAAATTAAAATATACATAGAAATGACATTTTACTATAGCATTTTACTATACATCGTGAGCCCGATATTTTATGTTTAGGGAGATCACTAATCTATACATATATAAAGGACAGTTGGTGTGTATGTATGTATGTCTGGATAAAACTACGAAAATAAAACAACGACAAAGTAAATATATATATACACATTAAATATCACCGGTTCTTGCTTTTTGTGCAAAAATCACGAAGATTTGATTTATATTTATAAATATATCAAAAAATTAAAATATATATTATAATATTAGATTTGCGAGACTAACTTGCAAACCATTACACTTTTTTTTGTTGGTCCCCGCGTCTACCCAGGAATTGCTGGATAGCCACTTCTAGTAGTGAATAAAGCTTGAGTAAATCAATTACCCAGTTAGTTATTATGTATATTACAATATATTTACAGAGTAGATATTTTCCTGACCTCCCACCAGGCCGTATGAACACAAGGTTCGATTAACATGGGAAGAGAAGTACAAACTAAAGCTCATGCAGTGGCCAGTGGAAAATTGTACGAATCCCTTCCTCATTTCCTTTTTAGGGCGCCTGAAGAACCGCTAAATAAACCCGTTCCTGTTCCCTTTTTTATATTTACAGTGTTTCATTAGTAATAACGCCCCGTTTCAAAATATTATAGGTTATTTCATGGATATCTAAAATATTTTGTAGGTTGAGTGGTGACATTTTATGGTATGTTAACCCCTTTTGGGTTATCTTATACCGTAGACGTTTTTATTTTATTCTTTCTTGTTGGGGACTCAATTTTTAACACATCATTTTTAATCATCTATTATCTATTTAAACTATAGATGGAACCCTCACGTACTACCACTCCGGGTAAAAGTTGTCCTGGAAGTAATGGCGATGAAGGGATATTTACCTACCCACTTTACCGCACAGACCCAAGCATTGAGACAGCGAGGGCCGGTATTAACGCGGAACCTTATGGTTCCTAGGCAGATTCTCTTCGATTGAGCTAAACTTCCTCTTATTCTAGTAAAATATTTAATCCTAATTCTCTTAATTTCTCCCTGTAACTAAAATCTTTTGCTATTTTTATTTGTTTTGTCACTCTTCTTTCTATGCCTAATGAATTATAAAGATTAGACGAAAAACTTACATTTAATGCATTCAGGCATGATCGGACCAACCCATTTCTTCTCTTTGCAGTAGAGATGCCTCATATCTGGATATTTCAGTTTGTATCCTTCTTTGCAAGAATAGGTAGCGAACATGACGTAAGTCTTTTTATCGGTGTCGTAATAGTATTTAGCGCGTACATGCGCATTGGCCAGTTTCGGTGGAGTCAAAGTCGCATCATTGCAAGTACTATCTGATTCGCTCAGGTGTGTCTTATTGCCCTTGCTCTGTTGAAGACGATGACGTTTCGCATTAGCCAATTTCTCTTGGTAACTGGAAGGATAACGTCCACGATTTTCTGAAATAGGAAAAAATAAATGAATACATAAGTAAATAAAGCCGTAAAGTGAGTCCAGATGTCGACACTCTTTTAGTAAAGATAAAACAAATCCACACGAAAGAAAAACAAAACAAAAAGAAAGAGCTGTACAAAATGAACCAAGATGTAATGCTTTCTCAAATTTCTTTCTAATACGTTAGTCTTGCAAAAACTGGTGATGTTAGGGTCTTAAGACTTTGCATGTTGACTTATTGAAAAAAAATGTATCAGATTCTATTCTATCAATCATCCACTTTGCTTCGTCTTTAGTATAGAGGAAATGAGCAGAGATGCAGGAAAGAAGAGATTAAAACCATGGAGGTGTGGCGCAGACCTCCCATCAGTGCTATGTTGACTTGCACATTTGAACTCCAGCAGCGCAGAAACATCGAGACAACAAAGTTGTGGCATCTTATTAAACTCCAGCCACTCATCGAAGTGTGCATTCGAACCGGGTTTTGAATTTAGGGTTGTCATTCTCCTAGACTGATTGCCTACTGAGTCTAGAGATTCCAGTTCTGTCTTACTATTTTAACTAAATCTTGGAATAAAAGTGATAGATTCATGACTATTCCAAAGGCATTAGTACAAAATGAAGGCAAAACAGCCTCGGTCGGAATTTGAACTCAGCTCACCGAGTCCATTTTCCGCGCCAGTTATCATTACATGGAGACATTTGTCGTGTAATAGTTATAATGTAGATAATAGACTTGACGAACCGAGTTCAAAACCTGGACGAGGCTGGCTGCATTTAACATTGCTCTAATACCCTTGAACCCTGGTTCACTCTGACCCGGAATAGTAGTACCTATTATGGTCCCATCTATGGGTTAAATGTGTTTATAAAAAATCAGTATCCATTAAGAATGAATTTATTTCAAAACTTTGTTTGCATTAAGTGCCCCACCGAGGTTGATATGCCGTAAAACAAAACAAAGAAAAAAGCCCCCAAAATATTGACTTAGACATAACTTGAATTTTTTTAAAAATTACAAAGCTAGTTGATGCTAAAGTGCTTCACGCAAGGTAATTACATAAAGATGCACAAATTAACATGTCATGTCGGGTATGCAGAACAGGTGCAAGAAGACCACTGAGTACAATGGCCTGACAGGGACCGAATGGCAGTGCACCTGTTGGGCATTAGCAACGACCGTGAAAAATATAATCAGGGCTGCGCCGAGCAATACGGACAGATTGCGTTTGGCTGATAAAAATTGCAGACCGAACATGAAAGCTGGTTTTCGGGAACGGTAGAGATAACGTCTGAATGATGTACAGCGAATGCATCTCTAAAACGTGCATATGTAAGCAACAACTGTTCTTTTAGATATGTTTCATTAAATATGAGAGACAAGAATTGTTTATTTGGTTTTTTAGTTTATTTTTTTCCGGCGGAGAGTAAAATGCGGCAAATATGGTCCTGAATTGTATATAACAGCGGTTTTGTTTATCCATACTTCACATTCATGGTTAAGTTAAAAAAAATAAATAATCGCATGAAGAAAATGGAGAGAAAAAAGACTAACTTTCATTGCAGTTAAAAAATTTCTAAGTGACAGTTATCTCTAGACTGCAGGTTCAATCCTAGTCAGGGGCAGCAGTAACATAGAATAATAATTAACACAGCTTAACGCCTATACCCCAGCTATGGTTAGCGGAATGAGAACAGATAATGACTGAATAAAGGGTTAGGTTCAAAGTTCCGTGATGACTGCCGATTACAACAAGAAGGTTCCCGATTACGACAAGAAGGTTTCCGAGTTCGAAAAGAAGGTTGCCGAGTCCGACAAGAAATACCTGAAGAAGGCCGGAGGGCACATCGGTCGAAACGTTGTACAGATAACAATGAAGATGAGGACAATAATCCGAATAATCCAAATAATGCTAAAAAAATTTGAGTCAAATAGAAAATGAAGGCTTCTCAGTCCAATTAATAATTAAATGGTGAGTATCAGCAAAAATAATTTGGGAGAGAATTTGTTACACATTCAGACAAAGACTTGAGATATAATTCATGGTAGTGAAGACATGAAGTCAACGGCGCTTGTTAACTGTCAGTTTTTCTTCTATGCGATTTTCTAACCAAGTGAATTATTTGTCTTCGTACATTTCCTTATATACTGTTGTGTGGTGCATCATGGGAAGGGAGGTCAAGAACCTGGGTCATGATGGGAGAGATAGTATAGTTAGTGGGCATTTACTCAACCCGTTTGCGACGGATAGAATGTGACACAAGGTCGAAAGTATGGGGTATTCAGTAGTTTGCTAACCGTTACACCACGAAGGTTATTTTAACTGAGCTGGATTTTCTGAATACATGACAATAAAAACAAAATTATCATCGAAATAGCATAAATGCTAAAGTCATATATAACATAGTCACCGACGACTGCTATGTCAGTTATAATGATTGTCTGGTGGCTGAGGGGGAATACAACTCACTTCATATCTTAACTTATGCTTAGTACTTTGTGCTCCTACTAATGGGTATTTACCCAACCCGTTCGACACGAGTAGGATGTGACACAGTGTAGTAAATATGGGGCACCCCGCGATAATCAAATTTGCTATTCAGTAATAGTGGATCTGCGAGACTAGCTTGCTAACCATAACACAATGATGGAGGGATAGAAAGAGAAATATTTTAGAAGCAGTGTAGAAAAGAAAGGAACAGAATATAAAAGGGAGAGTGAAAACCAGAAATAGGGAAAGTAGACTTATTGATGTTTGAGAGAGAGAGAGAGAGAGAGAGAGAGAGAACAACATTTTAAAAAGAAATATTATTATTATCTACTTATTATTATTATTATTATTTATCGGGGTGGGACGAATCAGTTTCTTATTTAATAGTGATGATATTCCTTGGCAAAGGACTGAGAAGGTTCAGTGGGACCAGGCATCCTATCCAGCTGGAGTCAAGATAATGTCTGTCTATTTACGTTTTCTATGTTGTTATCTGAACGCAGCTGACCAGAGGCAAGCTTTTTGCACATTTCCGCATATCCAGCAACGATACCCCAACATCCAGTCTTTACCACCCCATGGGCCAAAAAATGTGAATATAAATAAACGGTTGTGATAAACCAAAAGATTATCCCTCGGAATGAGGACGACAATCTGGAAACGCCAGCACACACACAACCACACACGCGCACGCGTACGTTTATACACCTCTATTATTAATTGGAAAGAGTTTGTTTGTCTGTCCTCCAAATTTGGTGTGATAGGATGAAACCTTCTCATGTGTCCAGTATTGTACACTAGACACATTAGAATAAGATTACATAAAACTTCTTTGGTTCACCACGGTTTGGTTTCGGCTCCTTTCTTTAATGGTATATCAACCTCCGTGGGTTATTTAAAACCAAAGCTATCGTTATAGAAGAACAGTAGTGGTACTATTTATACCCCCATATATATATATATATATATATATATATATATATAAGAAAGTTTGGTATGTGCATGTCGACTTATAATGCAGAAACGAGATGTTATTCAGGTTAGAAATTGTGCATATACCTTAATATCCTTATAACTAAGAAACATACCAACTTTGGTTATTGATTTTTACTGATTAAGGGATATAATTAATTAATTAAACAAAAATCAAGCGATTTGCGATAATCGTGGCATGGCTTCTGCTGCTAATATAAAAAATCAATGGCTGCTGGTTATATCAGCAGTGATTTAAAATGGTGCAGCTACTGGTAATTTGAAGTTGACAAATTCGTGCCCTAATCGATTCAGCTCGGAATTTCTCGCGTATTACCGGTCTAATCTTAGAAATATTTATTAGGTGAGAAAGAAAAGAAAATAATTTTTCTAAATATTTAATTTGCATGTGGTTTTATCGATTAAATTATTTTTTACAGTGCATTAAATAAAATGATAAACGAAAACATTTAATCTAACGATTAATAATAACTGAACTTTATTTTTATTATTAATACTTTCATTTTAGAATAAAATATATCAATTTTTAACAGTATTTAATGTTTTCGTATGTACAAAAGAGTTTTAGAAAGAGAAAAAAGGAAAGAAAAAAAGAAATTATAATACGAAGAATTGTAAGTATTTAATTCTTAGCATTTTATTGTTACATTTTAATACGGTAAAAAAAAAGGGTTTTAAACGAATACATTTCATTTCTACCATTTGAAATCAAAAGACAAGGAAGCTTGTTTAAAAAAATAAAATTGTTTCAAGAATGTAAACAATAAATTGAGAGTATTCTTAAAATAAACGAATATTATAATACACTAACTTTATTTATCGTTAAATCTTTAATAAAGTTTAGGAATGCATTTTTTAAAAAATATTTTAAATGTAAACAAAAAAATTTCCTAAAATAAACAAAAATTCTACTATATAAATTCTCGTAGATTTTTTAAAAATTTGATAAATCATTTTTCTCTTATTTTCTTTCTTACTCCTGTTTTCTCCTCACTCACTCTCTGGGGTTCCTAATTTTTTTAGTCCGGTCATGGACCGGGTACTTTTGCTTATATATATATATATATATATATATATATATATATATATATATATATATGAACAGACTGTGATAGATAGATAGATAGATAGATAGATAACACCTTTTCTTTAATTCCAAAGTCATAACCAAATCCCACATAATGCAGGTGGTGACGACCTATGGTAATCATCTAATTCGTTTCCAATCCAAATTGTTAATACATTTTTTAAGCTCAGCCAAAGAATGACTTAATGGCTTTCGAGTAGTTGATTTAAATTGAGCAACAATTCAGTTTTTTTTATATCATTTTCCAGTTGTTTGCTCTTTATTAACAGAAGGGAGGAATTTAATGGATAATTCCTTCTTTTTTTCTTCATTGTGTCGATATTTAATTCGGTTTCTGTTAGAGTCTTTTTTCTTTCTTTTTTTTCCGATTTAGGGTAGACTAAACGTGAAACGTTTGCTTTTTCTATCTCATTTTTATTAAACCTCTTGCGTATGTTAATTGCAATTTCACCCTTGTGCGTTTGCAATAGACGTTAATGTTCAGATTTTCTAATTGCCAATTTCTTTTAGACGAGAAAACCTAAACTAAAGCCCGAGAAAAGCAGTTGGGCGTATTAATTGTGTGAAAATTTAGTATATTTATACATTGGAAATTAAATTAAAATCATAGCACAAAAGGAAAAAAAGAAACAAAAATATGAAAATAAGTCAAGATGGCAGCACGAATGTACAATTTTGGAATTAGGCGCCTTGACATAGCCTAATTGTTAATGATTATATCTTGGTTGGTTGGTTGGATTTTACGGCATGTCAACCCTTGTTGGGTTATTTTATGCGTGGTATACTGCGTGGAGTCGTAGGAAATGGACTCGTTGGTCCGAGTTCAAATCCTATACGAAGCCACAGTTCATATAGCGCTAATACCCTTGGGAAAGGTATGAATCCAACCATTCTCCCTCCAGCTATGGGTAAATAGTAGGTCAGACTGGGCTCTTTAACATTGGTTAGCCAACTATTCTAGGAGAAGGAAAACTCTCAATTCAAACCTCTTAAAATCTCCGCTTAGGGTGGTCACTACTAGAATAGGCTCAGTCCTAATAAAAAAAAATCTATTTCAATTTCAATTAAAAAATATTTAATTTAAAATTATATTTAAATTTATGCTGAAGAGGTTTTGTTTAATTCATTCTTGTTGGTTATTGATTTTTTTTTTGTTTCAAACTCAGTTTTTTTTTAAAACTAAGTTTTTATTGATGAAAATATCATTCCAGGTCAGATTGAACCTGGGAGTAATAGTGATAAAGAGGTACTCCACACTCACAAAAGTTCCAGAGTTGGAATTTCGCCACTAGATGCAGTTTAACGTCATATCCAGGATACTAAGACTCTCAGACATCGCCTTCTATTCCTTTGTGATAAAAACGGTTGGGGGATTGAAATAAGGTCAATAGGGTTAGGACAATCATAGAGGTGCTAGGGCTTGACTTGTTAAGTATTCAATTTTTTTTTCAAACTCAATCTTTTTAAACATATTTTAAAACACATTTTCTGATCCAGTTAATCCCTAGACGGGACCCTAACAGGTAATACCACTCCGGGTCAGGGTAGACATGAGCAATGGCAATGAAGGGATACTCCACACTCCTCAAAGCTCTAAATTCAAATATATATATAAGGAAAATGGAAATGAATCCGACGATAAGTATATAAAATATCAATAAAATATATATATATATACAAACATTTGCATATATACACACATATGTACATTATATATATATATATATATATATATATATATATTATATATATATATATAGACATAAGCATATATATACACACATATGTACATACCTATATATATATATATATGCATATACATATATACTTAATATACCAAACTTGTTGGTAAATCCTCGCGGTAAGAAAAAAACCAGCAAATAGTTTGTAAAAATATACTAAAAATAAACATCACCCGGGAAAAAAAATTTTTGAAAAAAGAAAAGACCAAGATAATCGCACCAACCAAAAATAATCTATTGGTACAATATTTGGCCAAAAGAAAAAAAACAATTTATATATATATATATATATATATATATATATATATATATAAGATTGTACTGCTTCTTTTATATCGTTTCTCTTTTCTCTAACTGTTTCTGTCTCCCATGGAACATGGTGTCTGGCTCTTGGTTTGGTTGGTACGCACTCGGCTGCTGCTTCTTGGTGAGCATTGACGAAGTTTTCGTATTCCTCGTTTGGTGTGGAGCTTTCGGATATCTCCTGGAGGATATCGAATTTATTTCTCACTGCAACAGCGTAGCGATTGCATATATCGCTGTTGGCAAGTGTCGCCCAGTTGTATCGTATGGATTTACTAGTTTGCTTTTTATTCCTACGTAGGCTTAATCGTAATTTTGCTGTGACTATTCTGTGATCTGAGGATACTCCTCAAACCCAACTAATGCCAATCTACACGACCTTAGAAAAGCCCAGATAGAACTAGCCAAAACATACAAAAAAGAACAAATAGAATATATACAAACACAAATAAATAATATAAGACAATCGGTGGAGGACAGACAGTCACGATTAGCATGGCAAACTGTTAATGAAGTCAGCGGTAGGAAAAGTACCTCTAAATCGAAGTTAAAGGCAAACAGCCAAAAAGATAGACTCCAAAAATGGAAAGACCACTTCCAGAAACTTCTGGGGAACCCACCTAAAATAGTAGAAGATAATACCCAAAAGATTGTCGATAAACAACTAGATATCAAACTGGGGGACTTCACGATAGATGAAATCAACCAAGTTTTAAAGAAGCTAAAAGGTAGAAAAGCGGCAGGACTTGACGGAATACCCCCGGAGGTATGGAAGATAGGAAAGTTCAGTGACATACTGCTTGGGCTATGCAATGCAGTGTATAGACAAAATAGAATAGATAGATGGACAAAAGGCTGCATCCTCCCATTCCCTAAAAAAGGAGATCTCGGAATGGCTAAGAACTACAGAGGCATAACTCTTACTGCTATTGCAGCTAAGATATATAATGCCCTTCTCCTTAATCGCATCCGACCTGAAATAGAAAAAATCCTTAGGAGAAACCAAAATGGTTTCCGCAAAAATCGATCCACAACCTCTCAGATCCTGACTATAAGACGGATCATAGAAGGAGTACGAGCAAAGAATCTAGAAGCAACGCTACTATTCGTAGATTTCTCCAAGGCATTTGATTCCATACACAGAGGGAAAATGGAACAAATACTACTAGCATATGGCCTCCCCAAAGAAACAGTTGCAGCTATAATGATGCTATATAGGGACACTAGAGCAATGGTACGCTCACCTGATGGCGACACAGATTTCTTTGACATCGCTGCTGGAGTCCTACAAGGAGATACATTGGCACCATATATATTCATAATATGCCTAGACTACGTACTCAAAACATCATTAGATACCATAAAAGAAAAGGGTTTCACACTGAAAAAGGCAAGGAGCAGGCGTTATCCCGCACAAACAGTCACAGATGCAGACTATGCTGACGACCTTGCACTCCTTGCAGATACACCGACACAAGCTGAGTCACTGCTACACAGCTTGGAGGAGGCGGCAGAAAATATCGGCCTCTATGTGAACTCCAGTAAAACAGAGTTCATGAGTTTCAAAAAGAAAGGAAACATCTCAACACTCAACGGCACGCCTCTCAAGCCTGTAGAACAATTCACGTACCTAGGTAGTAATATCTCATCCACAGAGAAAGATGTTAACACACGAATAGCAAAGGCATGGTCGGCCACAAACAAATTGTCAGTCATATGGAGGTCTGATCTCCCTGACAAGCTGAAGCGACAGTTCTTCCAGGCTGTGGTTATATCGGTGCTGCTATATGGCTGCACCACTTGGACCCTAACGAAGCGTCTTGAAAATAAGCTAGATGGAAGCTGCACAAGAATGCTACGTGCAGTCTTGAACAAATCGTGGAAGCAGCACCCCACGAAGAGACAGCTGTACGGCCACCTGCCCCCCCTCTCTCAAACTATCCGAGTGAGACGGACAAGGCATGCAGGACACTGCTGGAGAAGCAAGGACGAACTCATAAGCGACGTTCTCCTGTGGAAGCCAACACATGGACATGCAAGTGTGGGGCGCCCAGCAAAAACCTACATTGACCAGCTATGCGAGGATGCTATATGCTCAGCAGAGGACCTCCCAGGTGCAATGAGTGATAGGGAGGGTTGGCGAGAGATTGTCATGGATATCCGTGCTGCAAGCGCGACATGATGATGATGATGATGATATATAAGATATATATATATATATTCATACAAAACCGCCAAGAAACTAAAGCTAATAAGTAAAAAGTGCTCAATACCTAAGTAGAGCAAATAATAAAGATAAAGATAAATCTAATAAGTCAGATAAACCTACTAAAAGTTTCGCTTAATGCTCTTCAGTGCTAAGATCCGACTCATTGTATTTATCTTTATCTCCATATACATATATAGACATGTGCATATATACACACACTAACACACATATATTTATACACACATGCATACATCGATCTGTTTGTCTATCTATCTATTTCTCTCTCTCTCTCTCTCTCTCTCTCTCTCTCTATATATATATATATATATATATATATATATATATATATATATATATATATATATATATATGTGTGTGTGTGTGTGTGTGTGTGTGTTATAAAAAGTTTTTTAAATGAAAAAAATGTTTTTTAAGCATGATTGGATGGTGAATGCCATGCTTAAAAAAAAACCCTGAATTTTTTTATAACACATTTATACAAAGCATACGCGATATCCTTACAATAACACACACACACACACACGCACATATGTTTCCTTTCGATACACACACACACACACACACACAATGTTTCCTTTCGATACACACACACACACACACACACAATGTTTCCTTTCGATACACACACACACACACACACACACACACACACACACACACACACATACAATGTTTCCTTTCGATACACACACTTACAGCGCCACATACTCACGCCATAAAATAGAATATTTGATGTCATATTTCAAAACCGTCTCCTTTTTCAAACTTTTTAAACAGACTGAATGACAAGGATTACCACTCGCTTTTCTCATTATTCTGTGATAAATAATTTCTTATCTTATGCCCTGAAGATGATCTAATTAATAGATCGAAACACTGCAGTGTCGGCCAATAAACTCACCACTTAACCCATTTAAACCTGTGTTCTTTCATTTTTCTTGATATACTACATACCGTCGGATTCACTTCCTTTCTTCAAACACACACACAGATATATATATATATATATATATATATATATATATATATATATATATATATATATATATATATAGGGTCACAGAATGTGGTTAATTAACGCCTGACGAAGATATCAGAAGATCTGAAACACGTGTGACTAATGTAAAATAATAATAAAAAAATTTAAAAAGCATAAACATAAACATTTTGTGGACCTTATTTTTATAAAAAAATAAATTTTCTCCCGTTGGACCCATAACAACAATTCATATATATATATATATATATATATATATATATATATATGAGGCGCGTGCAAAAGTTTCTAGCAAAAAACGAGTGTATTCAATTTCTTATTTTCAAAATTAGCGCTTGTAACTTTTGAACACATCCAATATAGGCATAACTACCAAATGAAATTTAAACCATCCGTTCCATTAGAAATGATTAATAACTTTTAAAATGTATTTGTCAAGGTTGAAGTGGCTGTAAGTGTCAAAATCTGCAGAACTTTCCGTTCCGCTTATTTAGTGAGTCATTGATAGTTTTGGGCAACTAGTGGCGCCCTCTAGTAACGAATGTTGTTATTATTGATCTAGAACCCTGTGGAGTTTGCCGTGTTGGTTTTTTTCTTTTTCTCGTTTTGATTTAGGATTTGTTTTTTCCTGACACCCTCCATGTTTATATGTTACTAATTAAACTGTTCTAAGTTTTTTTCCCTCGTCTTTCTTTTCATTGGGCAATTCGAAAGGTTCTCCTCAGTTTTGTCAACCTTTCCAAATTAGCGATTCTGTTGTGACAGCTTTTAATAATTTGAAGGTTCGAGGTTTTACAAGAAACAGTTTTTTTAATGACGACGACGAGAAAAGCGAAAATAAATAATAAATAATGAAAAACGATAGAGGATTAAAACAAAAACAAAAAAGCATAATGTTATACATAAAAGTAAAGGGTAAGTAAAATGCGAAAAAAAAAAGGGTGGGAGGAAACAACTAAGTTAGGAAGTGGGAATATAAGAAATTGTCGAGAAAGTAGCAGAAAAAGAGGAAAGTGAAGGAAAGAGGAAGAAAAAAGAAGATAAAAGAAAAAAAAGGTATTAAGTGGAAAAGGAAGAAGAGAGAAAAGATATGAGTAAAGTGAGAAGAAGAAGAAATATGAGTAAATCAAGAAGAAGGAGGAGGGGGAAGAGAAGGAAAAGATATAAGTAAAGGAAGAAGAAGAAGACAGGGGGGAGGAAAGGATATGAGTAAAGGCGAAAGAAGAAGAAGAAGAAGAAGGAGGAGGAAAGGATATGAGTAAAGGGGAAAGAAGAAGAAGGAGGAGGAAAGGATATGAGTAAAGGGGAAAGAAGAATAAGAAGAAGGAGGAGGAAAGGATATGAGTAAAGGGGAAAGAAGAAGAAGAAGAAGAAGAAGAAGAAGAAGGGGGAGAAAAATATATGAGTAAAGGAAGAAGAAAAGATATAATAATAATAATAATAATAATAATAATAATAATATAATAATAAGAAGAGAAGAAGAAGAAGAAGAAGAAGAAGAAGAAGAAGAAGAAATATGTTGTCCTGTTAGGATAGATCTTTTTGCGCCGTTTTTAACGGAAAGCACCAAGTTAGCAATTTTCTTAATTAAAAGCCAGAGTAAAAGAAGTCAAAATATTGCTCGACCCACCGGGGGTTTCGTTGTCAGAAAAACTGCCACTATTGAGTCGTGACATCAGATTTTGGCCCCCGTAGATAAATGCAATGACATCATCAAAAATGTCTAACTTAATGTTTAGTTGCAATGTTTTTTCAAACACAGAACGTGGCAAATTTAGTTCAATGCAGACCTAACGTGTTCAACCCTCAATTATGCTATAGAAGCGTGTATCAAATATTGTTAGGTTACGTTGATTCGTTGAACGGCATATCAACCCCCGATGGGTTATTTAATACCGAAATTTGATTTATTTGTAGATATTTTATTATAATCATAACTATTTATATACTATAAATAATTTACACGTAGTTATATAGTATCAATATTCCTAAATCTTATTATAATGGAGAATGTGGGTTTGTCTGTCTGTAACCGAAACTATATTACTATACAAGTCACAATTCCTTTAGTTATCTACATCATATTCTCCATGATTTTATTTTTATTTAAACCTCAATTATTAATAAAATTGTTCTACATTACTTACACTGTCGACCATATCTACATACTAATAACATGCAATTGTATTTATATATACAACAAATTAGCGGTTTACAGTATGAATGAGAAGGCTAATTTGCATATTGATCTTTAAAAAATTGATTTTAATAAATATATGCTTAGTATTATTGATTTCTAATTGTTTGGTTTTATCTTATTGAATATGAGCAAAAATCTCTTCAATAAATCTTAAAAGAAATCCCTTAACAAGAAGAAATAACTGTAATATTATTCTTTACTTCCTATTTTAACTAAACAGTTTAATTAGGAAAATTTACCAATGAAAGACGGGAGTAACAGAAAATGATGGAAGAGTTAGTTTCAAAGTTGTTCTATTTTTCAATCATACCCCCTCTGTTCAAAATCTTTTTATCTACATTCTTATTCAGTTTCATTAGCCTTTCTAATTTAATATGATATTTTATTATAAAATTTAACTGAAATACTTGCACCCGGAGGGTGCATATATTTACTAGTAATACTAATAATCTTTACGAAATTATATGGTTTCAAGTAACTATTCATATTTAATGATAATGGTAATTTGTTTGTACACAGTTATATGGTATCAAATAATCCTGTATAATAATTATAATATATATGCAGTTATATGGTTTGAAGTAACTATTCCTATTTGATAATAATGATAATTTGTTTGTACAGTTATATGGTATCAAGTATTCCTATGTAATACAAATGATTTACACACAATTATAAGGTTTCAAGTAACTACTCATATTTAATTATAGCGTTCAATTGTTTGTACACAGTTATATGGTATCAAGTATTCCTATCTAATACTAATAATATATAAGGAATTATATGGTTTCAAGTAACTATTTTTATTTGATAATAATGGTCATTTGTTTGTACAGCTATGCCTTTCTAATAGTAATCATTTACACACCATTATATGGTTTCAAGTAACTATTCATATTTAATGATAATGGTAATTTGTTTGTACACAGTAGTTTGACATCAAATATTCCTGTATAATGTATATGCAATTACATGGTTTCAAGTAGCCATTCCTATTTCATAGTAGTGGTAATTTATACAGTTATATGGTATCAAATATTCCTATGTAATACTAATGATTTACACACAATCATATGGTTTCAAGTAACTATTCCTATCTAATAATAATGGGATAATTCCATGTTAAATCACCCAGACCTTGTCACCCACCCCCTTCAATTTTTCTGAAATTTTGTTCAAGTGTGGATTATGTTAAAGTTAGAATATCCCCAAAAGTTGTGCTTCCAATATAAAAAATTGGCGGAGTTATGTGTTTTTTAGCTCTCCAAATTTGAGGAGGTCGCGAAAATTTTTGTCTGTAAAATGAGTTCTAGAGCTTCCCCATTTCTAAAAATTGGTTCGTAAAAGCATTTTTCCCAAGAAATCCAAAAAAGTCTTGAAGTCAACCAAATCTAAATTTCAATATGTTTCAATATATTGTAAATGATAATTGAAAAATCTTTTGTCATAGATGCAGTGCCACATCGGGATATTGATCTTGCTATGAAAAAATCAGAAATCATCAATAACTTTGAATTGGTTGATTTCTTTGATAACATTTTTGGATTCCTTGGACAAAAATGCTTTTATAAACCAATTTTTAGTAGTAGGAAAGCCCTAGAATTAATTTTACAGACAAAAATAGATTACAAAAATAGGACCCTAATAAGTACTACCACTCTGGATGAGAGTAGAACGGGGAGAAATGGCGATAAAGGGGTACTCCACATTCCTCAGAGTTTCATAATTTGAAGTTCAGATGCAGTTTAACGTCATACCCAAGACACACCAAGAGTAGCATGTAACAGAAGGTCAATTTTTAAACGGGGTAGAGCTGGTTTGAATTCGGAGTTTTTTTCTTTCAGGCGGATTGTCACATCAAGGTTAAAGAGCACAGTCTGTTCTACTACTATCCTATTACGTGTGTGTGTGTGTAGGGGGCGGGGAGAATAATTGAATTCATACCATTTCCATACATTGTGTCAAAAACATACACGCGAGGGTAAGTATTTTTTTTTTACCTCCCACCAGGCCGGATGAACACAAGGTCTTTGTAACGTGAGGAGCCACGCACAAACCAAAGCTTATGCAGTGATCAGTGCAAAAGCGGACAAATCCCTTCGGCATTCCCATTTTGGGGTACATCAGGCACAGAGTAATAAACCCGATCCTACCCCTTTTAGACGATGGGGTAGGTGCTACCGGGGTTGACCACTCTCTGGGATTGAAGACAGGTAATTAGATAGGTAGGTATATAGTTATAACGGTAGTAATAGATAGACTAGCAGGACCCGTAAAATTTCCTCAAAATCAAATAAAAATTAAGAGGAGCTATTTATGCTAGAAGCGATGATTTGAAATATCATTACATATAAATCCTATGTAACAACTATTTTTTTCAATTCATTTTAATTTTACGTTGGGCATTTAAGCGACACAAGACCATTTGGAATGTTTCATTTTCAAAATTGGGCGAAATAAGATAAGACAAAAAAAAATCTGTGATTAAGTGACACCAGATAATCTGGATTTACATTTTTACATTGCTTATTGGACAGTCTCATTTTTACCCTGAGGATGTTGCAGGATGATAACGGACGGAAGATTTCGGAACAAGCGTGTTAATATATAGACTAACATGACCTGTGGATATACCACAGTATGATAATTTAATTATTACAACGTCTGATATGTTTACTTAAGAGCTATTGCTAAATAGTTCAATATGTAAAAGGTATAATGATTTTGATTTAACCATCTTACGTATTTTGGTTGAAAACACCAGAGGGTGTTGCAGGATGCTAACGGTCGGAAGATTAAGGAACAAGCGTATCAATATATAGATTCGTGTGAGGACAATTTCGATAAAATTGTTATTTGATTTGGAAAGGATAGCAACAAAAAAAAAGAAGAAGGAAAAGTAAAATAAACATAAGAGAATGTTTTATCAGTTGACCTCAAAATGATGACACGAAATTTTGTCATGACTGATTAGTTTTATGCATGACAGTTTTTTTTTCTTTTTTTTTGGCGAGGGGCTTTTTTCTCAAAGAAAAGACGGCTTTAATGTTTTGACAATTTGTGTTGCTATCTTTCTACCTGAATTAGGCCAAGAGGAAATCACTTTGATTTTGCCTTCTTCTTTTCTATATTTCTTTTTTTTTTTTTGTATTTTAAAGATTATTTGTATTCTATCCCTTTTCACAAATCATTATTGTAGCAATTTAATCAATTTTCAACTCTTTCATTTTTTTTCTTCTTTTTGATGACATTAGAATATTTACGGTTATTGTTCTTCATTCTATTGGAACGATTCCAATTTGTTCCCGCCTCGTCTCCGCCGCCGCTAACAAATAAGAGGGCGGCCATCTTTGAAACGCCAAAAAAGGTCAATAGTGGTTTGACTAAAATACTAAATCGAAAAAAAAAAAATCACATCAACCAATGAAAATAATGAGGAGTAAAGTACTATACAGTTGCAATTTGACCATAAAAAGACAAAAGTACTTGAGACATTTCATTATTAGAGTAGCTGACAAAAAAGAATAACTGATTCCAAAGGAAAAGAAGTTTATTCTGAATTAAACGCAAGTATTAAGATGTTTTCACAGATAGAGACATAAACACATACAAACAGATGCAAACACACACACACATACATACATACATACATACATACAAAAACAAAGAAGTTTTAAGATGTTTTCACAAACATAGACATAGACACACAGAAACAGACACACAGAAACAGACACACACACACACACAAGAACTTAAAAATGAAAAATTGTCGTATCTGTTGAAATTATAAAAATGAAATACGTCATACGAATAAATTGTTATTTTCAACAACTTGGTTTCCATTTTTTACAGTCATATTTCTATATATATATATATATATATATATATATATATATATATATATATAGAGTTTTATAATTTACTTGAAGTATTGTGCTAACACACACACACATAT
>CM042137.1:88948574-88993574 GCA_023376005.1 Doryteuthis pealeii | reverse complement strand
AATACGCTAACTGCATCCCCTCAGTTCACATAGCGCTAATACCCTTGGGAAAGGTATGAATGTAACTACTCTCGTTCCAGCTATGGGTAAATAGTAGGGCAGACTGGGCTATTTAACCTTGGTTAGGCAATTAGTCTAGGAGAAGGAAAACTCTGAATTCAAACCTGTTAAACTCCGTTTGGGGTGGTCACTACTCGAATAGGATCAGTCTTAATTAACGATCTATTCCACTAAATTTTATAAATCTATCTATCTATCTATCCTATTCTCTATCTATCTGTCTGTATATTTATTGATTGATTTATTTGAAGTGTAGAAAGAACATGTGTGATAGCATGTGCGTTTAACTGTAATTGGTCCGAGAACTTTTCTGTATCGCCTCGTACCCGATAAAGAAAAGGTTTGTATGTGCGTAAGCTTTCTTTAACTAATCTGATTTGAATCTGTGAAATAAATTGGATAAGGACATCGTCTTTATTACTATTTATGCCTGCAAGATTTTCTGATTCGTAAAAGTGACTGTCGTGATTTTGTTGGCCAATGAAAACCGACACTTTACGATCTTTTTAATGTTCTAACTGCTGACCTGTTCAGAAATGTCTTTTTTCAAAAGTACATTAAACACCAGGGGAAAAATGTGCATCTCTTTCCACTTCTGGCGATCACTGTAATTGGCTCTTATTGGTCTCATTCCAGATAAGTCTTTCACACCGAATGACCAACGTGTCTTGTTCGTTCACGTAATTAGAATCCCTAATACTCGACTCATATAAGAATATATATAAGAATGGCGGCAAGATTCTTTTTGGTAAAGGCGATCTTCCACTCATGCATTAGAGTCAAATGTGGTCAGCAAAATATCATAGGTGCGGTCATTTATTTGAAGAGAAAGTCATTCACACTGAGTGACCAGAGCATTTAGTTCTTGGCTGCCCTGATTATTACATTTGTAATATAGAATTACATTTGATGCTCGTTGTGTAATGATTAGAGTCGTAGGAAATGGACTCGTCGCCCCGAGTTCAAATTCTGGACGAAGTTACAGGTCACATAGCGCTAATACCCTTGGAAAAGGTATGAAGCCAGTTATGGGTAAAATAGTAGGGCAGACTGGGCTCTTTAACCTTGGTTAGGCAGCCAGTCTAGGAGAAGGAAAACTCTGAATTCAAACCTGTTAAACTCTACTTGGGATGGTCTCTACTAATAGGCTCAGTCCTAATTAGGGATCTTTAAATAAAACTAATGGCTATTTCGGTTTCATACATCGGCCAACCTTGTCGATAAGACTCAGAATACGCTGACCACATCCTCTACAGGAGGTAAGATCTTCCCCTCTAAACACCAGAACATAGAGGTTTTCCTGAGTATGAAACGAAACTGTATCTGGTTATAAAGTTTCAGCTCTGGTGAGTGTTAAATACCCTTTCATTGCCATAGAAAAAGCAAAGAATTTTTTGAGTATTCTCAGATCCAAAATATAACTTTCTATGTCTTCCTGTTTTGAAGTTGGTGCCCTAGATTTTACACTAAACTGCATCTAGCAGTGGGGCTTCAATTCTGGAGATCCGATAAGTGTGAAATCATCCCTTCATTGCTATTACTCCCATGTCCACTCTGACTCAGAGTGGTAGTACTTGTTAGGATTCCATTTATCGGCCATATAGATTTGTTTAGATAGGAATTCTTGATGTCATATTACTGTGTGGATATTATTTGAATTAAGAATATTTAATCGAAGAAATGATTGTTTACTCATTGTTATTATGAGTTTTTCACACCTGCCGTAGCCGGTGGTTCACTGGAGGGTGAATGACAACAAGTCTCCTCAGGTCTCCAGGACTCTTCTGAGTATTCTAGCCGATCCCAAGTGCTATAGTTTGGATTGTCTCGATTCTTCCTCTGATTTCCAATTCACCTAATTCTTTTCCAGAGCTTTTGGGACCGTTCCACGCGCACTAATTACAATTGGTACGACCTTAGCCTACATGTTCCACTCTCGCTTATTATTATTATTATTATTATTATTTACTTGAAGCCATATTATTGCTTGCAAATGTATGGCCGTTACATGAGAATACTTGAAAACATATAACTGCGCAAACAAAGGATTATTAGCAAATGTATTATGTATGAATTATTAATATTAGATAAGTATATTTGATATCATGCATAATTGTATATGAAATATTAGTATTAGATATGAATACTTAAAAGTATACAACTGTGTGCAAATTATTACCTTTAGTTAGGAATACTTGATATCATATATCTGTAATTTATTTGTAATAAGAATAGTTATAATTCTTTACGGAGGATTATTATTATTAGTTACGTGAAACCATATAACTGTGTAAAAACAAATTACTATTATGAGATATAATCGCTTAAAACAATATGATTATTAGTATTAGATAGGAATACTTGAAAGCATACAGTTGTGGGCAAATTATTTGTATAAGATAGGAATACTTGATATCATATAACTTTGCCCCCCCCCTAAAAATGAATAAAAAGAAAAATCTACAGACTTTGCATACAGCGCACATAGCATTAATACCCTTGGGAAAGGTGTGAATCCACCTATTCTCCCTCCTGCTATGGGTAAATAGCAGGACAGACTGGGATCTTTAACCTTGGTTAGGCAACCAGTCTAGGAAAAGGAAAACTCTGAATTCAAATCTGTTAAAACCCCGCTTGGGGGCTCAGTTCTAATTAATGATCTTTAAAAATAATGGCTATTTCAGTTTCATACATTGGCCAATCTTGTTGATAAGACTTAAAATACGCTAACTACATCCCCTCAGTTCACATAGAGCTAATATCTAATTTTTTTTTTAAACAGACAAGCAGTAATTCTGAGTAGCTTGTCTGGCTTCGAGTAATAACCACTTCGATGCCCACTATACGATCACAACAGAATAAACTCCTCTATATAGTGTCATGTATATGATGTTAAACTGCATCTAATAGTGGGTTTCCAATTCTAGAGCAATGGGGGAATGTGGAGTATTCCTTCATCACTATTACTACCAGGTCCACTCTGACCCAGAGTGATAGTAACTGTTAGGATTCCATCTATGAATTAAATAGAAAAAATGAGTTTTAAAATTGTGTTTAAAAAATTGAGTTTAAATAAACATTTTTAATACCCATCAAGAATAAATAAAACAAAACGTCCTCGGCATAAAATAACACAACAAGTGTTGACATGCCGTAAAATCTAACCAATCATCCCCTCTCTACTAAAATTCAAAGTAAATACAAGCTAACGATTTATAGTTACGCAACTCTTTCATATTTATTATATTTATTTATAAGTTTTATTTGCATTTACTTTAACCTTTATATACATATTTATCAGAGTTATTTCAAGATGTATTTAAATATTTACTACTTGATTTTAGACGTCAAAAAACAATGTCTCACTCAAACGGAGTATCGGTTTTACGGACCACCTCTTCCTCTATTTGTCCGTTATAACGAGGTATTACTGTAATTATTTTACTGTGCCAGATTGTTAGTCCTAACTAATAATAATACAACGTATTTCAAAACAGTATTGAGATTTGTATTATCTAATCATCATACACCTCCAGATTAAAGATAGTCAAATTTAATTAAATCCTAATATTAAATTGTTTTAGTAAAACAAACATCTTGTTATGTTTTTCTGTTGAAACTTGGAAATTTTCATTTTGTACGATGAATTACATCAGCGAGCAACATGATTTTCTACTTATCATTGTGGGTGAATCTCCGTGGTGTAGTCGCTAGCATAATGTCATTGTAGTAAGCGAGTTCAAACTCCAGTCACGCTATTACATTTAATTTTGGAATAAAAGCCTTGAGAAAGGTATGAACCCACATGCTCCTCGAATATGGCTTAAATATTACCACTATCGTTCTTCAACAAAGTTGGTCGGGCATTGAATAACCCATAATGGTTGATATGTCATTAAACAAAAACCCAAACATGACCAAGAATTTATTTCTGAGAACGCAAAGGATTCAAGAACAGTCAATCATTTCCAAAACTTCTCTCGTTCCCCAATGATACTTGCATCAGAAAAATAAGGTCTAAAAAGTTTTGATTAATGGACCAGGCTTTGGCTTGTTTACCAAAAATAAGGTCTAAAACGTTTGGCTTCAGGTTTCTCTTACTGTTCTTTGAACCTGGACTATGATACTTCCAAAATTGTCTGTTTCGAATTTAGATTATTGGCAATTGCTACAACGAGGGTCTAAAGTTGAAACTTTGAAGGCCGCCATTGCTGTCTGTTTGACGTTTCTTCTATAACAAATTCTATTTCGAAAAAATCTTTTTTGACTTTTACAAAAAAATTTTACCCACACCCCTTTCTCTTTTGTGACAATTGTTTTATTTTAGAAAACTAATTCCATATCTTATTTCTGACACTTTCTATTTTAAATTTGGCATTTTGCATTAGAGACAAAATTTCTTGACAGTTAGAGAGAATCTTACCGAATAATAAAGCATTTTTTTTGGTTGTTGATTTGAGTAACCCTTGATCATAAGTCTCGCTGGTAGACGAGAAACTGACGAGACGTATACTATAATCTCGTGAAGAAAAACTTTTAAAAAATGTTATCACAAGGGTCAGACGCTGCTTATGACGTATCCTGTCTTAAAGTCGTATGTAATTGGCGTAAAACTCTCTATGTAATCAATATTCAACATCATCGTCTTTCTTTTTGTTTCATGAATTCTCTGTTTGTTTTTTAATCTGTTTTTCTTTCTTTCAGTTTTTTGCTACTTCATTTCTCCTCCATTATTAGTCACTTTGTCATTTTTCTTCTCTTTCTAAGTTTTTGTTTTTATTCTTTCTTTTATTCATTTAAAGGAGACTTCTCCACACTTGACGGTAAGCCCCAAAAGCCAGTAAAACAATTCACGTACCTAGGTAGCAATATCTCATCCACAGAAAGCAATGTTAATGCACGAATGGGGAAGGCATGGTCTGCAATAAACAGATTATCAGTCATATGGAAATCCGATCTCGCTGACAAGTTAAAACGACAATTTTTCAAAGCTGTGGTTGTATCATTGCTGCTGTATGACTGCACCCATTGGACCCTAACCAGGCGACTGGAAAATAAATGGGAGCTGTATAAGCATGCTGCCTGTGATCTTGAACAAGTCGTGGAAACAGCACCCGACAAGACCACTCCCCCCCCCATTTCACAAACCATCCGACACTGCTGGAGAAGAAAGGACGAACTCATAAGCGACGTTTTTCTGTGGAAACCAGCACATGTGAGCCGTTCAGCAAGGACCTACATTGACCAGTTTTGTGCGGATACTGGATGCTGCGCAGAGGACCTTCCGGGAACAATGAGTGATAGAGATGGTTGGCGAGAGTATGTCATGGATATTTGTGCTAATTGCGACATGATGATGATGATGATGACAGTTTCTAATATAGATTTTCTTTCATTGTCGTCTGCTAGACCACGTGACCCTTCTTTTAAGCTCTTTTTACCTCTTCTCCTTCCCTTTTAAAGTTTTTTTTTACAATTATTAATTTTCATCTAAAGTTCTTTATCCTTTAACTTAAAGTTCATCACTTCCCCTTCTTTTAACTTAAGGTTTGTTACATCTCTACCCTCTCCTTTCATCAAAAGTTTGTTACATCTCTCCCTCTTCCTTTTTATCTAAAGTTTTTTACACTTCTTCCCTCTACTTTTTATCTAAAATTTGTTACACCTATTCCCTTTCCCTTTTATTCAACGTTTTTACACCCCCTCTTCCTTTTTATCTAAAATGTGTTACACTTCTTCATGTTTCCTTTTAACTTTCCATTCTCAACTATATTTTTTTCAATTACTGTACATTAATTTCAACCATCTCGTTAACTAACATTTGACCCGTTTACCAAATCATTTCTTGTTCCCCAATGATACCTTGCATCGAAATAAGGTCTAAAAAGTGCGGCTTAGCGAACATTTAAACTGAACTAATTCCATTTTCTCTTATTTTTCTCATTCTTTCATCTTTATTTTTTGTCATAAACTCCTTTTTAATCGTTCGGTACATTTTTTTCATAACTGATTTTTTGTTTTGTTTTGTTTTGTTTCTTGTCTACACTTGTCGACTTTTTCTCTTTGATACTCAAACATGTATATACGTATTATTTAGAATTTTCGTACTTTTGTCCTCATCTTTATTGTTATATACAAAACGTTTCGGCCGATGTACCCTCCGGTCTTCTCCTAGTTTTTCTTGTTGAACTCGGAAGCCTTCATGTCGTAATCAGGAGCCTTCACGGAACTTCGAAATAAACCCTCTCATTTATCCATATTAAACTAGTTGGACACATGGGCGTAGCGGATATAAAGGTTGAGTTAATACAGGTCTAAGGGAAGATCATCTGGATGTTGTTGGTTCAATCCTGACTAAAGGCGAAATTAACAGAATACTTAACATAGCTTAACACTTGTATCCGGTAATTGTTAACGGAATGAAACAATCTACCTCAATGGATTTAAAAAAAAAAAAGAGTTTCGTTTCAAAGTTTCGTGAAGGCTGTCGATTTTGACAAGAATCACCTGGAGAGGGCCGGAGAGTACATCGGCTGGAACGTTGTGTATATAACAATAAAGATGCGAACAACAGTCCGAAAAATCTAAATAATCCAAATCATCAAGCCTCATCTAAAAAAATTCAGACAAACATATATACATATCTACTAGCCCCTCCACACGAGTAGGGTGTGGCATAACGTCAATTTCTTAAATGTTTTTTGAATTCAAAGTTTTTTCTTCTTGTAGACTGATTGTCTAACCAAATTTAAAGAGCTCAGTCTGCCCTACTATTTACCCTTAACTGGAGAGAGAATAACTATATTTATACCTTTCCATAGAGTATTAGCGTTATGTGAAATGCAAACAGCCTCGTACAGGATTTGAATTTATTTTACCGTGTCCATTTCCTATGACGGTAACCATGACAACACGGAAACATGTGTAATTATAAGGACATGAATGTAATTAATATCAAAAATAATAATGAGAATAAATTGATGAATTGAGGATGATTATTGATGAGAATGATTATAATGATTTGATAAGTTAGTAATGATATTTAATTTTTTAAATAGATAAATAAGAATACTTGAATAATAATGATAATAATCTAACAATTATATTATGAATACAATATTAATGATAAAGATACTAGAAATGTCAATAACAATAATAATAACAATAATAACAACAACTATAATAATAATAATAATAATAATAATTAATACTATTGTATTTATTAAGTTTAGCTTAGCCTTGTAAAATACTATGAAGGTGAAGCCCTCAGCTATGAACTAACTTAATATACACTAGTAATAGTTTGCTAAACTGATTCCTATTGGTTAGTTGTATTAACACACCACAACCACTTCAACTGATCACATCCTCCTCCCGCCACCTTTAATATTCCACACCTTTAACAGGATTTGCCAACATGCAACATGCCAATTTAGCAGTATAGGGGACCTCCTTGATGCAACAAATATGTTGAAAATTATGCCACATAGAGGTGCCCTTACGAACACGTATACAAAAATGAGTCAAAAACTTTGTAATATTTAGCACGTGCTTGTTTGTTCAATCCGGGGGGGGGGTCTGTGGTTTATGATATCGTGGTAGCTGGTGCGCTGACATATTGTGTATTGCTTCACTCCATGTGTGATTTGAAAGTCGCGCAGATCAAGTGCAACGTAGTCTAATTCGGGAACTAATACTTTACGAGTTCAATCTAGGCCATGATACTGCGAAAGCAACCATAAAGGCAAAATAAAGTAGCACTCGTAGAGTATCAGGAGAGTATCTAGTGTGGTTCGTCACCTTTAATAACCCGGCACAAAATTCCGGAGTTGCCGAAATGCACCTCATTTTACCAAAATTTTCCCTTCCTCCCCTTTTATGACAACTATTATTAGTTGTGGCTTACCTCCTCCTCTTTCATTAGCAATTTCTGTTTTGGGTGCTGCATATATTTTATTTATAACAAGATATGGAAAAAAAAAAGAAACAATAGAAAAAATAAGACGGTCGTCTCTTTTAAATTTATCCCAATCGTTTCAACTACTCGACATCTTGTCTCGTCTATAAACGACGACTCTCATTTCGAGCGTGCAGCGACATTGGTCCTCACAACCACCACTACCACCGTGTCAGCGATTTCGAGGAAAAGGTCAATCGGTGCACGAATTTGGGCACCCACCGTAAAGAAAACAAAAAACGGTGATCGGTATTGACAACCCAGCGAGTGTCGTGTCACTTGTACCTAACCGTTCCATTATCACCATGGCAACGAGGGGGGGGACTGAGGTGCAGAGCCAGAAGGAAACATTTTTGTGCGGAGTAAAACGTTGAGAAGGATGTGATTGTTTTTTTTTAATCGTGCTTATTAGGTCAGTAGGATGACTAGTGTTTACATAGAGTCGATTCATAGGCGTGTCTCTTGTAGGGTACAAGAAGAGTGACGACTTCGCCAGGGCGTAGCACCCAATCAACTTCTTAGATTGGGAGTGGATAATCAAAAATAAAACGATAGGGGGCGTTGAGAGAGAGAGAGAGAGAGAGAGAGAGAGAGAGACTGGGGGAAGGCAAACGAGAGTAGACATCTTGGAAGCAAGCATTTATATTCTTAAACTTCCACTTCATAACGCATCAAGTATACACCTACACAGACTGGTGCATCTAATCGACTTATATGTACATTACACAGATTGTATAAATATAGACAAACAAGTATATATATATATATATATATATATATATATAGAACATTTCAAACGAATTCAACTCAAAGAGTTTTTTTCACTGAAAGATGGACTCGCCACTTCTATAACCCGGATTATAGTGGCTTGGGAAGCACTTAAAAATTATTTTGATAAAAATAATCTATTTAACTATAAATTTTCTCCTGACGATGACCTAAGGTAAAAACTAGTTGAGAAAAATTAACAACATTAAAATATTCCTGTTTGTCTTATCACTTTTTGTTCATCTTATATATATATATATATATATGTAGTAATATATATATATATATATATGTATAATATATATATATATATATATATATATATATATATATATATATATATATATATATATATATATATATATATTATATATATATATATATATATATATATATATATATATATATATATATATATATATATGTGTGTGTGTGTGTGTGGGTGTGTGTGTGTGATGTCATTCCAGCCAGGCCAGCATCACAAGAAAAGAGGTCATCCAAATATCAATGACCCACTGACAGAGGGACATCCCCGCCCCCAGCCAACTAATCCACAGACTACCAGTATCCCCAGCTATAAAAGCGCATAAACTACACAAAACAGTCAGTCTAGATTAATTTGACATAGGAAAGTTGAACTTCCGAAATATAGAATGAAATAAAATGAAACTTAACACTTAAACACCAACTGTTTTTTTTTTTGTAAATTAATTTCACAGCCCACGCTTCATGCCCCCAAATCACATAATTTCGAATGAAAAATAACGACTAAACAACGCCAACTCCTTTCACCATAATTCTTTTTTCTCGTATTTGTTTCATTTCACTTTCTTTTTTTTTTTACACAGTTATAGTTGTCATACAATACCTTGATAACGGGTAATGGTCACCCGAAATATTGGAAAAAATAAAACGAACCACGAACAAGACAACGACTGGGTATTGAAACATTTTCTATGCTTCCTGATATCCCCAAAAAACGTTAACAAGAACAAGGTGGATACGAAAATAAATTCATTATACATACTAGCAAAATAAAAAACGCCCTCCGGGCTATGTAAAAATAATTTTTTGAAACATATTGCCTGAGGGGTGGGAGTTAAAAATTCAATGTTAGCGAGTTTGTATCCTAAGTAAGTAAAATCATCAAATTCATTAAAGGATTAAAAAAATAAAACAATTTGAAATGTAAACTTTAAATATGTATTAAAATAAAACAAACTATATATAGATATATAATACCAGTCATGTATTTATTAAAACTTATTTTAAAAGACAATGAGCACTGTCTAATGTTGCATGTTCAAATTTTGAGTGTATTCATTCTATGTTATGACGATTTTGGGTAATGTGACGTAAGCAGTGACGTCGTTTTTGTTACAGAGAAAAACCGGAAGCGAATCTCATTATATATATATATATATATATATATATATATATATATATTCGGGTAGTCTAAAGTAGGTATCCACCAGACAACGAGAAGTCTATCCTCTTTTCACTAGTGCTAGGCCAAGGAGATTGTTTTTGCATCTTAGGTGAAGCACCACACCTACTATTAGCTCCTTACTTTACAGATCCCTGTGCTACTCATACGCTGAGTTGGTGAGTGCCGGCATCGAACCAGGAACCTTGTGGTTCATAGGCGGATGCTCTACCATTGATTGTTGGTGACAAACCGAACTGAATTACATATGCGGGGGTGGAATTGACAACAAAACCTCAGAATCCGACTCCGTACTCTTTTAGCTCATGTTAATGCGTCCAGTCCATAATTTGTTTTGAAAAAAAAAGCACTATTAGCTCAATGACGTAAACTATTAACTGACCAGGGCGAGGATATGGTCTAGATGACGTCATTTCAGCTGGAAAGGCGGGATGACGTCATCTCAGCTGGAAAGTCGAGATCACGTAACAAATCTTCAGCAACGCTTCAATCCGTGCAATCATCAAATGACAATTAAAAAATAACTTATTGATAAAATCTTACGATTTTCAAACCAGGACAAAAACGGTTCATTATAGCATTTTTTTTATAATAGGGAAATACAATTAAGATATTCTAACAACTGTAAATCGAGTATCAAATTTAACAGAAAAATAATAGGAAAAAACAACACGAGCATTAATAATAAGGAAAAACGTTTACTAAGCAGAGATACAAGGTGAACAGAGTATATAGCAATTGTTAGATTGAATTAATAAGTCCCGTGAGATATTGTTATTTCTCTTCTCCGGTGTTTAGTTAGACGTTTTGTTTTAAGAAAAACAGACAATTCAATTGTCATTATTTAGGTACTCTATGACACTAACTAACAATTTCTAGTCCAAGTTTTCAACTGAATGATAATTTAGTGCTGTTTTCGTCTGCATCAATTTTTGATCATCCAAATTTTATGATAAACTATTTTAACAATAAGAACTTCATGTTGTCCAAAAAAGTAGGAATTGACTGTAGAGATTAAAATAAAATTAAAACAAGAAAATAAAAAATGACAAACTCCCATGAATCTTCACACCGGAAGAACCCTTCGAGCATTTGCAGAAAAAAGACCCGCTTCTGACCCCACAGATAATCTCTCAGTCATTCAAGCCAGGCCTTAACTGGGACTAGACACAACTACTGGCCAGGAAAAAAATTCTTTACCATGTGGTGGCTATGACCCATGAATAAAGCTTAAATCCTAAAACCACTTTTTGTCTTTGTCTCTTTTCTTTCTTTGAATTCCTGCCTTTTCAGCGCGACCACCAAATATGATGGGGTTAAAAGCAAACCCAGGAACACGCAACAAGAAATAACCAGCTACTTTTTAACCTAAACCATTAAACCTCTTGTCACCCCACATAACTCAAGGTTACAAGTATGGTGCAGCCAGCCAGGATGGAACGTTTTTCAGTTTTGCGAAACTAGCTTGCTAACCATTAAACCACATCCGGAAATTATTTGTTGCATCGTTGTTAATTTATAAAAGCCATAAAGTGTCCGACTTGCCTGATTGGTGGTTGTGGTGGGGGGATCCCCATGGCGTTGTGGCTAACGTGCTGGATTGCGACATCGTGGAGAATTCGAATTCCAGTCGTGCTGTTACGTTCATTTTCAGACGAATACCTTGGGAAATGTATAAAGTCCCTCATTTACCCAGCTATGGGTTAGATAGTACCCCTACTGCGCTTCTACAATGATGAGTTTGGTATTAAATAACCCATGACATGCTATTAAACAAAGAGACCGTAACTGGGTATTTAAAAAAAATCCTTATTTACAGGATGGTCAGAAAATCTTGTCACATTTTTTGTTTTATTATTATTATTATTATTATTATTATGGAGTTTTTCACACCTGCCATAGCCGGTGGTTCACTGGAGGCTGAGTGACAGCAAGTCTCCAGGACTCATCTGAGTATTCTCTCGATTCTTCCTCTGATTTCCAATTCCCCCAAATTCTTTTACAGAGCTTTATAATAATAATAATAATAATAATAATAATAATAATAATAATTTTCTATTTCATTTCCAGTGGCTTATTTCGTGTAATAATATTTGACCTCAGTTGGTGGAATATCCGCTTAGGGACCACAAGCATCAGAGTTCAATACCGGCCCTCGCCAACTCAGCGCTTGAGTAACATAGCTTGGATTTGTGCTGTAACATAGGGAATTAATGGTAGGTGTGCAGATTCACCTCAGATGCAAAAATATCTCACTGGTTTAGTGCTAGCGAAAAGGAGATAGACTCCCTCGCTATCCTACTAATACCGACAACTGGTCACTCCGCCGAATTAAGTATTATATTTTAACAGGAGTGATAAGACTTTCGGACCACGTTGCATATATCTCTTTTTGGGCAATTCATAACTCCATCTCTCTCTCTCCCTCTATCTATCTATCAATCTCTTTGTCTATCGATAGATAGCTACCTATCTCTTTATCTATCGATTTAAATATATATATATATATCCCATTCTGTTCATATCTATCTACAACAGACCACTTCGCTGAATAAGGAGATATATAAGTAGGACTGACAAGTCTTTCGGACCATGCTGCATATCTCTCTTTTTGAGCAATTTATCATCCTACCTCTCTATATATCTATCTAATTCTCTATATATCTACCCCTTTCTATATCTATCTATCTGTCTATCTATCTATCCCCTTCTGTTCATATCTATCTATATCGATCGATTGCTATATACATTTAAAATTATATATCTTAATATATTATCTTTTTTTCACGTCTATCTCGATTTATAGATAGATAGATAGATAGGTAGACAAAAACAGAATAATAAAAAAGAATGTTTAAGTTATGTTAAAGCTGAATAAAGACATATTCAGCAATGAATGTTTTGTCCAGTGACAAGTCTTAAAAGAAATTATTGATTTTCCTATTAAATTCCAAGTGTTTATCGTCACACATTCAACAACAACAAGCGAAAAACAAATGTTTTCTTAAAGGTTTAACGAAGCGAAGAAATCGTGTTGCTATCAACAAACAGAACAATGAGACGAAACATTTTTTCAAGTTTTATGAAAAAGATTTTAAAAGATAATAATAAAAAGCTTTTGGATAAAACATTGAATGAATAAAAAATTTTTTTTTTAATTTAACCGCATTAAAAATCAAACCATAAAAAGAAAACATTCATTTATTCAAATATTGTAGGAATAATGGTTTGTTGTTGTTGTTGTTGTTATTGTTGGCACATTTCCGTCCACTAAGGATGATGGCGTAGTGTCCAAAAAATAATGATTATCTGGCTGAGCTGACCAATCCTTGAGTGACAGTCTTTGGTGCTGTTGTATACCAACTCAATATCGCGGTATAAAGAGGAGAGAGAGAGAGAGAGAGAGAGAGAGAGAGAGAGAGAGAGAGAGAGATGGGGGTACAGGTAGACTAGTAGTGATAATGATGGTTCTTACTTCTTTCTCGACGCTTACTGCTTATCACTTAAACGCCATCTTCTTCAGGCTGACCCTCAGCGCCGACAATAGCGTCCGCGCTCTTCGAAAATCGGGTAGCAGCCGAAGCTAAATCAATCGCGTCAATCATAACCCCAACGGCTATGGAAAATTCCCCACCTCTCATTTTAAACGAATTTTATTCAAATATTCCAACTACAAGTACGTACATAAATCATAAGCTGCTTATGAAATTAAGTAACAGGTACACAGACTGTGATGGTTGCTGGGGCTGCTGTTTTCTCTCCTTCCTTCTGGCTCTCTTTCCTGTGGAGGCTCCTCTCCTCTCCACCTCTCTCCTCTTTGTGCCTTGTTTAACATTAAAGTGTCAGGCCGCTCGAATTTCTACATCTACCCCAAACGTGTTTATGTCAATGTGGCATATCCTCATGTCTCTTCCTCAGACATCTATAAATCTATCAATCTATATATCGAATTATCTATCTTTTTATCTGCTTCCGCGCAAGTGGCTGAGCTGGCCAATCTTGAGTGACAGTCTTTGGTGCACTGACTGCACACAAACTGTAATGCTTTCTGGGGCTGCTGTTTTCTCTTCTTCCTTATGGATTTCTTTGCTGTAGAGGCTACTCTCCTCTCTGCCTCACTCCTCTTTGTACATTGTTTAACATTAAGGCGCCAGGCCGTTCGATTTTCTACATGTACCTCCCACGTGTTTGTGTCAATGTGACATATCCTCATGTCTCTCCCTCAGACATCTGTAAAGCGTTGGCATGGTCTATCTACGGAGGTTTATGATAGAATTTAAGAATTAAGTAGTTCTCCTAGGGCATCTCAGTCGGTGTAATGGTTAACAAGCTTGCATAACAGACCATTTCTTGTGATTTCAGTTCTTTAAGGGTCCCCCATATTTCTGTTTTTGTGCTAAATCAGGCTAAACTCAGTAAATGACCACACACACACACACACACAAACACACACACAAACACACACAACACACACACACACACACAGACACACACTTTTTTCAGTTCTTTGGCAAGGTCAGAGTATTTTCTATCATTTCGTTTTCTTTCATTTTCATTCAGAACAGCAAAATTTAGATGACGCGTTGTTTCTTTACTTGTTAATTAACACTAGATCTGATCTTCTATGCGGAATTAGGTGATCGTTTCTATCTAAAAATCACAGAGAATTTTATGCGGATTCTGGTTTGTACATTTACCATTTGGTTCACTCTTCCCACTCAGCTATTCCCAGTCTTGTGCTAGTCTGCTGCATTTTTTTATTTAGTGATTATCAATTTTTTTTCTCTCTTCACACATCCTATACTTGATTTTTTGTTGCGTTTTATTTATTTTCACTTTGATTTAATTGGTCCATATGACATTATTTGTACTGTTATTATAAGTGATTCCGATACTGTTCGTGTTTCACTTCACGCTAATGCATTGGAGAAGAGGAGGAATGCATCTCATTTTCTCCCAGTTATGAGTAAATAGTAGGGCAGACTGCACTCTTTAGCCTTGGTGCAGCCACTGATCTAGGAGAAAAAAAAACTTAAAATCTAAACCAACTAAACCCTTCTTAAAAATGCGTATGTGTCACATCTTGCCTGTGGTGGAGGGATTTTAAACACACGCATATATATATATATATATATATATATATATATATATATATATATATATATGTGTGTGTGTGTGTGTGTGTGTGTGTGTGTGTGTGTGTGTGTGTAGTGTTGTTAAGGGTTGAACGGGGATAATTAGACACTTAATAAAAAATTAATTGTGTTTTTCAAAAGATTTTATTTTTTATCTTACTTCAGCAACACGTGTTTTGCATCTTAGTGTTTTCTTCAGGTTTCGATTGATCACTGTCTGATTCCACACACACACACACACATACATATATATATATATATATAACGCCATGAAATCAATTAGAAAACATAACAATAGCACTGACAAATTTAGATCCTCCAATATATGGAAAATCCATACCGACAATACTAAAATCCTCTATAAAAATAACAATAATAGACACTAAGAAATCCTAGAAGCAATTTGCATAAAAAACATAGATAAAATAGCATTTAACACCTGAAATAATTTCTAAGCATCTTAACTAACACAAAAACCATAGCACTCCTACCTACAATAAACCCGCCGAATTGAATAAACCTTCAACAACAACAACAACAAAAATGCAATAAACACTCCCAAAATAATAAAAATCGTACCACACAGACACACAGAGAAGAAACAAACAAAAATAAACAAACAACAACTAAAACTTATAATCCACCTGAAGACAAACATGGACGTGATTGAAATGGCTCATAAACAAAAAATGGGGCACCTTCTCTACCATATAGATATAAGAAAAACTACAAGAAGGTTTAAACATACACATTTAAAGATCATGAAGAAGAAATATTCCGTGGTTTTACACAAAACTTATTTAGATAATATATATATATATATATATATATATATATATATATATTATTTAAATAAGTTTTGTGTAAAACTTACATAACTTACTTAATAAGTTTTGTATATATATATATATATATATATATATATATATATAAACTAAAGGTAGAGTTTGTGGAGTGTCCCATTGTCGGTATCAGGAACTGTTATCGAACCTGGAACATTGCTACTCCGAGGTAGGAGCTCTACCGACTTAGTTAAAACGGTCCCTGTATACTATTTACTACAGTTGAAAAATTTAGGGATATATTTCATTTTCTATGAATTGATTTAAAAAAATAACATTGTAAAGATTAAAAAATAGTTTTTTAATCACAATTCCGCCATTTTCAAATCTTTCTAATTAGGTAAATATTTTACATTCAAAAATATGTGAAATTTCGGAGCACCCTGTACATCTGGTGGTAATTCTCCAGCTCAAAGGCCGTAACTAGTATAGATTTACCTCTTTATTGTCATTAATGCCTGGTCCACAGTGACAATCCGCCTATTACCAGTCCTTGTCAATTCGCTGTTAGCCATGTAAATTCATTATCAAGTCTGAAAGAATTGATCTACTAGCTGTTATACTACTGTAACAGGAGTGGTAATCAATGTAAGGGTTCAATCTATCGATGAAAATGAGTTTTCAAAAATATGTTTAAAAATGTGTTTAAAAAACTTGAATATCCAACAAGAATGAATAAAACAAAAACGCCTTCGGCATGAAATGATCCAAGGGGTGACATACCCGTAAAAACCAAACCAACCAACCAACCAACAACGGTAACAGATTTTACAAGTTCATAAATGTAATAAACCCTGGATACAAAAATTTGTCAAATTTTAGTGTTTTAGAGAATTATGACTTTGCTACAACTAAGAGAACTTTGACAACAATAATCAAGGAAAATAATCACTTCCTATGTGTGTAAAGTTCATTAAAGTTTCATTGGGATTTGTGTCAATAAAAAACGTTTTGTTTTTTTTTTCATTGTTTTTTTTGTTTGTTTATGTCCAATACTGTACAAAATTACAAATTATGTGCGAGATATTTTTTTATAAACGGCTGTGTAGTAGTATCAATACGTGGCTCGCCCTGTTTCGGTTTGGCTTGCTTTCTTTGTTTTATGGCATATCAATGCTTGGTCGTATGGTTGTATCTCATAAAGCGACGACCATAAAAGACAAATGGTCAGACATGTTCATTTTCCATTCTTACACTCTTTGAGTCTGACTCTTGCATAATTTCTACCTGAACTCGGTTTGTACAAGATGAATGATATCGTTTACAACCTGAAGAAGAAAATATGCCAAATAGAGTTGAATTTGGTGTTAAAAGAAGATAAAAATTCTCTGAATGAAATCAGTAAATTTCCCGCATTGTTTTTGTTCAAGAAAAACAAACAAACAAACAAACAAAAAAACGCGACGTATTTCAAAATTTTCTTATACAGTGGTACCTTGATTTACGAGTGCCCCAACTTAGGAGTTTTCTGTGTCACTGTCGATTTTTTTGCTTTCTGTTGAGAGCTAAAATTTGAGGTACGAGCGAGCTTCAGATACACTTATGTTAATCAGTTCACTAAAAAAACATTTAAGTTTCCAAATTTATTCTGTCGAAGAAAATATTATTTAGAAAAAGAATAAACATTAAAACATACAGCACATGATTCATTAGACCAAGCCAGAGCCTTGAACAAGCTCAGAAAAGTGCTGAGTCTTACTCTATCCATCAAACAGCTTTTAGTGCTGCATCCCCCTATGAGGATAAGCCTCGCGACACGAGTGTAAACTTAATATCCACAGTGGCTTCTAAAACTCAAAAGTAGCAAGCCAGTGTCTCTAATCTTTTACAGCAATACTCGAACTGGGGAGAGTTGCGAATATCTCTGAGATCGCAGAAATTTTGTCCATATTAAGAGAAGATGTGCTGAATAAATTGTAATGAAATGAAGAACACAAAACAGAGAAACCTTATTTAGGCTTTATTCAGCACGTGATTAGTAGTATAAAGAGAACTTACTTATAAGCATGAACAGACCATTTTAAGATAGACAGTTGGGGGGGGGGATGTTCACCACAACTCATTATTCAAAGTATCCCTGCATTATGTTAGGAATTCGACTGTATATTTTATACGACAGTAAAACAGTTAACCTTTTAAAAAATCCCTAGAATAATTTGAAAAGAAAAGTTCCTTTCTTGGTTGAGTCAAGAACTTTTCAGTACACTCTTGTAAAAACGAATCATTTAAGCCTAATTTCAGAAGAGCACATCAGATAAGTTTAAAGCTTTATGTATTTCTCTTTAAGTCAATAAGTCAGTCGCGCCGACGTCGAGAGAGAGAACGAACAATTATATTTAACCTGCATAGGCACACAATGGTGCCAATTGTCTTCAAGCGAATTATTTTGATAGGTTTCTTGATTGACTCGAAAGTGATTAAATAATGAAAAACTACTTGGTGCATTAATTACTGACAAATTGTGATTTTCTGAGTTTATTGCCAAAGCTGCTGCCAAAGTCAACAGGAATGTCAATTTTCGTATATTAACAAGGACTTTTCCTTGGGGCGCTTTGCGTGGTGTAATAGTTAGCAAGCTTGGCGAGTAAAGCGCTCTTACTGAATTTAGTTCTCACTGGGAGGGGGGGCAGGAGGCCAGGACGCATTTATGCGATATCTACCGAATAATATTACAATTCTACAGGTGATTAAACGTTCAGAAATCAAAACAAAATGAAGTTATAATTGATGTGAGGCTATGTAATGTTATAGTATTCATTGATCTTGGGACACTATGGATTTCGAAACGAACCTGAGTAATATCGTATGGAAAGATTGCAGTTGCTCTCCGCACGATACAAATGTCCAGCATATTTGTTTGACTTACTTTGATCGTTTGAGAGATAGGAGGTAAGTGGCTATACAGCTGGTTTCTTGTGGAGTGCTGCTTCCAAAAATCAACACCCATGTGTACTTCCCATCTAGCTTTTTCTCTCCCCATATATATATATATATATATATATATATATAACTTCTAAACTCTACTGGTGTGGTAAATATTTAAAAACAGAAGAGACCAGCACATATATATATATATATATATATATATATATATATATATGTATATAGGGGGAGACAGAGAGAAATGGCTACAGAGATAGATACATTCATACATAGAGAGAGACGAGAGAGAGAGAGAGAGAGAGAGAGAGAAATTGATAGTAAGAGAAAACACAGATAGCATAGATAGATAGATAGATTAGATAGATAGATAGGGGACAGGGAGAGATAGATAGATATAGAGAAACACTTAGATAGAGAGATAGATAGATAGATAGATTCTTGATTATCTCCAAAGTCGCTAATGATTAACAGAATTGGTTCAGTAAGGAGTCCCTTTGTAATTTTTCAAAATTCAATGACAAATAGTTTCAATTTCTATTCGGTCAGCGCCATATAATGATTTAAACAAGATTTATTTATTTTTTGCCATCAATAACTTTTAATGGTTTAGTCATTTTCAGTGAATGTTCGACCCACGTCCCAATTGTCAGAAGTATTACAGAAATTTGTTAAATTCACGCCTCATTAACCCCTCAGAATATTTCGAAGTACAGGAAATTTATGAGCTGTAACATCTTGAGGCTGGCAGATTTCAATATTTGTATATTTTAAAGAAAATACTTATGTTACAAACGTTATATTAGGAGTATTCAATAGTATCCAGCTAGGTATTCAAAATGCAATTTTCAGAAAAAAACAAAAACGCTGGGAACTTTTGCATACACCCAATATATCATATTGAGGATTTTTTTTGTTTTAAACTTTAAAAATATATTTATGAAAATGATTTAAAAAAAGAATAGTTGTATTAATGAAAGAGCTAGTTAGCAGAGTGACTTGTTGGTTGGCTTGTTGGATTTTACGGCATGGCAACCCTTCTTTGGTTATTTTATGCCTAATACATTTGTTTATTCAATCTTGTTAGGTATTTAATTTTTTTAAACTCAATTTTTAAAATAAATGTTTAATACTCGTTTTTAACTCATAGATGGGACCCTAACAGGTATTACCCCTCAAGTTCAGGGTGGACCTGGGAATAATGTTTATAAAGGCTAGTCCACATTCCCCATAGTTCCAAAATTGGAACTACACTAATAGATGCAGTTTAACGTCATACCCAGGATACTAAGACCCTCAGCCACCACCTTCTAGTACGTATATGATAAAAAAGGTTAGGGGCTTAGCTATAAGATTGAGACAATCATAAACGTGCTAGGGCTTAATCTGGCCAGCCGATTGATCGGAGGGAGTCCGACGGCCCGTCTAGCTTAAGAATGAGCCAAAGTGGGGTGTTGCATATCACCAGGACCGCTCAATCACCAGGATTTCATCTATAAATATCAGGCCAACAGATGGCCCCATTAGGGTGATTTTACCCCTCTGCAGAGGTGCAGTTTGTATATTCTTTTGCCCCAGCTGACGGCGGAAGAAATTAGTCATAGTAAACAAAAAAAAAAAAAAAAAGGTTTTAAAATGATTAAATCTACATTAATCATAATTTCTACATTATATTTCTTCTTGTTAAGTAACCTGATATCTTATGTGATATTGTACACATTTTACCAGAAATAACACTGAAAACCCGGTAATAATAGGGTTTCTGGCTAATAATGAAGATGATCAGTTTAGTTCAGCCTATAAAGCACCCACCTTAGGAATCGCAAAATTCCAGGTTCGATACTGGTCCCCACCAACTCAGCGCATGAGTAGCACGGATTGGATAATCTGATCTGTGTGGTAAAGTGAGGAGCTGACGGTAAGTGTGGAATTCCACCTCAGCAAAAATAATCTCTCCGGTCTAAAGCTAGCGAAAAGGGGATAGACTCCCTCGCGGTTCGGCTGATACAGACAAATTGCACCCACCATGGTAAAAAATCATAATACACGAAAATATAAAAAGATGAAAATTAGAATTTAAAAAAAATCAACTGATACATTCTCATCCCCCACATACAGACTTTTCAAAAACTGTCTCCACCACTTAGTTACACTCTTTTTTTCCCCGCATTCCTTCAACCCCACCCCATACTGTGTGTATTTGCGGCGTACACCACGTGTACGGATCAGGCACAAGGCCCTATTAATGTGGAACCACCCACGAACCGAAGCTCATGGGAGGCGGGTGCAAAAAATACGTCGATCCCGTCGGCATTCCCCCTTAAGAGGGGCGCCTCAGGCACCGGGAATAAACCTAACCCTGTTCCTTTAAATTGAGGAGACAGGTGTTGCCTAGGGGGATGCCCCCCCTGGGATCAACGTTGTTAACTTCTGAATCCATTGGACCCCCTGTATCCGCTACAACACTGTACTAATATACAAACACTAATGACATATTACCACCTCTGTCAGCAATAGACATGATCCTTTCCATCTTCACCCTTTGATCTTTTACTCCTTTCTCTTACTTGACAATATCTATACTCTTTCAACCTCTCCTCCTTCTGTCCCCCTCATCTCCTCCGCATCCTCTACCGCCTTCAACCGGTCTGGCCTTTACCCCCTCCTTCACTATGCCTATATATTTATTGCTCTCTTTTCACCCCCCCTCTTTTATCTTTTCCTCGCTTATATACCAATTTGGGCACCTCACGTGGTGTAATGGTTAGCAAGCTAGATTTGCAGACCATTGTTAGTGAGTTTGATTCTCATTGGGTGCTGCATACTTCTGGTCTTGTGCCACATCTAAGCTAAGCTTAGTAGATAACTATATACCAATTTGTATAAACTAAAGTCATTCTGAAGACGTTTCTAAATAAACTGAATTTGCTATCATCATCAGGCGCAGTTAGCACGGATATCCATGAAAATCTCTCGCAAACCTTCTCTATCATTCATTGTCCCTGGGAGGTCCTCTGCGCAGCATCCAGTATCCGCGCAAAGTCGGTCAATATAGGTCCTTCCTGGGACATGTCCATGTGTGGGCTTCCACAGGAGAGCATCGCTTATGAGTTCGTCCTTGCTCCTCCAGCAGTGTCCAGCATGCCTTGTCAGTTTCACTCGGATGGTTTGTGAGATAGGAGACAGGTGGCCATACAGCTGCTTCCTTGAAGGGTGCAGTTTTCACGACTTGTTCAAGACTGCTCGCAGCATTCTTGTACAGCTCCCATCTAGATTATTCTCAAGGCGCCTCGGTAGGATCCAAGTGGTGCAGCCATACAGCAGCACAGATACAACCACAACTTGGAAGAAACAACTACCGAGCACGAAGTGACCGCCACTGCTCAAACTTGCTCGGTAAGCTACATGTGGGCCTTCAAAATGCAGGACTAGTAGCCCTAAGATCAGGCAAGCTAAGGACTCTCGCAAAGAAAAGAACAGAGTGGTTTAAAAGGAAGAAGGACTGAATGGCGCTGAAGGATATTCTAAACTTTTCCAGCGGATGAATACAGTAAATCATCAATCATCTCATAGTAATTATTGGAGGTGTGTCCCAAAAGAAAACCGAACTTTTTCAAAAATGTATTGTTTTATTCACAATTTGGTGAGATTATTTCTTTCAAAGTAGTACTCTCTAGGTATTATCGTTACTAGCAGGACCGTTGATATATTACAGTATGATAATTTAATTATTACAACGTTTGATATGTTTACTTAAGAGCTAATGTGAAATAGTTCAATATGTAAAAAGTATAATAATCTTGATTTAAGTCTCTCTCACTCTTTTTTTCTTTCTTTTCATTATGCCGATTGAAACATATTAGCGTTATCGCTTCTGTGCGCTACCCCTCTTTTTATCTTTACCCTTCTCTCTTTCTCTCTTTCTTTCTTTATTTCTTATATTTTTTTCTGTGTGCTATGTCTCTTTTCCACTTTACTTCTTTATAATTTAAACGGAATGGTTCATTATTTAGTAGAGGTGACAACACTCGTAAGAAATAAGAATTCGGTGGATAAGCAAAACCAGATAGTCAAGATTTACATTTTTTAACTTATCTTAATTTGATATCATTTTAACCAGAAAGTTCTGCAAGATGATAATGGCCGTACAATTGATAATTATTACTAGTATTATCCTTCATCTTCAAATCTCCTTTTATCGCATTTTATCGAAATTAAGAAAGTCTAGAAAGGAACACGTCATTGTGTCCCGATTACGTATTGGTCACACAAGACTAACGCACTCCTATATACTCAAACAAGAACAACAACCACAGTATGAAACATGTCAAACACCTTTGACTGTTAAACACTTATTCACAGAATGCAGTTTTTTTGCTCACATTAGAAACCGTTATTTTAATGCAAACAATATGAAAGATCTATTTGAAAATGTCAACATGGAAGACATTCTGTCCTTTTTGAGGGAAATAAAATTATTCCATAGAATATAGACATGAACTTAATCAATACCATACATGATCCACAATGGTGCTAACACACTGTTAAAACCAATTTCTAAAAAAGTATAAATATAAATACACAACATATATTATTTCCTAACAGTTTGGCATGACATAACCACAGACGGATTGATATGCCATTAAAATCAACCAACCAACCACCGAATTTTATCTGGGTTGTCACTTTTTGGTTGAAAAAATATGAAAGATTTGTTGGGCGAAATAAACGTTTTATATCAATTGACTGCGAACTGGTTGATAAACCTACATCTCTCCCCAACTCTCTCTTTCTTCTCTGTATCTGCCTCTGTCACCCTGTCTGTCTGTCTCTCTGTCTATCTCTTGTTATGTCTGTTCTTCTTTCACTTTCTCTTTCTATCTCTATGTTTCCCTCTCTTTTTCCTCCTCTCTTGTTATGTGTGTCTCCCTCTCTATGTGATTATATATATATATATATATATATATATATATATATATATATATATATCTATATATATATCAATGTTAAAAAGAAGCTATCAATGAGGGTCTTACATTTTTCGACTGCGTAGAAAAAAATTGCAAACTGTGACTAGAAAACAAATTGTAACCTGATTCCCAAATGAAAAGATACGCTTAACTAAATTTTAAAAATCCAAATTGGTATTCAAATATCATAATGGAAGTATTCATTTACAATCTCAACTAGAGCTTGACTAGATAGTGGCAATTGGACTCTACTTTTTTACCTCCAAAAAGATGAGAATACTGGAAACAAACATGGAGTACTTGTTTGAAATGCATAGCTGAAACAACCCCATGATAGGAATCGTGAAACTCAGAGTAGTGCATTAAATGATATTCTAAATCATATATATATAAGGAGAAAGTATAGTTGGATGCATACCTTTCCCAATGTTATTAGCGCTATGTGAAATACAAACAGACTCGTCCAGGATGAGAACCCGTGTTGAGGAGTCCATTTTCCTACGACTCTAACCATTACACCACGCGCCTCCAACACCACTTACAATTGATTTTTCTAAAACCATAGAATTCAGGATTTTATTATTTCAAATGAATCCTTATAAAATCGAAACGGACATTATTAGGTATTATTCATTACCAAAATGTACAACTCTGTACTCATATTAATATGTATTTATTTGCTTGATCCCTCTGAACGAGCAGGATGCGACACAAGGTTAATTTTTAAGTGGAGTTTAGCAGGTTTGAATCCAGAGTTTTCTTTCTCCTAGACTGGTTACATAACCAAGGTTAAAAAGCACAACTTGCCCAACTATTTACCTATAGCTGTAGGGAGATAAGTTAGGTTCATACCTTTCCCAAGTGTATTAGCGCTATCAATCTCTCTCTCTCATATATATATATATATATATATATATATATATATATATATATATATAAGTGCATTTTGGCAGCATTGTTTCTTTTAAACATGTTTTGTTAAACTGTACTGACGATTCTTGTCGGACGAGTTTTTGTTCGAACCTTTCTAATTTTCTGGCCATCTGTTTAATGTCAGGGTGGAACTGGTGTTGCAATCCACCATAGGTTTCTTTACGAGCGCTTTCGGCATTTCTATCTACCATCTTCAGGTGTGAAACTGATGGGATGTTATATATATATATATATATATATATATATATATATATATAAGAGAGAGAGAGAGACAGACAGACAGACAGAGACAGATAGAGACAGAGATAACATTAATTCTTCATATAAAACAATCTGTTTTCAACTGGCTTAAGAATGATAAAGGAATCCTCATTTTGCATCTGATGATGGGAGCTACTAGACAATTTGTCAGCATTCCCTAAGATAGTCTATAATGCTAAAAATCTAAATCTTCTGTTATATTTTCCTGATATAATTTTGCTTTGTGACTGACAATAAGAGCACACATTGAGCTCTGCAAACTATGACTTAAAAAAACTACTACGATGTAAGGAAGATTTCTTCACCTGATCTTTTGATTATATATGTTCAGTATGTCTTCATTCAGACATATTTGGTTGAACAGCGCAACTCACGCCGAGAGAATGGATTCCCATCTCTCTCTCTCTCTCTCTCTCTCTCTCTCTCTCTCTCTCTCTCTCTATCAGTCTTCAGCCCCGCAGTCAGAATCCTGTGAACTACTACACCTGGACACACCAGTGTAGACCGACCAGCAAAACTTTATATCAATCAGTTATGTGCGGATTCTAGATGCTGTGCGGAATACCTGCCATGGACGATGACTGATAGTCCTTATCGATGACTGATAGTCCCTATAAGGTTGTGAGAGGGAGTCATAAAATTCTGGTGTCTTTGATTCTAAACCAAATTCATCACAATTAACTTTTTATAAAAATTCTAGCGATGTACTCAAGGCGAGCGCGAACTATGCCTGAACGCCTGGGGTGCAAAAGCCTGCTTCAGGACGCCCGAATGGCGGTTTCTATAAATATGAAAATCAACATGGGGAAGAGTGAGGACCTCCATATATATATATATATATATATATATATATATATATATATTGTTACGCTTGTCCTTAATATTCCGACCGTTATCATCTCGCAACATTCCCTGGTTAAAAATGAGACCGTCCAAATCGTCTAAGATAAAATTCAAAAATGTAAATCCTGATTATATGACGTCGCTTATCCACCTAATTCTTATTTCTTATGCGTATCCTTACCTCAGCTAAATAAAGGACCTTTCCGTTTTTATTATAAAGAAAGAAGGGGAAGAAAATGGACATGCTATGCAGAAAAAATATAATAACAAAGGAAGGAAGAAAGAAACAAAGAAAGACAGAGAGCAGGGGAAATAGAGAGAGAGAGAGCGTGTGAGCTCACAGAAGCAATAATGCTAATCTGTTTCAATCGAACATGATGAAAAGAAGGAAAGAAAGAAAGAAAAAAGAGTGAGAGAGTGTTGAATCAAGGGTTCCCGAGTTCGAGAGGGCTCCCGAGTCCGACAAGAAATACCTGAAGAAGGCCGGAGGACACATTGGCCGAAACATTGTGCAGATAACAATAATGATGAGGACAATAGTCCGAATAATCCAAATGATACTATATCAAACGTTGTAATAACTAGATTACTGTGTTATACCCACAGGTCCTGCTAATATCAAAGATTCTGTGGTGCATAAGACCCTAGCACTAAACCTAGGTGTACTTACTTTTGAGCGATATTTTATAAAGATATAAATTCTATAAATATCAAACTTAATGACCACTAAAGTGTTTTTCTATGACAGTCTCAATGAGCTGACAAAATAAATAGACAGAATGTGTACATAGGCTTTTCGGTGACGTTATAGTATGTGGCCTACATTTTTGATTCTGTTATAGTATGTGGCCTACCTGGTTTGAATGTGTCCTATCCCAGTAAGAGTATATTTCTAGATATAAGTAGTAGGCAATTTATTGAAACTAATTATTTTTCACATATATTCTATTTCAAGAAATGCAATTTAGTCATAAGCTGTATATAGTAATTGAGAATAATTAAAAAAATAATGTATCCATAATTTACATGAATAAGAGATCTATTTAAATCTAAAATATTCTAAAATTCTGAAATAGAATTAGGGTTAGGAGTTATTATTATAACCTTATAATATGCTTTTACTATAAGAGAGACATGATTTCGTAGGCCAAATTCAAAAGGTAGACCACATACTATAATGCTACCGGCTTTTCTTTGAGTACCGTGTGACAAAGTGTATTTTACAATATAATCTCCGTCGAAAAGATCTCAGAACCTTAATTGAGGACTCATTTTCTTAACAATCAACCGAACATAAAACTTATCATCGCTAACAAAAAAAAAAAAAAAAAAAAAAGACAAACAAACAAAAAAAAAACAATAGGTGACCCGATGTGAATATAAAACCGCAAAAGTCGAATAACTGGCTATAATAATTTGTTTAACGCCCGCATTCTAAACATACCTCACTCTTAGTTCAATAAACATGCCAGAGCAACTGTTTTTTTATTTATGTATTTATTTTATTTTATTTTCTAAAGCAGCCAATGGTGTTGCATTTTTCATACAGACATCCGATCCTCGCCATCTTGATTATTACTATAATAATAATATGGGTCTCAACAATTCATATACAAGAATACAATTATCACGCTTAAGGGACGGGCTTGATTTTTTACACTCAGTTTGCTTTCATCAACACTTATACTTAGTAAAAGGGGCAGGGATTTTTTTTTGGTGGTGTATGGTGTATGGAGGTTAGGTGAAGGGGCTTTTCTCCAAGCTTTACAATGAGGATTGAATGCACCGCTTTTTAATTATGTTTTGTTTTCTTTTTCTTTTTATTCGTAACCGGAGAAAGAGTTAGAATTATTTGTCTAAAGGCAAACGCTCGTCTGAACATGTTTGATGCTTTTCAATTGCGTCACTACGGTTGGATGCGTCCATTGTCATATTGATATGACAATGGAGAGAAAACCGGTAAGAGACAAGCAGGGACGCAGCCATGATAAATGAACGAGTGTGCGTCTCTCAATATTATATATATATATATATATATATATATATATATATATATATATATATATGTGTGTGTGTGTGTGTGTGTGTGTGTACAGAATCAGGTGATGAGTTGGCATTATTTGTTGGTCTAGACACGTTTAAGCTCGTAAAAGTTATGCACTCATTTAATCAGAATATAATTGTATAAATCAAGTTTTCCCGTTATCTGTCAATATAATATAAATATAAATCAATTATTATTAACTTAACAATCAATGCACATGTGTACATTACGATAATGCATCTTGTCATAGAGTGAAAAGGGTTTAAAGCTTTTCTTCGAAAGTATTCAAGTATTCCTATTAAGTAATAATAATCATTTATTTGCTCACAGTTATATAGTCTCAAGTATTCTAATCTAAAACTAATAATTTGCACACAATTATCTGGTTTCAAGCATTTGAAGCGATTATATGGTTTCAAGTAATAAATACTTTTTTTCTTTTCATGCAAATGCACTTGGTTTATTTTTTAAAAGTATTCCTATCAATTATTATTATTTCCTATCTATCCATACCTAATACTGACTACTTACACAATTATATGTCTAAGTAACTAATGATAATCATTTGTAAACAATTATAGCTTCAAGTCAATATTCTTAATAAAACTAATTTACAACAGTTAGATAGTTTCAAGTATTCCTATCTAATACTAATAATTATATGACTTTAAGTAATTATTTCTATTAAACAATAGTCATTTGTTTACTCACAGTGTTTCAAGTAGCTAATGATAATCCTTAGTAAACAATTATACGTTCAAGCAACTATTATTAATCAATTAGATGGCCAATGAACAGTCCGGATCTGAATCCAATTGAAAATCTTTTTTTTTTAAATAGTCAATGAGAATGCTCCATACACCAAAGAAGATTTATAAACTGCTACTCGGGAAAGTTGGAAAAACTTTGAGTGCATATCGCATAAATGCGTCCTGGCCTCCTGTCCTAAAAACGCTAAGCAGTGCCTGCTGAAAAAACCGACCCGCGCTACTATTTAACTCTCTAGCTATTTGAAGGCGTTTTTCCCAAAAAGTTAATGCGATATGAAAGCGACGAGTAAATGTAAATATTTTAACCCTACCCCACTTTGAAATATGTTTTAGCAGTTTGAAGGCGTTTTTATCGACAAATAACTTTTTTAATGGTTTGAAGGCGTTAAAAGTAAGCTACTCCAGGTTTTTTTTTATCGATAAGTAAATGTAAATTAAAATATTTTGAGGGGTGGTTTAAATATTTACATTTACTTGAGAAAAGACTTGGGGCGTATGATATCGCTTTTATATCGCATTAACTTTTCGGGGGAAAACGTCTTCAAACAGCTGCGATGATACCTGAAATTTGATGATGAATATTGCTTTCAATTAGTGATATCTATGCCGGAAAGAACTAACAGCTTATTGGGGGGGGGGCCTGGTATAACGATTACTGTCATAAGAAATGGACACGGCGAAGCTGTTTGCATTTCACATAGTGCTAATACCCTTGGGGAAATGTACAAATCTAACTTTTCTCTCTCAAGCCATGGTTGAAAAGTAAGACAGACTTTATCAAGATCTTTAATCTTGGTCTGGCAACGGGTCTAGGAGAAGGAAACTGAATTTAAACCTGACGAGCTTTCTTCGTGTTAGTCAAAAAACTACTTTGACAGCTAAAAAGAAGGCTGTCCTAAAAGCTCGAGAAGGAGAAAATTGTTGGTGGAGTGGCCTATTGTCGGTATCAGCCAGCAGCGAGGGAGTGTATCCTTTTTTCACTTGCGCTAGACTCGAGAGATTGTTACTGCCACACCTACCGTCAACTCCCCTATTTTACCGCACAGATCAGATGACCCAATCTGTGCTACTCATACGCTGAGTTGGCGGGGACTGGTATCGAACCTAGAACCTTGCGATTCATGGCAGGGTGCTCTACCAACTGAGCTAAACAGACCCCTAAACCGAGAAAGGGAAGCTAAATATTAATTCTATTTCTGATTTTTTGTATTTTCTATAATTTTTCCACGATATTAGGTTTATTCCATAACATTTTCTTCTGTATGGCTTGCAAAGAAATTAATCTATTAACTTAGATAATCTAATCTCGTTTGTTTAAGCAATATTTTATTAAGATTCTGACTATATAAAATATTCCTTAAACAAACTACAGGATGTTCTGAAAGTCTTGTCACCTTGTTTTAACTTTTATTATTTTTTGTTTTAATAATATTATATATGATATCATTAATAATCTATTAATAATGGACATTCAATCTCTATTTGTCTGTGACCGAAACTACGTCACTGCTTACGCCACATTACCAAAAATTGTCAATGCATAGCATAAAGAACAACCTTGTATTATATACACTCAAAATTTGAGCATGCAATCTTAGACGGTCCTCATTGTTTTGTGAAAACAAGTTTTAATAAATACATGCCGTATATTATATATTTTTATATAGTTTGATTTATTTTAATATATATATAAAGTTATCAGAACTAAGTTTCCATTTCAAAATGTTTTAGATTTTTTAGTCCTTTAATAGATCTTATGATTTTACTTATTTATGTTACAAACTCTCTGGCATTGAATTTTTTAACTTCTACCACTCCGGCAATATCTTTCAAAGATCAATTTTTTACTCCGCCCGGAGGACTTTTTAAAAAATTTTTAATAGTTATCATCATAGAGTTTTTTTTTTGTTGTTGTTGCTAGTAATAATGATGTAATTTAATAATTTTCTATTTCATTTCCAGTAACTTATTTCATGTAATTATAATTAAGTAGATGTTTTCCTTCTCCTAGACTGGTTTCCACACCGAGGAAAATATCCGAGCTTGACTTACTATTTAGATACAGCTGGAGGTGGTGTTGGATACATATATTTCCAAGGGTTATGTGAAATGTAAACAGCCTCCTCACGGATTTTAACTCTGGTCCATTTCCTACGATGCTAACCATTAGAGAGCGTCTCGGGATATCTACGTAGGTTAAGATTGCCACCAGTTTGTTTTTCGGTACAAAGATATCGTAAGTGAGGATAATTGGGGAAATGATTTAAAAAAAGGTTAAAACCTCTTAAATATCGCAGCTGAAAGAGAAACTATAAACTCTTGATTTAATCTCTTAAAACGTCCGGAGTGATAAATCCGGGCGATTAACGCGACAGTATGAAAAAGAAAACGAAACTTAGGAGTAGATTTATAGCACAAGGAGTTAGTTATGTGATGTTGTAATAGTCATCAGTGCCGAAAATAAAATTGGTGAACTGAGATCGAATTCCAGCAGAGGCTGTTTATGTTCACTTCGAATTATTACGAGATATCTTAACAACATAATCTTCTTACTAGCATCAGGAATGTTACAGAAGCTAAATCACTCGCCCAGATAACATGTCCCGCTACTTACAGTAACAAGAGAAAAAAAACAACAAAAAAACCTTCATTGACATCCTTGACAGGGAAGACCAATCCCAAAAGGAATAAACTTCAGAGGTCGTGTCAAAAGAACTTGCTCTCCCAAAATGAAGTAACAACGGCGCCTCAGTTGACACATTGTGTGGTGTAAAAATTAGCTAGTTCAGTTCTTACTCGGTGCTCCATAACTGTCACCTTGTGCCAAGATAAGTAAATTAAAACATCTTGACCGAATTATCAAAAGTATTGTATTCCTTTTATAGGCATTATTACCTGTAAAAAAAATAATGCCTGGATTTCTATGTGATGATTTTTTTTACAAAATAAACTATATATACAAGGTGTGTCGGTAACGAGATTTTTGTCCTTTTGAAACACCTTGTATTCTGTAAAAAATAACGTTCCATTCATTTTTTTTTTCATAATACAAGGTGTGTCAAAAGGTACCAAGTTTAAAGCTGTATGTACTAAGATAGAAATGAACAATCAATAGAACGTTATTTTTTTCAGAATACAAGGTGTGTTAAAAAGTACAAAAATTCTTGATACATTTTTGACACACCCTGTATATATATATATGTGTGTGTGTGTGTGTGTGTGTAGAAATAAGAAAATAAAGTATTCCAAAGAGTAAATCTATTTGTAGATGGGGAAGTCGACGTTAAAACGTTTCGGGTTATTATGAAATATTCATCATCAAAAGGAAAAATAAATTAACGTCGACTTCACCATGTACAAATAAATTTATTTTTTGGAATACTTTGTTTTTTTCTTATTTCTTCTTACCGTCAGATTTATTTCCATATTTTACCACCCATATATATATATATATGTGTATGTGTGTGTGTGTGTGTGTGTGTGTTTGTTTACAGCTGTCATTTATTAAGCTTTGTACATGCCAGAAGTATGGGACAACCAATGAGAATCGAACTCACTAACATTAGGTTTGGTTTGGTTTGTTTTATGGCATATCAACCTTGGTGGGTCATTTAATGCCAACAAAATTTTGAAATTCATTCTTAATGGATACTCAATTTTTTTCATGAAACACATTTTTCTATTTAACCCATAGATGGGATCACTAACATTAATCCACTGGTCTAACTTGCTATTCGTTAACCATGCAAGACGCCATAAAACAAACTTTAAAAATAGCGTAGCTTATATTTGAAACAAGGTTGCAAGTATGGGAAACCCGGTGGGGAAGGAACTCACTATTCAGTCGTAATAGTTCTGCGAGACTAGCTTGCTAACTATTGCACCACGGCGAGGTTCATTGCTTCCAGTGGAAAAAAGCTTACCTTCTTTGCTCGAATTCTCCTTATCAAATATCTTAAGAAAGTTAAGAATTGATGTTACACAGGGAGCATTAAGTATCTTGGGGGACTGTCCGATAGGGTTCTCCCTCTCCCATTTTCAGGAAGAACAGCATGATCGTCTGGGGTCGGGAAAAAGAATCAAAAACCCCAACAGCCGTTTCATTAAAAGGAGGGTCCTTCGTTCTTTGTTCTTTTGGGTTTTCTTTAAGGGTCTGATGGAACGGTGGAATCCGAGCCACTTGAAATGGAAAGATATAAGAGTTATGGTTTGCGTTTGGATTATTTTCCTTTCTTTTTGTTCTGCTTTGAATTGTCCAGCTTACCCCCACATACACGCCGCCATCCTCTTCGGGGGTTCTGACTGTCGGTCTCCGTCTGAAACGAATTTCACCCCGCTCTGCAACTACCCCAAGTTCACATAGACACATAACTCGTGAATTTGCAAATTAGGCTGGAAGGATATTGCTTAAAAAATCTCACGACGATGTCACACACACACACAGAGAGGCAAATACACACACACACATATATATATATATATATATATATATATATATATATATGTGTGTGTGTGTTTTCCATCTTATCCTGCGTATGACGTCTTCCATTTTGTCTATGAGCATTTTGAGGTAGGCTTCGTGTGATTGTGTAGGGATATTTTTGGTTGTGTAGTTCATTTCATGAATATCCATTCTTATTCTGTATTTTTTGTAGATGTATTGTGTGGAAAAAATCTTTCCTCCGGAGAATGCTCAACCGTCTGGGGCTACAAGGCGCAGGTACTTGCGTTGAGATTGCGTTATGGTATCCGAGTCTGAATTCCCCTGTAGCTCCTACTGGGGAATTCAGACTCGATACTAAAAAAGACGACCGATTATATATATATATATATATATATATATATATATATATATATATATATATATACACGCTGTACCTTGCAAAAGTATATAGCATATTACAAATAATGTTTTTTTAAGTATTTCTAACACAGAATTATTAAACTTTTATTGCTAATAATACATGTTTAAACTTTCAGTAGAAATCACTTTTTTAAGAATAATCAATAAAATATCCCACGAAGAAAAACTAATATTTGATAACGCAAAAAGCTTACCATACATTTATTAAATCTTTTATTAATATTTCGTTGTGTAACCGTTGTTGCGAATTATAGCATGTACGCGTTTAGGTTTGTCCCTACGAATTACTTCATGTTCCTAGTATTTTTCCATTCTTCACAACATTCCTTTAGTTCATGTAGGTTTTGCGGGTTCATTCTCAGTTTCAGACGTCTCCAAAAATTGAGATCTGGACATTGAATTGGTCTTTTCCGAACGTATATTATATCTAGACTTAACCATGATTTTGTAAGCTCTGCAGTATGTCTAGGATCACTGTTTTGTTGAAAGTACTAACTTAGTTTCAAGCCCAGCGAATGTGCACACTGACGTAAAGGTTTCAGACACTTATTCAAACCTGTTGAGAAATCCTCGCATACACGTATACGCTTGTTTTTCTTCTTGATATACACTGTAGATGCAGCTCATTCAGAATATTGTACTTTTGAAGTTACACCCATTTTTTCGAGTCTATCTAATTCCTGGTTTATTGAATCCATTGGGTAATCCTTAACTTGTTCCTCGTAAATTCCTACCATAAAATAAACTGACCGCTCATTTTATGTCCGTTTTTTTGCAATAAAGGTTTTATTTTTCTTGCACCCGTTATTTTACAATACTGAATATATTTTATTTATTTATTTTAATATCCACTTCAACGTATATATTCTAAAAGTTTTTATTTTGTGAGAATGTTTAGTTTTAAAGTGGGGTCTCGTTTTACAATTTAGGCATAAATCGGATACTCCTTTTATGACCGAAATTTTATTTTTTCGTCGACGATGATTAAAATCTGACGTTTTTATTTTAGAGTACCAAAGCCCCCCCCCCCCAAAAAAAAGAAAAGAAATAACAACAACAAAAGGTAATCTTCAACTTTTTACTCGTAAATTCCTACCATAAAATTAGGCTAATTCTAAGGTAGGAATTTACGAGTAAAAAATTGAAGTGTAAAACGAACCAAAATAAATTTTTTTAGAATATACACATTAAAATAAATGAATAAAATATATCTAGTATTGTAAAATAACGGGTGCAAGAAAAATAAAACATTTATTGCAAAAAACACGGACATAAAATGAGGGTTCAGTTTATTTTATGGTAGGAATTTACGAGGAACAAGTGAAGGATTACCATCCATTGCCACATAAGGCACACTTCTTTTCGGTTTGAACCCAGGCATTGTATTCTCTTTAATTTGCAACTCAACCTTTGTTTTGGTAAATTTGCCCAAACCTTCCGAAAAAAGAAATATCTGGAATAATCTTAATTCAACTCTCTTGCTTTTCTTTTCTTTCTTTCCTTCTTTTCATTATGTTCAATTGAAACACAGTGTTATCGCTTCCGCACGCTCACACCCCTCTATATCCTTCATCAACCCTTTATTTCTTTTTATATTTTCCAAAATATGTCTAAAATATGCTCCATTCATCTTTCTATTATTCTAATGTTTCCTACACGCAGGACACTAAAGCAACCCCGGATCATAATTAATCCACCACCAAATTTTACTGTTGGGATAGTACACTTTGATGAATATTCAGTACCCTTTTTACAGGCCTTTGCCATAGCATTTCTTTCAAAAATTTTAATTTTCGTTTCGTCTGACCAAAGTACATTTTCTCCAAAATGCCGCAGTTTTGATACAATGTCCGTTTTCCAAAATCCAGTCTAACAAGAATGTATTTTTTCTTAAGTACTTCTCTCCTGGGTTCCTCGGAAAGAAGTCATACCAACGAAGTGAACGAATAATTTTATCTGTGCCCACTTTTACTCCACTTATATTTCTAATACTCCCTGAAGTTCTTTAAGCGTAACTCGTTGCCAACTTTTCCCGCCAATAATCCTTCTGTACATTCCGTTACCTTTCTATGACGACCAACCCCTCCCCTTTTTGAGGACGAATGGAATGATACGTCTTCCAGTGACGAACTATCGGGATCAGGTCTCTAATAAGCACCCTAGCTTCTCGAGCTAGTCAAAGGTTCACATTTTCACTCGTCACCGGTAAGTTTCGCTTCAAGCATTAAATAAAACCAACTGACGATATTTTTTAATTTATATTATATCTGACAAAAACAAATTTTACAAATTTTATAATACTATTTCTGAACAAAATTTTTTTATATAAGAAAACATAAAAAATATTTTGTAAATAAAAACTCTCTGCATTTCTCTTCTGATTATATAAAAACTAATTTAGTATAAAAACGTATCTTTTGTTTATTTTCTTCTTTTTTTTTAATTTATCGTAAATGTTGAAAAATATTCATAAACTTCTGATGAAAAAGGATTTATTTCTAAAAAAAAGTATCTTTGTTTTAATCAGAAGTTTATGAATACTTTTCAATATTTATGATAAATTAATAAAAAAAAACTAAATGAAAGGCACATTTTTAATCTAAAATAGTTTTTATTTAATCAGAAGAGAAATGGGTTAACATCGGTTAGGCAACTAGTTCAGGAGAAGGAACATTCTGAATTCAAAGAAATTGACCTTGTGTAGCATCCTACTCATATGGAGGAGTTGGGTAAATATATATGTACAAGCATCACACGAAAAAATCGTTAAAGTGCCAGAAACGCTAAAAGCCTGTGTTAACCAACATGTTTTAGACGTTTTGGAAAAAACAATTTTAGCCACAGTATGGATATAGCTGTCTGTCTCGGAATTTAACAAGGCGCACGATTTTGGAATGTGTCACAAGGTCTGTTTAATGTTGGGGCCCCACAGGAAGAATACCTCCCAGTAGGTGGTTCCAAGCATCGAGATTGAAGCCGTATTTACCAAGATAGAAATGAACAATAAATGGAACGTTAATTTTTTTCAGAATACAAGGTGTGTCAAAAAGTACAATAAATTTCGATACTCTTTTGACACACATACACACATGTGTATGTGTTAATATCAAAATTCATTGAAATAAATATAGAAATATGTTACGTCAGTATTTCCATATTCCTGCTTGAAAAATCAGGATTCAAACTGTAACTTTTTATTTGAGCTAGAACTCCAACCATTGTCGTCGATGAGACAGATGTAACTACCTAGATTAAGCCCCCCCACCACCACACACACACGTTATCAGACTATACAAACAGTTTTACTGGTTACTTGGTAGAACAGGAAAAGTAATCCCCCTTTTTCTCATCCATTCCTCCTCCTTTTCTTCGTAAATTGACATAACAGAAGTTTTTCGTATCAGTAAATTTTAGGTGGCTGAATTGCAACCACAAAAAAGGCATTTGATGGGCGCATGGTACACTGCATTTCGGTTCTTGGAGAAACGAAGGCTCGTAAAGTATGCGTTAAGCCAGAACTGTTGCACCTCCTCTTTTGACGAATTTGAGGCGAACCAGGCACTAACCCCTGACCGCGGGCTAATTTCATTTTGGGCAGTGTCAGATGAGAATGACGTTACATTTAGCGGTTGGGGGTTGTCAGAGTAAAACGAGAAGAAGCAACAAAAAAAAAAAAAAAAAAAAAAGAAAAGGGAAAAAGAAAAAAATAAGCAGAGAAAATACAGTCAAAATAATTGTTGAGACTACGAGGGTGAGCTGAAAAGGTAATATAATGACATCATAGTTGCTTTTGATTACTTTTTGACCAATAAGATCCATGCACTGCAACACCGATGAAAGAAGTGTGTGAACTATGTTAAAAAATAAACCTCATTTGGTCAAACTCCATGAAAGTATACATATCTACCAACCCCTCGCACGATGTGACGCAAGGTCAATTTATTAAGCAGATTAACAGGTTCGGATTTAAAGTTCTCCTTATTCTATACCGGTTGCCTAACCAAGGTTAAAGAGCCAAGGTTAAAAAGCCCAGTCTACCCAACTATTTACCCATAGCTGGAGGGAGAATAGTTGGATTCCTAACTTTCATAGGGGTATTAGTGTTACATGAAATGCAAACAGCCTCGTCCAGGATTTAAACTCGTTTTGCCATGTCCACTTCCTACGATGGTAACCGTTACACAATGTACCTCCACTTATATCATTACATGTGAGTATAGGAAATATCAGTGGCGTAGTGGCTAACGCGCTGGACACTAACATCGGGGTTAGCGAGTTCGAAATCATGTTAAGTTCACTTTCGGACTAATACAGAAAATATATGAAGCCCCTGATCTTCTCAGCCATCGGTTAAATAGTACCACTATTGTAATTCTACAAGAATTACATCGGCATTAAAAAAACCCCACGAAGTTTGATATGCAGTTAAAAAAAACAAGCCTAACCATCCATGAGAGTATCTTGGTCTGTCTGTGAACTTCTCAGCCGACCCTCATAATTTACAATCGATAACAATACAACAAAGAGCACTTGTCAACGGTGACTCTGAAAATAATATGTTACATAATTTAGAAACAGCTTATAAATTATGAACGTACCTGCAGTTAGAATTTTGAATAGGGTCCGTTAGTAAAAAAACAACCAAGTCTTGTTTGTTTATGGGATATTAAAAACAATGACCAGCCCAGCACGAAGAAGAATCATCAGAAAGAAGAAAAGCAACCCTTAACAGAAACCCACCAGATCAATAAGAGAAGAACATGGCGGCTGAGACGAAGAAACAGAAAAGGAGTTAAAAAGTAAGACCATCATATCATCTCTCCCCTATCTCTATCTGTCTCTATCTGTTTCTCTGTCTCTCTCTCTCTCTCCATTATATACCCGAGATGACTCTAATGACCCGATGTCGAACGAGTATGTTACAAGAATATATAACAAATGGCTCCTATTTCTTTCAAAGATACAGGGAGCACAGTAATATTGGATAGAGAAAGTTTCTAATTCCAAAACACTATTCCCTCAACCCAAGTCATCGCCATTGGCTACGCATGTTTAGTTTCAATGAACAGAAGTCTTCATATGTCACTGATAGCGGCTATGTTGTCAGGAAAATATCCACGTAGTCCATTTTTCGTCCCGCCCTGTCGGCTGGGGCGTTAGAATGCACCGACTGCACCTCTGCAGAGGGGTAAGACTCCCCCAATGGGGTCACCTGTTGGCCGTGGGTGGCGACCCGTGATGCTTAAGGATAGAGCCCAGGTGGATGAGCAGTTCATGACATGCAATACTCCACTTTGACTCTATCTTGGGCTAGACGGGCGGTCCGATCAATCGGCTGGTCACGTCAAGCCCTAGCACCTATATGATTTTCCCAACCCTATTGCCCTTATGGCAAGCCCCAATCCCTTTTTATCATATGAGGGCTAGAAGGCGGTGGCTGCGGGTCTACATGTCCTGGGAATGACGTTAAACTCTATCTGATGGTGAGGTTCCAGTTTTGGAGGTTTGGGGAATGTGGAGAACCCCTTCATCATCATTGCTCCCTGGTCCACTCTGACCCGGAGTGGTAGTACCTGTTAGGGTCCCATCTATGAGTTAAATAGAAAAATGTATTTATGAAAAAATTGTATTATCCATTAAGAATTGATTTATTTCAAAACTTTATCGGCATTAAATGACCCACCGAGGTTGATATGCCGTAAAACAAACCAACCCAAACCATTTTTCGTCGACCCGATTTGCATGAATCTAGGCGCTCTTTATTTCGTGATTTTGTTGAAAGTTGACTGTCTTTCACTCACATCGCTGTTATCACTGCTGAAACACCTAACTGTGCGAGAAACTGTCAGTTACCAAGTGTCGTTGACTTCATGTTCACGCTACCGTAATTTAGATATACATGCTCTATCAACGTTATTGAACACTATTTACTTATTAATAGAGCACACCATATTATCAATATTAACAAATATATGCACCCTCCGGGGCAAGTATTTAAGTTTTAATGTAAGAAAATATTATGTTAAATTAGAAAGGATAATTGAGACTAAATAAGAATTCAGATAAAAAGATTTGAAACACAGGGGGGTATAATTGAAAAAGAGAACAACTCAAAATTTCTCTTCCATCCCTCCCCTCTTTTATTGATATATTTTCCTAATTTAACTATTTAGTTAAAATAGAAAGCAAATTACAGTTATTTTTCTTGTTAGTGGATTTCTTTTAATATTTATCCCCAATATGTTTGCTCATATTCATTCAGATAAAATCAAACAATTAGAAATCCATAATACCAAGCCCATATTTATTATAATCAAACATTTAATATCAATATGCAAATTAGCCTTCCCGTTTACACTGTAAACTGTTATTTTGCATGTCATCAGTATATAGATAAGACCAACATTAATAATGTAAAACAATTTTATTAATAATTGAGGTTTAACAAAAATAAAATCATGGAGAATGTGACGTAAATAACTAAGGGAATTGTGACTCTAGTAGTGATATAGTTTCGGTTACAGACAGACAAATACATAATCCCCATAATAATAATATATATATATATATATATATATATATATATATATATATATATATATATATATATATATGCATGTGTGTCGTGAAATGGTTATCGTCGTAAGAAATTGATCATGTGTCTCATCCTATTTGTATGGAGGTTTAAGTAAATATTTATTTAAAAACTAGGAGTGTCCATTAGGTGAACATCAAACAATTGCCAAAATATGGCAAATTTATAGTGAATATCAATCCCACTCAATAATATAGCCATCGATAATAATGGGGAAACTAATTTTCCTGTCTCCTGTATTAAATAATCTGACAATTAAATACCCCCCCCCAAAAAAAAAGCTGTGTAGCAACATTGAAAATTAAAAAATAACATTGAATTTGGTATTTTTACATGGACATGGGAATAATGGCAATTAAGAGGTAAACCACAGGGCTCAGATCATGACAACTAGAACCTCACCATCAGATGTAGTTTAGAGTTAGATCCAGGAGTCCTTTCTTTTCTCTCTTATTTCATTTTATCAATTTATCTATTTCATTTTATTCTATTTTATTCATTTATTTATTGTGAAAAATATTACGTTAGTAGAGGAGACTTGTATAATAAATGTTCATAAAAAGGGTCAGTTTTAGTAAAAATAAGATATGAGTGAAGAAGAAGGAAATAAATATTTTGAAAAAATATTTTGAAAGAAAAAATTAATTTGGAATGCATTTGTTTAAAATGTTTGTTGAAATTCCATCAGAGAATTGCTGGGTTTGAATATTTTCGGATGAATTATAAACACTGGCCAGAAGAATGTCAGATTATTTGACTAAAATTCCAGTGTAGCAATTTGACAATATACAATGGAATTAAAATATGACATAAGAAAATAATCAGCTGATTATCGGGCAATTATAATTGAAGGGGAGGAGACCGAGGTCAGACCCCGAAACATCTATTGGGGAAGACAAGCGTCGCAGCTGAATTAATCTATAGAAAAAATGTTTTTCTTTCTTCCTCTCCCAACTGACAGCTGAGTTCGAGGTTTACTAGCTTAGTGTATCTAAGTAACATTCTTTCTATATCTCTCTACGTCAATGACTACTACTAATATTTGTCACGGCCAAAATAAATATTTGTTGACAAGAAGTTGGGGACTTGATTTTAATCGACACGGACTTGGAGGGACGTTGTCAAGAAAGAAGAAATGAGCCCACACATATACAAGAACGAAAAGGCCTATTACATCACAAGAGGGATGTTTCACTGCAGGAGATACGGTCAGCGTATTCTAAGATCCACCGGCAGGTCGTAATTTGGCACCAGAGTCCTCAGAGGATTTACAACAAGGAAGTCGAAGACTGCCTTAGTGAGAACAGCTACTCATCCTCAAGTCAAAGTAGTCATTCTATGCTGATTGGAGGCGCTCGTTATGTAATGGGTATCGTGATAGTGTAGAAGTTATCTCCCATATATAGAAACAATATAATACTACCGTCGAGTTAGCAGACAAGAACAACATGCAAGCTGTAACTTAAATACAGTCCTTGCATGTTGCTGGCATAGTGCAAAGTGATGGCTGAAGAGTGGCTACTTGTCCATATCTTTACTCACCCTGAAAACTTTCAGCCAATCAAAGCCCTGGATGTGAACTTGCCAGAGTTCATAATGGAATAACCCAAAGCTGTATATAAACCATCTACCAACACTCTAGGGTTAGTTTTACATTCAACTTGTAACAGAGCTGAATACTTGACACAAAATCCAACAGATAGGAAATGGACACGGCGGCGCGAGTTCAAATTCCAAAGGAAACTTTTTAATTTCCCATAGCGCTAATATCCTTGCGAAAGGTATGCATCCAACTATTCTCTTTCCAGCAATAGTAGGGCAGTTTGGGTTCTTTAACCATGGTATAGCAATCGGCCTAGCAGAAGGAAAACTCTGAAATAAAACCTGAAAAAATTACAAATCATCAATAACTTAAAACTAGTTAACTTTCAGATTTTTCGATAGCATTTTTGGATTCCTTAGACAAAAACGCTTTTATAAACCAATGCTTAGGAGTAGGGAAACACTAGAACTCATTTAAAGTAATAATAAAATAGATTACAAAAAGTCCCCCTTTTTCGCCAACCCCACCAAATTTGGAGAGCTAAAAATCGACCTAACTCCGGCAATTTTTGGAATTGGAAGCTCAAATTTCGGGGACTGTCTAACTTTAACATAGCCACACCTATTGAAGGGGATGGGTGACAATTTTACTTTTTTCTGGGTGATTTGACATGGAATTTCCCGAGTACTAGTTGCTATATTTAAAAAAAAGTTATTATCATTTCAACAGATGTTCCGGACTAAGAAGGGCTTCAGTTAATCTTTAGTTTTATTCTTATTCTTTCATGCTTAAAAAATCAGTAGATTTATTTTCATACAACCTTCATGCATGTTTTATTGAACTCGACAGACATTTCTTGTTTGAGGTGTTTCTTGTCTATCCTTTCCAATTGCCTGGCCATCTTTTTTTATATCAGGTGTGAAGTAGTGACATGTTCTCATGGTTCTTTTTTAAGTAAACAGTAGCAATATGTAGGAGGAGGGACTCACAAGTTTATAAGAAATGTTATGGAGAATAGGGGGGAGGGAGAATTGGTGGAAAATTGTCTCCAGCAACAACTCATCCCCACTGACTAGTCGTCTTAACGATAACAATCGGGTGTATAAAGTTCTGGTGTATGAATTTAAATGTCCCGTAGGAGACTGCCTCTCCAAAGTTGTTTGTCACGCCGGTTAACGCTACATCTAACTGATACAAGCTCAATCATGCAACACTTAAAATCACATTCATGCCCCCCCCTCTAATTACCGAAAAATTCTAACTGAAAACACACACATATTGCATAAAGAAAAAAAAACTTCAAATACGCGAAACCCTATACATTAAACAAAAAACAAAAACACCTTAAACAAAATCAACTTCGAATCCAGCCTACATATTCTCAAATCCTATAATTTCCCGCCGATTCTTCTCCCCCATTCCCAATAACATTTCTTATAAACTTGTGAGACAATAAATGTCTGTAGAGTTCAACAAAACATGCATAAAGAAAAGAATGTTGCCAAAATATTCTTATATATATATATATATATATATATATACTTATTGCCCGACCAAAGCTAAAGTATGGTCTACGATTTTACAAATAGCTAGGAGAAAATGAATTAGATTTAGGTCTCTTCAAAAAGCCTTAGTGCAAAGTGAGCTCGCATATATATATATATATATATATATATATATATATATATATATATATACATACATACATACATATATATATATATATATATATATATAATCGGTGAGCTGATCTCAAATACAAGATGTGCCTGTGTTGCGCTCACTTTGCACTAAGGCTTTTGGAAAAGGAATATATATATATATATAAATAAGGTACATGCACGCACGTATTAGTTATCGTTATCATTAAAGTGCTACAGTACAAGTTAGTAATTGCTTTAGATATTTTTCTTGTCTTTAAGTCTGGCTGTGTATGGTTTATGGTCAGCTGTTAACTGTACCTTTGCTTAAAGTGCTATGTGGTAGGCAATCACGCAATGCACCAAGTCACATGCGGTTCTTAATGCTTTTATCTGAACAGTCACCACTGCTGTGTTTCAGTTTTTCGGGTGACTAAGCGAGCAATGTGTCATCACCAAGGGACAGTAATAGTTGCCTCCCTTTGACACTCTCCTGAAATCGACGACCATTACATCTCTACTGCATCGCATCACAGTAATTACGCTTACCCCCCTTTTTTTTTCAAATGCATTTATCTATCTATCAATCACTATCTATCAACAAACACATACAATCATCATCATCACCTAGCTGATAGCATGCATTTCTCTGTCTCTCTCCCCTCTCTGTCTCTCTCTCTCTCTCATTGCTCCTGGCAAGTCCTGAGCTCGGCATTTGAAGTCCGCACAGAGCTGTGGTAAATAATTTTTTGCTGGTTGGGCTACACTAGTGTGTACACTAGGAGAACATTGTTTATGAGTTCGTCCTTACTTCTTCAGTAGTGTCCCTGCATATCTTGATTGTCTTACTTGGTTTGGTTTTCTTTGTTTAATGGCATAGCAGCCTTTGTGGGTTATTAAATGCCAAATCTATCATTGTAGAAAATCAGTTGCCGTACTATTTAATCCCCAGTTTGGGGGATGACGGTGATCATACCTTTCACAATGGTATTAGTCCGAAAGCTCAACTGGAGTTCGAACTCGTCTACTACAATGTCGCAATCCAGCATGTTAGCCACAACGCAACGTGGACTCTCCGCTTCATATTATGTGATAGGAGGTGAGTGGTCGTATAGCTGCTTTTTCTGGGGTGCTGCTTATAATATGAGTGAAAGAAAAAAAAAGGGGGGGGGAGAATTGGACTGGGGTTGTATAGCATGGTATAATGGTTGTTATCGTAAGAAAATGGAATCGATGAGCGGAGTTCAAATCCTCAAGGAGGCTGTTTGCATTTCACATAATACCAAATTCAATGTTATTTTATTAATTTCTAATGTTGCTGCACACCTTTTTTGTTTTGCTTTTATTAGCGCGTTTGTATGTAAATAAAGCTTTCAAAATGCGATTTCTAAAATTTCCCCAAATGTTTCGACGGTACCAACTATCAGGTAAGGTATAAGAGCATGGAC
>CM042137.1:88933574-88943574 GCA_023376005.1 Doryteuthis pealeii | reverse complement strand
ACTTATTTTTCCAATGCAGATATCATTGGGTTACAATATATATATATATATATATATATATATATATAATATATATATATAGTAACCCAATGATATCTTTGATATATAATATAATTGAAAAAGATAATGGCGCAAAGTAGAAAAAAAGAAAACTACCGAGCGAGTCACAATATCAATTAAGGTGGAAAAAAGAAAACGAAACCAAACTAATCACAATAACAATAGATATTGAAAACTGCTTAATAGGTTCGTAGAGCCGGGTTAAAAACCGAATCTGTACCATAAGTGAAAAAAAAAAAAACAGATTTCACAGAGAAGGATGTTCAATAACAATTTGACACATATATAGGTTTGGATATTTAATGGTCATTTAATGCTAAAATTTAACAAGCATTAAAGTTTTAATTACAATCATAAGCATCTTGTCAATATCCCATGTAATTTTTTAATTGCATTTTTTCTTTTATCTATAATCATAGGACACAGTCGTATCGCTTCAAGTATTCCTTTCGAATACTTAAAATTGATACAAAAATATATGGTTTCAAGTGACTATTAAGATTTAAATATAATCATTTATTTTCACAGGCTTTCCTTGATCTCTAAAGAAAAGCAATTCGGCTTTTTTTGTAATCGTTTCGTTTAAGTCCAAGTGGTGCAGTAAATACAGTAGCACTGATAAGGCTTCAGCTTGGAAGAATTCTCAGAAGGGTTTAGATTTCCATATGATCGTTAATCTATAGCAGGACGTGATTTTACAATGCGTATATTGACTTCATTTTCTGTAGATGAGATATTACTTACTAGGTATGTGAAGAGGTCTGCTAATTTCAGAGTTTGCAATGCAGTGTGGATTTTTATCGGGAAGGAAAAAGCACTTAACAAAACCCTGTGTTGGATAGGAGCCGCATAACTCCTCGGCAATAAAACGGGGTGGTTAAACTCCCTGTTAAAATAAACATGCATCCTCTATAACCATTCAGTAATCTTGCACAGGCTTGTCAATGGATATCAGATTTTTTAATCAATTAATCTGGACTAAATCAAAATGAAAATTCTTCTAAGCCGTAGTAGTATCAGAGCTACTGTACGGCTGCACCACTTGGCCTCTTAAGAAGCGCCAAGAGTATACATTAGATGGGAGTTGCTCAAGAATGCTACGCGTGATTTTAAACAAATCGTGGAAACAACACTTCACAAGAAAGCAACAGTACAGCTACTTGCCGTAAATTACTGCTCATAAATCGTTGAAGAAGCTTTGCTCGGAGAACAAAAGGTAAGAGATGAAATATTTTGAAGAAATAATTCTGATATGCAATCATATCCCGCCATTCGTCGTTAATTGGTTCCAAGAAATAACGATATCCGGTTTTTGACGTAAAATTGGCATAATTCCTTAAAACTGTCTTAAAATGAGAACAAACAGTGTAAAACTAGGATAAATAACTCGCGAAAGAACGTGACAGTGGCGTAAAGAACACTATAAACAGTGTAAAAATAATGAAATGTGGAAAACCAAAGATTTTAGTTATCCGTTATTTGGTAGTGAAAATTAACTAGAATTTGGGATGACGTGTGAAAGGCTGACATATTGGCTTCTGATTGATCAAAAAATGCTACAGAGTGAAGAGTGAAAGGGACATAGTGAGAGGAGAGAGTCGGTTGGGATGTTTTCGAAGTGGACGCACAGTCAGAGTCTGGGCTGTGTTTGAAGGGATAGGCACAAGATGAGCGTCTGTCCTCCGAGTCTTTTTACTTGGCTTGGCAATAAGATCAATGAGTTCTAGAGAAAAACAAGAACGTCTGCTGTTCATTATTAAGAATTGCTAATGAACGCAAGTACATCCCAAGAAGATCCCAAGCCATTTCCAGACTCTAAAAACAGAAAATGCCAGCCCAACAACAGACCCAGCAACTCCGATCCAGAATAGCAGATATGAAGAATAACAAATACCACATATCCAGATGAATATAGAAATTACATACTTTTTCAGTACACCACGTCACATATCGAAATTTAAGAGCTTACGAGGTATGTCAAAAAGTTCCTGGACTGGTGTCAAAAAAGATATATTTAAAACCCAAACTACAACGCACATGCCCACACTGCCCGAGTATCCGAGAGTTGCTTGTCCAGAAGAATATCATTGTGCTGGAGCAACCTCCTTTATTGCCCGACCTGGCTCATCTGATTTTTTCCTCTTCCCCAAGCTCAAGGGGGTGATCAAAGGGACCCGTTTTGAGGATGTGCACAACCTCAAAAAAACCGTGACGACAGAGCTACGGAGAATCCCAGAAGAATCCTTCCATGAGTGCATGCAAGCGTGGCAGAGAAGGATGGGGAAGTGCATTAGACTCCATTTTAGTTTATTTCAAAGGGAAAGTTGATTTGATATACGAGGAAATTGAGCTACGAGCGGAACGAATTAACTCATAAGTCAAGGTACCTCTGTATAAGGAACGGATTAATGGTGTTTCAGTTTATTCCCACGCGGAAAATTTATTTGATTTACGAGGAAATTGACTAACGAGTGGAACGAATTAAACTCGTAAGTCAAGGTACCCATGTATACGAAACAAAACATGTATTTTATGTTCCATTATTTATGAGATAAAAACCTAAATGTACTTAATTTCAAAGTCTCTATCTCAATCCGTTTAACAAGGAATGGCATATCTTTTGGCATCTGATTATATTCAGTGATCTCAAATAACATCGTAGGTCGACCTCGTCCAGTCCCATAGGATCATTTAGCAGTAATAATTTGGAACCTTAAAAATAAACTATGAATAGTAAAGAATCATTTACACTGAATCATTTAAAGAGAGTTACACAATGACATTAGGCATGACGGAGGAATGGTTACACTATACTCAATTGGATTGAATACAGAGTTAGGTTCGAAATCTTCAGAAGGTCACGGATATAAAGAAGGCCTGGGCATATAACAACCGAAACGTTGTGACTATAATAACAACCAACACGAGAACACTAGTCTGAATACTCAAGGGAATAATAATATGTAAATAAGTATATATATATATATATATATATATATATATATATATATATATTGGCCGAGTTAGCTTAGTCGGTAGAGAGTACGACTAGTAACCACAAGGTTCCTGGTTCGCCAACTCAGTGTATGAGTAGCACAGGGATCTGTGCGGTAAAGTAACAAGCTGATGGTAGGTGTGGAGCACCAACCCAGACGCAAAATCAATCTCCTTTGTCTAACGCTAGTGAAAAGTGGATAGACTCGCTCGCTGTTAGGCTAAGCTGATACCGACTTTAGGCCTCCCCGACGACTTTACTTATAAATATATATGTGTGTGTGTGTGGTGAGAGAAAAGGAGAGTTGAGTTAGCATGGACATGGAATCAACATCTGGTTACTGACAGTTTCTAGCCTGTACAGTTGATCTGATAATCACATGGGCGAGAAACTGGCAGTAGCTAGTGTTGACGCCATGCCCACGCTATCTCAACTCAAATGTAAACTCCCTATCAGTGATATTGGGCACTATCTGCTTGGAAATATAGCGCCCATATTATCCACAATATATATATATATATTTTTTTATAGAGAGTATTACTCAATTGAAAAGACAAAAATAAATCGAACAAGTCACAATTTTGACAGTAAAAAAAATTAAAGAAACAGAATGAATCAGAATAATAATGGATATGTAAAAGTGCTCAATACATACGTAGAGCTAGTTTAGAAAACTGATTAATAGCAGGAGCTATGTACCCGGATTTTACCGTATACGATCTTCAGGACAACTCTGACTGAAACTGATTAGTACAAGTGGAGGTAAACAAAAAGAAAACATTAGGGAAGGAACGCATCACGCGATTGGCCATTTTTTTTTTGTTTACATCCGCTTGTACTAATCAGTTTCAGTCAGAATAACAAAACAGATCAGAGTGTCGGAACTTGACACTAAGGTTATTTCCATCATTATTGGAATACTTGAAACAGTCCCAAGAGATTCAAAATGTTCCTTTGGCAGTGAGGTATTTCATAAGACACTGGCACTTTCCAAAAGTCACCGATCATATAAGTCATTTGTACAGTTCCCTACATCAGTTGATACATTTCCTACCCAATCAAGTTTAATTCTGTACTCCTTTTCCTTTATTTTCTCATCACTATCATAATCTTATTTTCTCTGGTTTTCACAGCATTGATCTCAAATGCCAGTGTAGTATATAGTATTAGATCAGAGACGAGAAACTGTAAACTACCAAACGCCGCTGATTTCATGTTTACGCCACCCTAATTTAATAAATAAATGTATATAAACGTTCCATCTATATATTAGCAGAGGAAAATACTTTCTAATATATGTTAGTAGAGGAAAAAATAAGGGTCAACCATTGTTTGAATCAAGATGATTTAATCAGGACCCTACGCTACGCTTAACTAAGTCGATGTAATTCCTTAGTTAAATTCAGATACATTTCTTTTCGGATAATAACGGTTGAACGCTACGTTATTTTCGTCTTATTTTTCGCGTACGGCCCGAAGTTGGATAATATATATATATATATATATATATATATATATATATATATATATATATATATAGTGTGTGTGTGTGTGTGTGTGTGGTGTGGTGTGTGTGTACGCAAAGAGTGCTCAATATCAATGATCGCATGGTTACAGAAAATAAGTATCTGAAGTCGATGATCTCATGCAGTGGCGGACCTATATTTTGAGGACCCTGACACTTGAACTCTATAGGGGCCTCTTTTCGATCAATAACCAATGTTTGGATAATTACTGTTATCTTCACTCACAATAGCGTTTTTTTTTAAATAAACTTAACCACTAAATTTCAGGTTTTGATTAAAATAGATTTATTGGATTATCTCATTAAAATTGCATCGGCGAGAAACTGTCGATTACCAAGCGCCATTAACTTCTTGTCTCTGCTGCCCTAACATAGATATACATGCACTATCAATGATATCGAACATTCTTTTCATATAACTATATATATATATATATATATATATATATATATATATACTACGTGTGTCATAAAAGTATCAAGATTGAAGCTGTATTTACCAAGATAGAAATGAACAATGGATGGAACGTTAATTTTTTCAGAATACAAGGTGTGTCATAAAAGTGCCGAGTTTGAAGCTGTATTTACCAAGATAGAAATGAACATTGAATGGAACGTTAATTTTTTCAGAATACAAGGTGTGTCAAAAAATGAGCCACTTCTTCACTACAGATTTCACTTCCTCGTCACTGGAATAATCTTTGCTTCTCAAACCGTTTTTCATGGGACCGAAGAGATGATAGTCTGAATGCGCTAAATCTTTTGAGTAATCGGTTGTGAAGAAGTGGCTCAAAGTACAGTCAACAGAATTTTACGGGGCAGGGATACATGCTCTCATTCGAAGGTGGAACATTGCTATTGTGAGAAACGATGACTATGTAGATAAGTAGAGATGTGATCCACAGAGAACAGCTTCATTTTGATGTATGATACACGTTCCTGTGTGGGTAATTATAACTGTCATCAACAAAAGTGCCTTACTTTTTGACTTACCCTCGTATTTGCGAATGAATGACTCAATCATCTTGCTTATTTATACTTACATTCATCATAATCATCATCCTCGTCAGGTCATGCTGACAGCACGCATACTAATGATTCTCTCTTTCCACCTGTCTCAATCAGCTTTCGCCCCTGGCAGATCTTCAGCATGGCATCCAGAATCCATACAGAGTTGCTTAATGTAGGTTTTTGCTAGATGACCTACACTGGTGTGTTCATGTGTATGTGTCAACAGGAGAAAGTCACTTATGAGTTCGTCCATGCTTCTCCAGTAGTGGCCAGCATATAAGGTGTGTCATAAAAGTATCGAGATTGAAGCTGTATTTACGAAAATAGGAATGAACAATAAATGTAACGTTAATTTTTTTCAGAATACAAGGTGTGTCAAAAGTACCGATTTTAAAGCTGTATTTACCAAGATATAATTGATCGTTACATTTATTGTTTATTCCTATCTTCGTAAATACAGCTTCAATCTCGATACTTTTATGACACACCTTATATGCTGGACACTGCGTTTCGTTAGAGTGCAAGAGGTGCAGTCATATAATAGCAAAAAAAGAAAAAAAACTCTGTATTGGTGAGACTTGCTGTCACTTGATCTCCAGTGAAATCTACCTGATACTACAGACATGACAATTTAATAATCGTAATATAAATACTAATATCATGCTATGATAAATAAATTCTAACGAGTGTGTCAAGCCAGCCAAGATGTGCAATTCTCTTAACAATTGATTAATACCATGAGTTTTCCCTCCTCGTGGCATCACCCTCTTCCCTTCCACCCAAGTTTCCATCGCAAAAACCCAAAGAATTGTTTCTTATTCACCCCAGCTCCACAAAGGAGTAATTATTATCCCTTTTCCTAAGCTTGGCATTCGGCGTCGTGCCAAATCTACGAGTCGGTAAGCAGGCAGAACAGACGGACTGACCGAATTATATACCAGTCCCCCAGGTGGAATATCGCTCAAGCATCGGCTTTAACTAAGTCTTGTATTGTAGAAATTGTCCTGCTCATATTGTAAGCACATGCCCGCATTTTTAGTCGCTGTCGTTTTGTTCTTTGGTTTTTTTTATTAACATTTTTTTATGACTATAAAAGAAAGGATTGCTTATCAAAGAACCTCTTTAAATAAATAAAAAAATGTATTTTACCCATTCTGATTAGTTTTAACCTAAGATTAGGTATTAAAGTTGCGCTTAAGTTTTCACACCGGAGTGGATTACATTTGTATGAGTAACGCCATGAGAAATTTCAGAGCCAATTGCATTTTTGAATAAATCTCCGCCCCTCTCTCTCTCATTATATATATAATATATATATATATATATATATATATATATATATATATAATGATCCATAAGGTAAAACATGGGTCGATTGTTTCTAACTCTTTAGACTTTACTATTAATATATATATATATATATATATATATATATATATATATATATATATATATACTTAGTCAGTTTAGCTTAGTATGGCATAAAGCTAATGGAGGCGTGTAGTGTAATGGTTATTGTATAGTAAATGGGCCCAGTTTGGCTCAGTCGGTAGTGCTTTTACCTAGGTTCGATACCGGTCACCACCAAGTCAGCGCATGGGTAGCACAGCTTGGTTAATCTGATCTGAGCGGTAAAGTATCTGGGAACTTATAGTAGGTGTAGCGCTCATCTTAACAAGAAAAAGAAAATAATCTCCATGGTCTAGCTCTAGCGAAAAGGTGATAGACTCCCTCAATGTTCGACAATAATACCAATAATAGGCCACTCCGCAGACGTTACTTTACTAAATTGACTCAGTGACCCAAGTTCAAATACTGGACGAGGTTATTTGCACTTCACATAGTGCTAATACCCTTGGAAAAGGTAGGCATATAACTATTCTCCTCCCTCAGCTAGAGGTAAATAGTAGGGCAGACTGGGCTCTTTAATCTTGGTTAAGTAACCAGTCTCGAAGAAGGAAAACTCTAAATTCAATCTCCGCTTAAGAAATTGGCCCGGTGTCACAACCTACTCCTACGGAGAGGTTGATTATATATATATATATATATATATATATATATATATAAAAGAAAAGGAAGTGAATCCGACGGTATGTAGTATATTAAGAAAGAATGAAAAAACACAGGTTTAAACGATGATCTAATTAATAGATCGAAACACTACAGCGTCGGCCAATAAACTCACCACTTAACCCATTTATACCTGTGTTTTTTCATTCTTTCTTGATATACCACACACACACATATATATAGCACAAGGCTAAGTAACCAAACTGTATTTCTGCAATATAATCTTGCTAATAATAATTCTCACTCTAGAATAAAACTGCATTTCCCCATCTTTTACCTATGTGGAACCCTTCAAATAGGTTTCATGCCTCATATATATATATATATATATATATATATATATATATATATATGTGTGTGTGTGTGTGTGTGTGTGAATGTGATACGGTTTTATGGAAATTAAACATGCTGCATTCTTTGCAAAGAGCTGGATAAAAAAATATTACATATATTTATTAATACCTAACTTTTTTATATATTTTATTGGTTTGGTTGGGTTTGGTTTGGTGGCATATCAACCGTCATGAGTTATTTAATGCTTCATCCATCCTTATAGAAGAACGGTAGATGTACTATTTAACACAGAGCTGGGAAATGATGAGGTTCATACATTTCCAAAGGGTATTAGTCCGAAAGTGAACGTGCTAGCGAGACTTAATTTCGAACTCGCTTACGAGGATTTCGCAGTCCAGTACTTTAGCCATTACACCATGGGGGCTCCCCCTTTTTTATTGTAGGACATGCGAAACCCTAGGGTTCCCGGGGCACACTGGTTGAGAAACGCTACTCTTGACGCTCTCAACCGTCCATCCGTGCAATGGCGTCCCTTATTGTAGAAGATCAAGTATAATGGTTTAAGAATTTGAATGATTTTGTCTTATTTACAATCGTTTAAATTATAAGTCGGTGGATTCATTTAAATATATTATTATGAAATCAAATGCTTTCTTCCCTTTTTCTCACATTGACGAGAACTGCTATGTTGCTGGAAGGGGGAGAACAGTTTGAACGACATTTGCTATTAATGATAATCAGGTTATATCTTAAACATTTCTTATCCTCTTCCCAAAACAACTTTCTAAACAACCTAATATCTATACAGACATTTAGTAGACAATTATTAGGATTGGAAAATAAAATGACGACGATATAAAAATTGGCACGAAATAGAAATGTGAGAAAATAATTACATCAATTCGTTTGGTAACGATTTAATAAATCAAATCAAACATTAATAACATAATAATAAATTGCTTTTTTTTTTGGTGGGGGGGTCAAGTATTGCATAAAAATAAAGGAACAAACATTACACACACACACAAACACATACACACACTTACTAAATATATATATATATATATATTACGGATTTTTGCCAATCCACGAAGTATAGAGACGGTATTGAGCCAGGAGTAGAGTGGAGAATAATAAAAAGGGCACCTTCACATAAAGGAAATGAAAGACCTGAATGCTGTGTTTAAATGAGAAATTAAAAATAGCAGAATGCAGAGACCCAGGGAAGATATTGAACTCGCGATCTGAGTTAACAAACAAATGTAGACATTTAAATAAACATAGACTGAGCCAGGTAGTTTCTGGAATTACGTAGGGTGGTACACCCACGTACTTGAGAATGGATACAACCGGGATGTTAATAGGAGTAGATGACTGGAAAAAGTGATTATTCCCTGGTGAATTGCTCCGACATCAAACTGAAATTGGAATTTTATAAAACTCGCTTTAAAAAAAAATAAATATATATATATAGAGAGAGAGAGAGAGGGGAGGAGAGAAGGGTATGAAAACACACAATATTGTTAAAATGAATATATTTTTATATCATTTTCATAGCTAATATTGAGCAATATTTCGATTTATAAAAATCATCAACAGACCATAATGATAATTAGGTCCGTTTTTAGATGTAAATGTTTTTAATCCGGACTCATCGAGAGAGAAGCAGCAAATAATTTAAACCCAAACCAGAAGCCTTGTTTTTCCAAAAAGTCTGTAAGCTATGCGATCGCTTCGTCTTTGTACATCCGCTGCGTGTTTCGCTACCGTCATGTATATGTCGCTACATTGTATTTCTTCAGTGTAACAGTTTTTGAAAGAAAAAGAAATATTTCAAATTCAAAAATTTAAAAAATTCTCTTTTTCAAAAAAGAAGAGTTTTAACCCGTCCGTGGTATACAAAATAATGTATACATTCTTTGAATCGTTATAACTTATTCAATTTATGTATTGTGACTTGTAAATAAGAGTGATACAAGAGAAAGAATACACATTTAAAACATTTGAGAGTAAAATATATGAAACATATAGAAAATTAATTGTTA
>CM042137.1:88916074-88931074 GCA_023376005.1 Doryteuthis pealeii | reverse complement strand
TTTTTATTGACAAGTAATGTAAATATTTTACCCCCTTTAAAATATTTTTTTTCGGTATTTTTATTTATCTTAATTAAAAAAAAAAGTGTCACCGGGGTGGTGGCTCACTTTTAACGCCTTCAAACCACTAAAAAAACGTTATTTGTAGATTTAAAAAAAGCCTTAAAACCACTAAAAAATCTTATTTGTAGATTTAAAAAACGCCCCCAAACCGCTAAAAAGTATTTTATAGAGGGTGGGGGGTAAAATATCGCTTCAAACAACTAGGGAGTTCAATCGTAGCCCGGGTTGGTTTTCAGCTGGCACCGCTTAGTGTTTTTTAGGGCAGGAGGCCAGGATGTATTTATGCGATATGCACCATATATATATATATATATATATATATATATATATATAATGGTGGGGTGCAACGTCTGGCTCGATTTGCAACGCAGTGATTCAAGAAATCGTTAAATGATAAGCTTCAAATATTAAATGATGTATCACCATTAGATATGTGATAACATAAAACCAAATAAACAAGCAAATATATAAAGTGGTACCTTGACTTACGAGTTTATTTCGTTACGCTCGTAACTCAATTTCGTCGTATATTCAATCAGTTTTCTCCATTGAAAAAAAAATTGAGATACCATTAATCCAATCCAGCCCCTATTTTTTTAACGCCTTTTTTAAATGAGAAAAATAGTACTGTATTGTATAAAAAACATAATCAAATAGAATTTTGTGCTGTTATATGTTTTAATGTTCATATTTTATAATAATATTTTTCTTTGGCGGTATAAATTTGTGAACTTACAAGTGACAATCCTAACTAGGAAAAATCATAAGTTGGGGTAATCGTAAATCAAGATACCCCTACATATATATATTTCCTAGTATTTTAATTTATTTGGTGGAATAATCAAGGGAAAATATTAAATCTTTAATTACATTATTTCGAAAATTGAATAAAAAATTCGAACCAATTTTTCCCCAAAAAATTTCAAAATAATTAACTTTTAATGCGAGGTAAAAAAATTATTTTACATATAATTTTTCCTCGTTGCTTTTTGATGGTTATCTTTTTCCGTAACAATAAAACTTTCTTCTCATATAAAATATCAACAGGTTAATAAACATATTTGTTTTTATTGCATAAACTCATTATATCAAGTATTTCTAACAGCTCAAATTGGATAGGTGTAACCTAATGTGTTTCCTTGGATATTACTAAAATTCAACAACTGATGCACATTTTGGACAGGTATTACAAACAGTTAACAATGTTAATGTACAAATATGATTATCTTTACTAATAATAGCTTTTATTTATGTTTAAGCTTTGGATCAAAGTTACGGCAATGTTAGGCCTGGAAAAAAGGTAAGCTTTGACGTTTCAAAAACATATCTCAAGTAATGAACGACGAATTGTTTTTAGGTGAAAAGCTGGTCTTAAAAAGTTGTTCATTCCACGAATATATATATATATATATATATATATATATATATATATATATATATATATATATATATCTCCGTCTGAGGTATTCCACATCGTTGGCCACAATTTACTTCCATTTCGTTCTCGCTCATCCTTCCTCTCCATGTTGACTCAAATCGTTTGAGAATGTCGTCTTCCAATCCTCTGAACTACTTTGAGAGTTATAAGTATTAGCCTGTTTAAATTATTCATTTTAAAGTCCTGACTTTTTTTTACGCAACCTTGAACATCATCTTCTGGCACCATCGCTGGGGGCGGGGGGTGAATAGGTAACCATGTCGGCCAAGATAGAAGTCTTTTTCTTTTTTTAGTCTTCTTTCCAGATGAATTTTCGCTAATTATTCCATGGCAGATGCATATACAGTGATTATTATATTTCATAGATGGCTTTTTTTTTTTTTTTTTTTTTGTGAAAACCGAGATTTGTTGACGAAAATCTTACAGCGCATGTCATTTAAGATCGAGTAGTTTTTTTTATTCTGTTTTTCTTAGGATATTTATTTGCGGAGAATATTAAGAGCAAAAGTGCAAGGATTTATTTATTAATTTTTCTTCTTACTTTGCAGCCGACAGTAAACATAAACGCTCTATTTTATTTCAGCGTAGAGGAAGCAGATGAGACGCCAAGCGAGATTAATGATCGTGATAAAGGCGGCCCATCGGTTTTTGTTGTTTTGGGTTTTTTTTAAGCCGAGTTACAAAATGCTCAGATGACACTATCAGTCAAAAGACTATAGAAAATATGAAACTATTAAAGCAAAATTATATCCTTTTTTAAACGATGGTACTACTTTACATAGTTTATTCTCTAGAGTATAACTATGTATAATTTATGTCTAGATTAGATTCCAAAACCATATATATTTTGATTCAGAATCCTTCAAGGAGGGATTTGGTAAAAAAAAAAAGAAGAAGATAAAAGCTGTACATTTTATAGAATTGACATATTTGTAAATTAAAATCTTATTTTAATGGATATTGTGTGTCTGTGTGTCTGTAACCGAAACTATATCACTACTCAAGTTACAATTCCCTAAGTTATTCACATTCGTCATGATTTTAGTTTTATTCAAACCTCAATTATTAATAAAATTGTCTTACATTATTAATACTGTTGACCTTATCTATATACTAATAACATGAAATAGTCTTTATAAATACAACAAAATAGCAGTTTACAGTGTCGGCGGATTTGCATATTGATATTTTAAAAATGATTTTAATAGATATGTACTTAGTATTATTGATTTCTAATTGTTAGTTTTATCTTAATAAATATGAGTAAAAAATCTCTTCAATAAATCTTAAAAGAAATCCATTAACAAGAAGAAATAACTGTTATTTTATTCTTTACTTCCTAATCTAAGTAGTTAAATTAGGACAATTTAGCAATGAAAGACGAGGGTGATGGAAGAGTAAGTTTCAGTTGTTATCTTTTTCGATTATAACCCCCTCTGTTTCAAATCTTTAAACCTACATTCTTGTTTAGTTTCATTAGTCTTTCTAATTTAATATGATATTTTATTACATTAAACTTAAATACTTTCGCCTGGAGAATGCATATATTTGCAAGTGTATATAATAGCAGACTGTGCTCTTTAACGTTGGCATGTTAGCCAGTCTAGAAGGAAAACTCTAAATTTAAACCAATTAACTCCTCTTAAAATAGACCTTGTGCGACATTCTGCTCTTGCGGCGTCGTTGGCAAATAATTATATAATAGTTAACATTAGAAAACGTAATGGAAAATCAAAGAGAGAAAAAAGTTATTTCCCTCTACTGTTTAAAATACATTGGCGTATTTTTTTTTTTTTTTTTTTTTTTTTTTGGCGTACCAAAACATCTGTTGCTGCATTTTCAAAAACATCCATAATTAGACCACCAAAAATCATCTTCTCATTCGCTGGCAAGACAAAGTTCCCAACACAGACATGCTGGACCGAGCTTACATGAATAGTATGTTCGCCATCATCAGCGAGAGGCACCTGCGCTGACTTGACCATGTCAGAAGTATGGTGGACAAAGGCCGCATCCCCAAATACCTACTGTATGGCGAATTAGTAGAAGGCTCCCGACCGGTAGAGAGACCATGTCTACGCTTTAAAGACGTCTGCAAGAAGGACATGAAGATATACCACATCAACACCAACACATGGGAGGTTGTTGCAGAAAACTGAGCGGCCTGGCGCCTCCTTGTCAAACAATGCACGAAAAGGAGTGAACAAGAGAGAAAAGAAACCGCCACAAAAAAAGAGCCAGAAGGAAGGAGAGACAGCAGAAACTACAGCAAGCATAACTGTTTGTTTGCAGTCACTGCATCAGAGATTGGCATTCAAAAATTGGCCTGTTCAGCCACTCACGTAGATGCAGTTTTAAAAAAACTGGACTCTACGCCATCGTCTTTAGCAGTGATGAGAATAAATAGAGGATATAAATTGGCTATGGTAAAAAATGCACATATTTTAATGGATTAAATAGGAGTTCTGAAGTGAATAGATAGTGAACTTTGAAATATCTTGTCATACAGGCAAACAATACCAAAAACATTTGGTAGAGCCGTGGGGGAAATTTGGTAAGCAAAGAGTTAAATATTAACTTTTCAAATTAAGAAAAATTGAAGAGAAGTTTGAACTGGGTGTTCGTCTTTGAACGGTGTAAACAGCGTTATATAATCTAAAATAAAATACAAGTTTTCTTAAACTGTGATGAAAATCACATTTACCAATAAATACTGAGGCAAAACTGGAGAGTGCTAAGCGCTACCTTTTGGCAACAGTAGGAAATATATAGTTATTTACTAAGCTTAGCTTAGATGTGATACAAGGCCAGAAGTAAGGGACACCCAGTGAGAATCGAACTCACCAACAATGATCTGCGAATCTAGCTTGCTAACCATTACTCCATGTGGGATGCCCATCAGAAAACATATTTAAGCAAATTAACAAAATCCAATTTTTTATACAGAGTTACTCAATGGACACATTGAATGTGTAACGTATGAAACAAAATCCAATTTTCTTTATACAAAGTTATTCCATGCACACATCGAATGTGAAACAAAATCCAATTTCTTTTATACAGAGTTACTCAATGGACACACTGAATGTTTAACGAATGAAACAAAATCCATTTTTAAATACTGAATTACTCAATGGACATATCGAATGTGTAACGTATGAAACAAAATACAATTTTCTTTATACAGAGTTACTCAATGGACACATAGAATGTGTAACGTATTAAATGAAATTTAATTTTCTTTATACAGAGTTACTCAATGGACACATTGAATGTGTAACGTATAAAAGACGGGATGAACATCTCGTGGGAATGCTAATGACCTCGTTCGCCTCTTTGTATATACGAGGGTGAGTCAAAAAGTAATGCCATTTTGTATAGGCCAGGTATAATTACCAACACGGGAACATGTATCATGAAGCTGGCCCTCTGTGGATCACATCCCTACTTCTCCACATAGTCACTGTTTCTCTCAATAGCAATGTTCCACCTTCGAATGAGAGCAAGTATCCCTGCCCCATAAAATTCTGTTGACTGTTCTTTGAGCCACTTTTTCACTATAGATTTCACTTCCTCATCATTGGAATAATGTTTGTCTCTCTGAAAGAGGGTTTGAGAGGAAAACATTATTCCAGTAACAAGGAAGTGAAATATGTAGGGAAATATGTATATTGGTCGAACTCCAGTCGAGCTGTTACAATGGGGAAGTTATGAAAGCCCTAATCCTCCAGCTATGAGTTAAATAGTACAACTACTGTTCTTCTACAAGGATGGTTTTGGCTTTCCATCTAACCAAACTTAAAAGAAATATGTTGGCCAGTAGAACAATATGAAATATAAAGAAGAATAAAATCTATCCTTTTAATTATTGTTTCATTACTAGAAATGTTTATATTAAGAGAAGATGACCTATATTTTTCTCAAGCGCTTTCGACTAAGTCCATGATCGTATTTAGGGGACTATCTGGTGTCATTTTTTTTTTTTTTTGTGGTTCGATGTTTATTCAGTTTGTAAGCATACAATATATACATATAAAAGTATATAAAGAATGAAATAAAGAATGAAAAAAAAACAATAACGTGTTCAGATGGATGATATTTTAATTAGCCGACACTATAACATTTTGGTTTGTTTAGTAAACTATTGTCAAGTCCTTCATCTCTATGAAAAAAAAATAAAAAACAAAGTTTGTAAGTTTTGCTTTTCTTACTGTGTTGTGGCTTCTGAATATTCTTTATATACGAAAAAAAGAGACAACTTAAACACCATGTAACTGGTGGCATTCCTTTTCGAAATGTGTGACGCAATTTGTTCGAAATTATTATGGAAAATTATATTTATTGCATTACCTTATTTGGGTGTTTATTTTTGTGGTGTATGAAATTTATTCTAGTTACAAATTAGAAATATTAAGCGAAACGTATTTTTTTAAAAGATCAATCAACATAAGGTATCTTGTAATATTTTAACAAAAGTTTAACTAAGTAAGGGGATAATTTGAAAAATATCGGTTTTTGTTTAATCGTTTTATAACTAGAAATAATACTAGATTCAATAATTTTTTGTGATAACTAATATTTTAGATCCTTTAAAATGTGGTTAGTTTTTAGAATGCGTTCCGTTTATGCATTATTTAACTGACCGGTTTTATATCTCTTTTGTGCTCGTAGATTCGTTTGTTCATGTTTCCTGTCATCTCTCCTATGCATTGTTTATTAAAATTTAAACATATGATAGTATATACGCCTGCATCAGCATTTATGTAGATATCATTGTTTTTATTATTGATTATGTTTTGGGGAGTTTGTGACTGTTTTGATTCCAATGTTATTTAGGGTATTTAATTATTGGATGAGATAATATATCTGTAAAATTGATTATCATTAGAAAAATTGTTATTAAAAATTATGGGAAGATGTTTTCGTTTGTGGAATTTGAAAGCTATGACTTAACCACTTTTTATTTAGTTATGGTGTGAATAAAATTGAATATGGTCATTTTTATTCGTGGATTAGTGGTGAATTTCAAATTCTAATCGGTTGTTATTGTTTGTATAGTATTAGTATACTATACTAGTGTAGATAGTATATCGAAATAAAGGTAAACGGTTAGTATATTCTAGCTCGTACATAAAGTCTATTTAAGTCAGATTTTGTTCAATTTATCAATAATTTTTTTAGGTCATTATTCCGTGCATATATAAGTAAAACATCATCTATATAACGGAAATAATTAGTCTATTTTAAGAAGTCGACGAAAAGGCATGTAAAGGTTGGTAATTATATATATATATATATATATATATATATATAGATATATATAGATAGATAGATAGAGAGAGAGAGAGAGAGAGAGAGATAGAGAGAGATAGAGAGAGAGAGAGAGGGTGGGGTCGTCACGATATGATGATGATGATGATGATTAGTGTCTTATAATTTATGTTTATACTTATATCAATAACTCCTTTGCTGGTTCCCAACCCCAGCTGCCACCAGTCCAATAACTGATACTGAACAGTGTCCACCCGGAAGTGACCTTTCCAACATTGACAAAGTACGTATGTAATTTTCTGATAATCCGAAAACGTAATAATGAAATAACAGAAACTAATAAGCATGGAAATAAAATTAATTTAATTACGTGCTTTAAAATGATAAAATGTTGTGATTTTCTTCCAAGCGTGTATCTTTCAAAATTCATACAACTCTGTCTCAGTTCATTCTTTACAAGAAACTTTTCAAATTTCTTGTAAGGAAACCTTGTTTTCTCACAGAAGCAAGTTCATTTCCCGATTAATATTTTTTGTCAGCAAACAGAGAATAAATTGTCGGGGTCTTTTTCCTTGGCCTCCTTCTTCGAGAGAGAGGAGAAGAATGGTCCTTTCTGGAGGAAGGAAAGAAAAGAAAAAAGTTTGTATAAAGAATAAAGACGGTTGTCATTTCGTATAAAAGTCATACTGTTAAATCTTATCCGATTCTGGGTGTATTTGAGATCTTTCCAACCATTTTGAAAAAAAAAAAAAAAGGAAAAAAAAAACTCTTCCGAGAGGGAGGGGTTACTGCACACCTACATACATTCAAGAATATTCAGGCATGTGTAAACCCACGCACATATACACAACCATCTTCACAGGCAAAACTTAAGAAAAATACGAAGTATAATCAAAAAGTATCGAGACTCAACTTTCGAATTTTATAAAATTTGTTTATATATATATATATATATATATATATATATATATATATATATATACAGGGTGTTCGGGGTAAATTTGACATACTTATATTTGGTTATTTTTCTTTGGTTGGAGGTATTGACACACACTATGCAACATTTAAAAGCTTAGACCCTTCTTCATTCATATACATGATGACAGATAGAATGGATGACTGGAACCCACCTGAATCATGGAAGAGAATAACTTGTATCATGATCATCTGCACCGGCCATGAAAATAAGGAGATTATGGTTGCTGCCCAATTCTCCCTGAACACTGTAAAAATAATCAGGCATGAACTGGAGAATTGCAATGGAGACTACAAGGCTGTGGCTAGAAGAAAGCAACATAACAGATGATCTGATTGCGTTCGTACAGCAGAATTCCTTGAAAATCTGCAGAGAAAAGTGTTGGAGGACCCTGGCAGCAGAATCCGGGCTTTGTCACGTGAATTGAATGTTCAGTTTCTACTATGAAGCTTGCACTTAATGAAGACCTTTGCTACTACTCATACAAGCGTCGCAGAGGTCAACTGCTCCCAGAAAAGGTCCGTGAAAATCGCCTGACAAAGGCGAAGAAACTTCTGAGCAAAGTGAAATATCCTACTGAACCACAAACAATCGAAGGTACAACACACAGAATAACAGATTCCTTGCATATAGTCAAAGGAACTCCTCGTGTTATGCAGACTAGATTTCCCCAAACTGTGATGGTTTTCGGATGTCTGTCCTTTGAGGGTGATGTGATGCCTCCGCATTTTTTCAGAGAGGGTATCACATTGAATTCAGATGCCTACGTGGAGTTACTAAACACTGTAGTCAAGCCCTGGATAACAAGGGTAGCCAATGGTAGGCATGGCAGCAGGATTCGGTCCCTGCCACACCTCTGGGGAAAAGTCAAAAATGGTTGTCGGCGAATTTTTACGACTACACCAGTCCCAATGTTTAGGCTCCGAACTCCCCAGATCTTAACCCCATGGATTATTATGTATTGAACGCTGTTGGGAAAGACACCAATCGCCGTGCCAGTACTATAAAAGCCCAGTTAATCGACAGAATTAAGTTAGTTTTTGAGACCCTTCCCAGGGAAACTGTAACATCAGCTTGCTCCAGGTTCTGGAGCAGGATGAGGCTATGATCGACGCTAATGGCAGTTATGTTCAGTGAAACTTGTTGACAGTAGTGTAATTTCCGTGCCTGATGAATTTCTTTACAATCCATTAAATTTTGTACTTACCAAGCACTTTTTTCCTTTTCTTTGTGAAACAATCAAATCTATGCCGAACACCCTGTACATACTAACCTCTCTGTGCGAGTAGGATGTGACTCAAGGTCAATTTCTTCAATGGGGTTTAACAGATTTGAATTCAGAATTTTCCTTCTCGAGTTGGTTGCCTAACCAAGGCTAAAGAGCTCAGTATGCTCTACCATTTAGCCATATCAAGAGGGAGAATAGTTGGATGTATACCCTTCCCAATGGTATTAACAATCAGCTGATTTCTTAATATGTGAGTTGATCGTTGTGCCTAAAAGTTCCAATTCCAGAAATTCTGAGTTTTATATGGTAAAATGGCGTCTGATATGAAAGCAGAAAGAAGGAGTGTATTTTGAAAAAAATTAATGTTTTATCCCTTGTTTATTCCTGTATATAGGACCGGTTTAACACAGTTAGTAGTGCATCCTCCTGCTGAAATATCTGACATGGCAAAAATGTGTTAATGGTGGGAAGGTTCAGCCTCTAGTGCCATACCACCAATGTTGTAAGGGAACATTATAGAACCAGTGGAATTACTTTCGGAGTGCCCTTCTTACAATCAGAATATTCATCGTTGGCGAAAATACAGAGCTAATGAACGTGGGGAAAATAGTTTTGTAGCTGAAAAGTTACACTATTAGATGATGTTATTGTTCTCCTGATATCAATTTCGGACACATATCATAAGCAAAAGTATGAAAACAATTATCCCCCAACTATGGGTCAAATGGTACTACTTCTGTTATTCTACAAAGAATGGCAAAAGTTGGTATTAGATAAGCCACGATGAAGAATAATCAAGCCAAGTTCCAATTACCGTCGAATTGGGAAGACACGGCAACAAGCGGTTGTAACTGAATACAATAGTCCATTCATGCATTTGGGTGATTCCATTCCCTGAGTTCTGATTGGCTGCTTGGTTACTATGCTATTGTGGAGTTTTACAAATACCCTGTCATTCTGCAGTAGAATTGCGATGAGACGGGATTGTATTGAGTTACAACCGCTCGTTGCCGTGTCTTACCAATTTCAGGGTAATTGGAACGTAGCTTGATTATTCTTCATACCACCACCACCCCCATTGCGCGGGCATAGTGGCCTTTGAGGGGGGGTTAGTTCCTTTCGACCTGGCCGATTACAGGGGAGCAATCTTGATAATGCACGGGGTATTTTTGACGGCATTGGCTTAGGGATTGGAGTGACATTGGGTGAGGCTTGGTTCCTAGTTGATGTTATCATTCTTTTGGTTTGTGGGACATCCTCAAATGTTGGTTTATGGGGCTCAGGCAAAGCACTAGGAATAGGGACAGGGGCCACTGGTGCTTGGAGCTTCCTGAGGAATCGGCGATTCCGCAATGTGATCCTACCTGATCCATCAATCCTGATTCGGTATTGATGATTGAGGAGTGTTTCGATAACCCTGCCTGTTATGTCCCACCGACGGTTGTTTGGATGTTGTACAGACACTATGTCTCCCTTTTGAAGTGAATACAGTGTATGCGCTGTGCGATTGTATCTCTCTATTAGCAGTGCATTCCGCTGAGATAGGCTAATTTCGCGGTTTCGAGCCGCTGTTATCCACTTAGTATGCGGTTTATATAGTGCAGGTTGGGATGGTATGAAGTCACGCAGACGTCGGTGGAGAAGGGTTGTGGAGACGGGATTGTATTGAGTTACAACCGCTCGTTGCCGTGTCTTACCAATTCGACGGTAATTGGAACTTAGCTTGATTATTCTTCAACAGTCTGAGTGGGATATCGCCTGCTTCTTGCCTTTTTTAGTGTGAGGCCTTTCTCTTTTATGGGATCTGATGATGTTTGAAGTACGTAATCTAGGCATATTATAAATATATATGGTGCTAGCGTATCTCCTTGTGGGACTCCAGTTTCGATTTCAAAGAAATCTGTGTCTCCATCAGGTGATCGTATCATGGCTTTGGTGTTTTGATAGAGCATCATTATGGTGGTAACCGTTTATTTAGGGAGGCCGTAGACTAGTAGTATTTGTTCCATTTTCCCTCTATGTATGGAATCAAATGCTTTGGAGAAGTCTACAAATAATAGGGTTGCCTCGAGGTTCTTTGCTCAGACCCCTTCTATGATTCGGCGAATAGTCAGGATCTGGGAGGTTGTGGACCGATTTCTGCGGAAACCGTTTTGGTTCTTTCTAAGTATTTCAGGTCTAATGCGAGGAGAAGTACGTTATATATCTTAGCAGCTATAGCAGTAAGTGTCATACCTCTGTAGTTCTTAGCGATTCCTAAGTCTCCTTTTTGGGGGAATGGGAGGATGAAGCCCTTCGTCCATTTTTCTATCGGGTTTTGTATATACACTGCATTGTCTAAGTAGTATGTCATCAAAATTTCCTTATTTTCCAGACGTTTGGGGGGTATTTCGTCGAGTCCCGCAGCCTTTCTATTTTTTAATTAATGCTAAATATTTTAATAAGGTAGAAAACGGTTGTTGTAACACCTCATGATTTGGCTCTGATCAGATCACTGAAGGAGTAAATCAATTACGAGCGAAATAGTGAGACAATACATTTTTAAATCGCTGGTGGTGAGGCTCCAGTTCTTGATATCTGGTGTGTGTTGACTACCCCTTTGTTGCCATTGCTTCCAGTCTGGATTGAAACCCATACGCCTTAGTTAATGGAGATCTGACCACAGTGAGCATTACCGTCTTTAAAGAGTTGAAACAATTTATTCATCGACCGACAACACGACGTTTTACAGGGAAAACGAGAATTTTGCATGTTTATAAAAAGATAATGTGTTTGCGCAGTATGGAGTATGAATCGCGCGTTGGATTCTGGGAAATCGCTCAGATTCACTGTAGACGACGCTTGTGTTATTACGCCCTTGATGAGGATGAAGATGGTCCCAGTGGGTCTGTGTCGTTTCCCTACACGCCCATAAAAGGCATTCACTGTTTCTTTTCTTGCAAGTACAAACGCAACCAACACAGAGTGTACGACTGTGAATGGGGAAATATACAATGTTTGATTCATGCTGTTCACTGTTTTAAGCAGTCTTGCATATTTGTAAGAAAACCACTTTTGGATGTTTGTGGTGCTTAGATAAAGAAAAAGAAAATCATTAAAAAAGAAAATCACAAAAAAAAACACACAAAAAACCTAAAACAACTCTGCATTTAAAAGAATTATTAAACCTTTCAATTTTACCTCATTATTATTACAGATACGTTTTGTTTTTATCAACTAAAGCCGTGGTTTTCAACCTGGGGCCATGTGCGCCTGGTGTCCATATAACCTTGATAATATAGTTGGCAATCGGTAGAGAGTGTCTAATATCATTGAGAGGGCATATATATCTGAGTTAGGGTTGCGAGGATATTTAATCAACGGTGCCTGGTAAGTAGCAGTTTTTCGCCTATGCTATTTTCAAACTAAGACTTGAAAATGGCGATTATGAGGTACTTCATACTCTCCACACTTTCAGAATTTGAAAATCACAACTAGGTGCAGTTTAACGTCATACCCAGGACTCAGTCACCGCATTCGAGCACATATATGATAAAAAAGGTTTGAGGGTTGGCACCAGAGCAATACGTGACCAGCCGATTTATCATGTCGAAATCGATAGCCTCCAAGGAACTTCAAACAGAACCCTTTACTTAATCCATTAGTGGTAGATTGTTTTCATTCCGTTAACCATGATCGGGTACAAGTGATAAGCTATGTTAAGTATTTTATGTTATTTTCACCCGTAGTTAGGATTGAACCTGCAGTCTACAGATGATAGTCACTTAAAACTGTATTAACCCAAACCTTATAGACATTGGGTCATGTGTCCAACTGGTTATCGGGTTCGACAAGAAATACCTGAAGAAGACCAGAGGGCACATCGGCCGAAATGTCTATATAATAGTAAAGTTGAAGATAACAGTCCGAAAAATCTTAATACAAATTATCAAGCCTCATCTAAAATAGTAAAGCAGACTGGTCTTTACCCTGGGTTAGGCTACCGGTCTAGCTGAAGTGATTTCTGAATTAATACCAGCTTCCTGTCTGTAGTCGTGTAAATACATACGTGTTTAAATATTGACTTATAAGGAAATAACTATTAAATACAGAACCAACTATTCTTGTATGATTTCCTTACTGACTATATATATATATATATATATATATATATATATATATATATATATATATATATATTTATGTTTCACTATGTATAATTTTTGATGTTTTCCGCCCGTCAACTGGGTAACTGTTTTTTTCTCACTCCTTCTCTTTTTGATTTTATTTTGTCTTACATAAAGACTCTTTATTCAAAAGTAAAGTAACAGACACACATACATATATATGTAATAAACATATGTATTTTATATCAATGTACATAGGCATATATAAATATATTCGGATGTATAGCTCTATATAAAGTTCCATACCCATGCTCACAATTTTGCACATACATTTAATTACACATTTACACACACATGCACACACACACACACGCATGCACACGCGCACATATTTAGTGTGTTAAATAAGTATCAAGACACGTATTCCTCATACTTTCACTTTCTGACTAATACTTTTGTGAAAGGCATGAAACATTCTGACCCTGACTATGGATTAAATCAGTGGTTCCCAAACTTCTTTTACTACCGACTGGTTTTCGTAAAAAAAGAGACGTGACGCTTCTTACTGATGTCATCAAGTTTATTTTAATAAACAACATGAAACTGTACAAGGAAAAACAAATAACATTCAATAAAAGGATAATAGCAAATACTTTTCAAAGAAAAAGGGGTTCGTTACCTTACCATTTTCCGGTTAGGGATTCATACACCGCAGAAACTAATGGTCAGCACAAAATGAAATTAATAAAACCCACTAAACAACTCTAAGAATGGATATTGTGGTTGTAATTAAACTTATAAGCAAAAATAACTATATAAAAATAAGACATAAATAACTGGTCAATTTGGCGATAGTTACAGTGCCTTCTTGGCTTTCCAATAGATTCCTAGCGCTCCCCTCACCCTCATACACTCATGCCTACACATTTTTTTGTATGCTTCAAATTGAGAACAACGACATGTGGTAACTGCTTCACCACTGTATAATTTGAATTTTGACTGATTTTGGACTACGTAACATAACTATGCATTCGTTTATAATTCTTATGTCAATTTTATTTTGCATACGTACTTCTATAACTTAGTATTTATGGCATAGTTTTGTCATTTAGATTTTAAAAGAAAAAGTTTTATATCATTGATTTATACATTTATTACATTTTTATTTAGCCTTTCTTATGGAAAATAAGGCGCAAAAAGTTTTGTTATCGACGAGATGATTAAAATCCAGAAAGGATAAATAAATATCCAAATTAAAATACTTCGGCATTTACAGCTCAAAAAACGTATAAAAGTGCTCACTAAAAAGACGTAAACATGCGATTAAAAACCGAATGGTCTAAAACTAATATATATATATATATATATATATATATATATATATATATATATATGTTGAAAGAATGAATAAAGGAAAGAAAGTATAGAAAGGATAATAAAGGATAATTTTAATCAATATCACTTACACGTGTTTCGGTCAGGAGTTTATCTATGTGTACAATATGTAAACTATTATTATTTTTAAATTAACAAATGAAATGAAATAATAATAATAATAGAAAAAATGTAGAAGTGTTCCGCACACAAAGAAACTTCGACCTTCATCAGAGTGAATCCTTATTTAAAAAAGTGAAAAAAAAAAGTGAATCCTTATTTTAAATAAGGATTCACTCTGATGAAGGTCGAAGTTTCTTTGTATGCGGAACACTTCTACATTTTTTCTATTATTATTATTTCATTTCATTTGTTTATTTAAAAATAATAATAGTTTAAATATTGTACACATAGATAAACTCCTGACCGAAACACGTGTAAGCGATATTGATTATAATTATCCTTTATTATCCTTTCTATACTTTCTTTCCTTTATTCATTCTTTCAACATACCGTCGGATTCACTTCCAGTTTCATCTTGACA
>CM042137.1:88878574-88913574 GCA_023376005.1 Doryteuthis pealeii | reverse complement strand
TATATATATATATATATATATATATATATATATATATATATACAAACACACATATACATATGTTACGCTTACACACGCACACAAATAGATGCATACATACATACATAGTGGTTGTACTCGTGGTTATCCATGTAATACGTGTACAATAAGTGGACAAATTTAAAATAGAGATAGCATACTAATGTTATAAGTTGCTGTCGATTACAATTTCTGTTTTCAAACTTCATTGATGAATAACTAGCCTTAATAAAAATAAATTAAGTATAAGATTAAAAATAACAAAAAGATCCAGTTTTATGAAGCTTACTTTTGTATATATATATATATATATATATATATATATATATATATATATATATATATATATATATTATGTGTGCTACTTTTATATGTAAAGTGTAGAGTGCTCCAAATCATTGATAGAACATGCATATCTACGTTTGGGTTTGCAAAGACATGGAGTTAATGGCGTTTGATAACTGACAGTTTGTCGCCTTTGCAAACTTTGTTTGAAAATGACATTATATATATATATATAATATATATATATATATATATATATATATATATATATATATATATATGTGTGTGTGTGTGTGTGTGTGTGTGTGTGTGTGTGTGAGTTTAGGTTGTGTGTGCATATGTGTGAGTGAGTGTCAGTCTCAATTTTGGGAAAATTTAGTTGTTTTGTTTGATTTTCAATAAATTGAATTTTGCCGTTCTCCGAGAAGGCCAATATTGATACCAACTCTATCACAACCGAGAATAATTATAAAAAAGTATCAAACTCATTGATGATTAAACAAACAAAAAATCTAGAAAGAAACAAAAGAAAAAAGTTATAAAAAAGAAAAGATTTGAAATGAATAATAAAACAGTTATTTATTTTTAATTTAATTTTTTCGATTGACTTGATTTTTATAAACAATGTTTAAAGAGAAATATGCAAATTAGCTAACCCCATAAAAGGAAAATAGGTATTTAAGTTTGGCATTTCGGGTGCACTCAGTAATTAATCAAATTTTGCGAAATCGGCTAACTATTGTGCCAAGTAAAATAATTGAGAAGAAGAAGAAGAAGAAGAAAATACGGACCCTGTTGCAGACGAGGAGGGATGCCAAAAGAAAAAGAGAAGGAGGAGAAGAAAAAGTAGGAGAAGGACGGTAGGATTTACTGAAGATTGGTTGGTTTCTTTGTTTAATGCCATATCAACCTCCGTGGGCCATTTGATGCCAAATCCATCCCTGTAGGAGAACAGTAGTGGTACTATCTAACACATAGCTAGGGGATAAATGGGTTCATGCCTTTTACAAAGGTTTTAGTACGACGTAAATGACTATAATTCAAACTCACTTACTACGATGTCGAAGTCTAGCACGTTAGCCACTACACTACGGGAAATCCCCGTTGTACTGAAGAACGGATAAAAGGAGAAGGGAGTTTGTGTTAAAACAGAAGAACAAGAGGACAATAACATGAAGTTAGAAATAACAATAAGAAGGTGAAATTGAGGTAACAGAAGAATTATTAGAATAAATTATTAAGATATAGTAAGAGAAACAAAAAAAAATTATAAATGGAAGGAGAGAATGAAACGATAAGACCAATGTTATGATTTTTGTGACCATTTTTATGCTACAGGGGAGAGATCCCTTGTATTCTTAATGAAAAATCCTTCGTTGTTCTTTAGTGTTAGGCAGAATCCTTAATTGTTCTTTGGTCTTCCTTAATGTTAGGTAGAATCCTTGGTTGTTCCTTGGGGTTCCTTAGTGTTAGGTAGAATCCTTGCGTTCCTTAGTGTTAGGCAGAATCCTTGCGTTCCTTAGTGTTAGGCAGAATCCTTGGTTGCTGATCCTTTCGTCCGTGTCGAATACGTGCAAATGAAAGGCTTTTAAGATCGATGATAAAATAGTTAACTAACTCCAGATGTCGATTGGCTGCTTTAATCCACGCGCTTGCGCAGAGTCTATAAGTTTAAGTATTCCAGAGAAGATCAACAACAACAACAAATGAATGAAAAAAGGAAGAGGATAAACGGTTTTTAAAATGAAAAGTCTACGTAAATGGAATAGGAAAAGAAAGACAAAGAAATAAGAGAATAAGAAGAATATAGTCAATCTCAGTTTAGTACTATGTTTTATTCCACACACAAAAATCAGCAAGGCATAATACAGTATAATCAAGTACAGTGCAAATAGTACTAAGTTTTAAGAAACACGAAACCAAAGAATAACGATACCGCATTTAAATGAGGGTGATCTCATAGATAAGGTATCCAGAATCTTTAGAAATCACAGAAACGTTCATTGTCTATTGTCAATGATGTTTACACCATTTTAAACCGCCTTGTCGGCTGGGGCATTAGAATGCACCGACTGCACCTCTGCAGAGGGTCAAGACTCCCCCAATGGGGCCACCTGTTGGCCGTGGGTGGCGACCCGTGATGCTTAAGGATAGAGCCCAGGTGGATGAGCAGTTCATTACATGCAATACTCCACTTTAGCCCTATCTTGGGCTAGACGGGCAGTCGGAGAGGCCCCCTCCGATCAATCGGCTGGTCACGTCAAGCCCTAGCACCTATGGTTTTCCCAACCCTATTGCCCTTATGGCAAGCCCCAACCCCTTTTTATCATATGGGTGCTAGAAGGCGGTAGCTGCGGGTCTACACGTCGTGGGAATTACGTTAAACTCTATCTGATGGTGAGGTTCCAGTTTTGGAGGTTTGGGGAATGTGGAGTACCCCTTCATCACCATTGCTCCCTGGTCCACTCTGACCCGGTGTGGTAGTACCTGTCAGGGTCCCATCTATGGGTTAAATAGAAAAATGTATTTATAAAAAAATTGTATTATCCATTAAGAATTGATTTATTTCAAAACTTTATCGGCATTAAATGACCCACTGAGGTTGATATGCCGTAAAACAAAACAAATCAAACCAAACCAACCATTTTAAACATCTATCTAATTTTCTATCTAATCGTTATTTCGCTAGATGCATTTTTGTAGTCGTTGTGGCAGTTTTTGTATGATAGGGACCTCCAATTTGCTCTGTAAAATTTACCCCCCCACCATGCATCAATAAAGAAAATAACCCTGTTGTAAAAAACGGACGGTTTTACTTATTCTTTAAGATCACGGTGAGTAGTCTTTCCCAATCGGATAATTTGATCTATGAATTATGTGTTTTTCTTTGTAACTTTGTAACTCCTTATGTTCGTTTTTTTTTTTTGCGAGATTTTTAAAAAAAGTTAAAAAACTTTTACGTTTCTTCCTTCAATATTGCCTAAACTAATCACGTGACATATTTTGGTGGAAGCTATTGTATGCCCATATCATACCAGCTCACATCAATGTGATCGATGAAACATTGAACCTCGTCGTCGTTGCAAACTCTCTACACCATTTGTGGACAAATTTGACATCCATGTACAACTCGCCATACATTTTCGTTAATTGGCGATAAATTTCAATGAATTTTCAATTTTGATGTGTGCGATGTTATTATTTATTTATTATCATCTTAGGGTATTGAAAATAATTGTTTTATTTGTGGAGACAGACACTGTTTGTATTTTTTCATTAATCATTATTTTACATTCATTCATTTCTTCATCACTTTCTCTCTTTACTACTATCATTACTGTGTATTAAGTACGGGGGTAATCCCAAATGTAATGTCTCCAAAATATTTAGAAATCACAGAAACGTTTATTGTCTATTGTCAATGGTGTTTAAATCATTTTCAAGTTCCAGCATATACCTATTTTTCTACATAATGACTATTTCAGTCGATTAATTTTTGTTGACGCCGTGGCAGTTTTTCGATGCCCATGTCATACCAGGATACCACTATGTCGTTGAACCTTGTCGTAGTTGCAAAACTTGCGGACGTTTTTGACATCCATACTCTTCTCTTAATTGGTGATTAATTTCAATCAGTTTAATGCCTTTTGCGTTCAAAAACCGAATAAATGTGAACAGTTGGTGGTAGTGATGATCGGGAACTCCATCAGAAACAACTGCCAAACTAAGAGTGTGGCAGTGAGGCACATGTGGAGACAGGCGCCGGTGCATGTTCAACAAAAACGCGACAGTGTTGCCAATAGCCGCACGAACAATTTCCCTGCATCACTAGCGCTTTGGAGACCTTACTTTTGGGATAAACCTCGTTCAAACTAGAGAAAGGGGAGTTAAAGGGATATAAGCAATATCACTACACAGATAAAAAGAAAAGAAAAAAAGACGTAAATATAAAACATAGGAAGAATGTTTGAAATAGAATAAGAGTTCAACGGAAGAGGAAAAAAACGTGAAGAAAGAATGCGAAGACGGTGAAAGAAAAAAAAAATGATGAATAGAAAAAGAAAAAGCTAAGAAATAAGAAGGTCACATGCAAGCGACATGAGAGATTCCAACTATAAATCCCAGAAGCCAATACGAGACGAAACAAAATCAAAACCAACAAAATGTTTTGAAATCGACCCAAGGTACTCAAAATAAACAATTCTGAGAGTCTGACAGGAAACGTAGGCATTGGTTCGTTTTTGGATTCAAGCTTCGTGCACTAGACGAATGTTTGCTGCGCACCAGAATTATGTCCCCAAATGAGTCAACCGCACCTCTACCGGTGCTCGCCTTTTTCTAGTTCTCTGTTTATTTCTGAAGTGACTTTCTAACGGCTAGAAAATTTGGTTCAATAAAAAAAAAAAAGAAAGAAAAAAACAATAACATCCTCATATGACAGACGGGTAATTTCAAGCCAAATCATCCAGGCCATGTCACCCACCCACTTCAATTTTTCTGAAATTTTGTCCAGGAGTGGACTATGTTAGACTTATACAATCCCCAAAATTTGACCTTCAATTCTAAAAATTGACGGAGTTATGTCGATTTTTATCTCTTCAAATTCTTGGGGGAGGGGAGAAAATGGTGACTTTTTGTAATCTATTTTTGTGTGTAAAATGAGTTCGAGAACTTCCCTACTTCTAGAAATTGGTTTATAAAAGCATTTTTACCCAAAGAATCCAAAAATACTATATAAAACATCTTAAAGTCAAACAATTTTAAGTTATTGATGATTTTACTTTTTTCTGGTTGATTTGACATGGAATTTCCCAGACATTAAAATCAGAAAACCATTTCAGTTGTCAGTAATCAAATATGCCTTAGTTTCTTTGTTTAATGGCATATTAACCTTAGTAGGTTATTTAATGCTAAAGCTATCCTTGTAAAAGAACAGTAGTAGTACTATTTAACCAATAGCTGGGGGGATAAGCGGGTTCGTACCTTTCCTAGGGTATTAGTCCAAAAATGAACATAACGCGATTGGAGTACGAACTCGCTTACTACGAAGTTGTTATAAAGTACGTTAGCCACAAAGCCACGGGTCTTGCCCCACCGCAATTTTTCCATGGAAGTATTAGCTCACCAAATTTTAAAATAGAAATCAACAACAATTCATCTCAGAATGCTATTTATAGTCTAAAATCGTGCAGTTATTAGACATTACGTAATCTATGGAAATCCCGAAGGTATAATTGTTATGTGGGTGCGAACAAAATTGATCGAACAGAAACGTTAGTAAACCACACTTATGTATTTGTTTTATATTCTGTGGCCGATTTAGCTCAGTAGATAGAGCATCCACCTCCTTGTAGAAGAACAGTAGTTATACGATTTAACCCATAGCTGGTAGGATGCAGTGATTCATACCTTTCCATAGGTAATAGTCTGAAAGTGAACACAATAGCTTAACAGAGTTCGAACTAGCTTACTACAATGTCACAATTCGGAACGTTAGCCACTACAGAATCTCCCTGGTCTAACAATAGGCCACTTTATATATATATATATATATATATATATATATATATATATATATCATGTCACGCAAGTTGCACGGATATCCATGACAATCTCTCGCCAACCTTCCCTATCACTCATTGCCCCTGGGAGGTTCTCTGCGCAGCATCCAGAATCCTCGCATAGATGGTCAATGTAGGTCCTTAGTGGGCGTCCTACGTTAGCATGTCCTTGTGTTAGCTACCACAGGAGAACGTCGCTTATGAGTTCGTCCCCGCTTCTCTAGCAGTGTTCTGCATGCCTAGTCAGTCTCAACTGGATGGTTTGTGAATGGGGGGGGGCAGGTGACCATAGTTGCTTCTTTGTGGGGTGCTGCTTCCACGAATTGTTCAGGACTGCACGCAACATTCTTGTGAAGGTCCCATATATATATATATATATATATATATATATATATGTACAACTTAATAGTTTTAAGGAAGTCTTTATTAATTAAATCAATGAACAATTTTCACGTTTGTGTTTTTTACTCCTTTGTTTAATTTGTATTCCTTCTACTGAGACTATTATTAGCACTGTTTTCCATAAATAATAACTTGGTTGAGCAATCACGATTTCATATTCTATTCCAATGTGTCAATATTTTTCCCTGGAAATTATTGCAGCAGACTGCATAGACATATTTTGCAGTTGGCAATAAAATGCTTACTGTTTGCTTTAGGCTCGCAAAGGTTTCACACTTGAAACAAAAAGTCAACTGTATTTCCAATTAAGAGGCATTCTCTGTTCCCCAAAAGAGGACATTGGTTCTTCTGTGTAGCGCCATGATATTACATAATGTCGGGGCGACACAATCAAATCAATGATTCTGTAAACATGTTTTATTCTAACTTGTGGGACTAGTAATTCCAGTTTTAGAAATCTCATCAGTTTAAATGAAACAGTGTTCTGTTCTTCATTTTTTTCTCTTCCTTCCTATCTATCCGGATCTCTTCATTCATTAGAAGAACAGGCTTGATGAGCAAAACGTAGGCAGAATCTCCAGCACCAACAGTTGCAATTTGCATTCAGATGAACGCCTCAATTCTAATGCGGGTTTTTTTGGCAAAAAAGACCGTGAATTAATAATTTATCAAAATATAAAAAATATACAAACAGTTCTGTGTCTGTCTCACTATCCCACTCTCTTCCTCTCTCTCTCACACACATACATATATATATATTATTACAATTAATCCGAAATTCTTGGGTTGCAATTCGGCAAATTGACCTTTGGCTTAGTCAGTTAAATGCAATTTTCAAGACAATAATTGTTTCGTATATATTTATAACATAATGGTGTAAATATTTTTAAATCCATTTTTTTTAATAACTGGGAAATTTTAGCCCCCCCCCACACACACATAAAGTTATTCTTTTATTTTTATTTCTATTTTATTTCTTTCCTCGCCCCCCGAAGGAAGAAAATAGAATAAAGGAAATTAAAAAATACATTTATGTATTATGAACCAGAACAACATTTTATATATATATATATATATATATATATATATATATATATATATATATGAGGAGGGTTCAAAAACGAATGAAAAGGGGAAGAATAAAGAAAAAAGTTTTAATTAATGTTTTAGATTAGTGTTAAAGTTTATATTAACCCGATTGAATAATTTTCATATTCAATTATTAATTTTTTCTTGTAAATAACGGCCGACATTTACTCCCCCCCCCCCACCTCGTTCTTTAGATTATTTATTGATCTATTCAGTTTCGCCAACGTTTCTGGGGAGGGGGAAGTAAATATAGATACCTATGCATACCTATATACTTATATATATGTATATATGAGAAAAGAAAGACAATGCGAGTGATTTTTTTAATGCCATAAAAATGTTAGTTTTACAATCTTATTTTAACACGATTAAATAATTCTATATTTGTTAAACGAGTTTTTAACTGAGTATATTTAGGAGCAATTTTAACAAACAAAAAACGCATGTCATAATTTACCATTTTCATCCGAATTAAACTTTTTAAATTAGGCATATCATTCTTTAACTATGTGTACAAATTGTTAGGCCCTTGGCATTTTGTAAGACATATAAGTTCACTTTCAAACAACGAGATATTTTAACTAATTGACAATTAGTTGACAATCTACTTTACACAATTGTTAAACTAGTTTTGACAAACGCATTTCTTACACGTTATTTTCATTCGGATTTAATTTTGACATATAAATCCAATATTCGCTTTTGACTATCAAAATATATTAACCAATAGATAATTATTTACTTTAAACATTTTCATCCGAATTAATTTTAATTTTCTTTTTCTTCTTTAGAAAATCTTTTTTAAGTCAGTCAGCTGCATTGCTTTTCAAAAATTTAAAAACTTGAATCCCATAATCATTTTCGACCATTGGAAATATATATATGAAATAAAAAAGAAAAAGGAAAAAAAATGTTTGTATCTTTTTAGTTCGGCAAAATTTAATAGTTAAAATACAGTTAGTTATTACTCATATTCTTTTCTGTCTCAAATATTCAGGTATTTTAAATCGTACCTCGTTTGCCTCAGGTAACTTAATTGTCTTTGTTATTTTTATAGAAAAAAAAAGTCTACTTACCAACAGGCCAATGTAATCCAAATGAATTATAAAAACAGAAAAAGTCTGGAAGACCCGAACCTTCCCCAATGAAACCAGTTAATAACATAACTGACCATAGCGCTACCCAGCACTGTTTAATCAGGCGTGTCTCAAATATATATATATATATATATATATATATATATATATATATATATATATATATATAATATAATATAATCGGAAAGAATGACGTAAGATATGTTTCGATAAATTAAAGAGCTTTAAAAAAAAATAGATTGGAACATCGTGATCAGCTCCGTCTAAATTTAAAGCAAAAACATCTAACTTCCGCTTTAGAAAATTTCATCGGTCAGTGTGGTTTCGTAGATAGCAGCAAGGCTGGGCTGGTATCACACTCAACCAAAACACAAAAATGTCTTCTTGATAGAATGCACAATTTGGGAGAAAACAAATCACTCACTGCTGACCCTCATCTATCGTCTACGATAGGAGACTCAACTATATATATATATATATATATATATATATATATATATATATATATACGAAGTGGACAAACTATTGATTTGAGATGGCGATAGCCAACAATTTTTGGAAGATTATGTGCTTAATTGAAGTCATACCTAATTTGAAAATTAATTAGTTATAATTAAATGAATTAGGCGTGCATATCGGTTTAAATGTAAGGCGTAAACAAATCGAGAAAAAGTCAATCTCTGTATGTACATTTCAACCTATTAGGCCTCATCAGCAGAGTTATAGACAGGGCAGTGCTTTGTGCATGATTCGAACTCTACCTGTCAGGCTGACATTACACAGTCCCCGTCTGTTAGCCTGACAGGTAGGGTTCGAATCACGCACAAAGCACTGCCTGTCTATAACTCTGCTGATGAGGCCTAATAGGCTGAAATGTACATACAGAGATTGATTTTTTCTCGATTTGTTTACGCCTTACATTTAAACCGATATGCACACCTAATTCATTTAATCATAACTAATTAATATATATATATATATATATATATATATATGCGAGGGTGGACGATGGTGATTTTCTTGACCAATGAAATCCAAGTACTGCAACATCGATTATATTGAAAAATAATCATCATTTGGTCATATCCCACGAGAGTATCTTGGACAGTTCATATATTTTTCAGTCAACCCTCACGTTTAAATATTTCTTTATTTATAAAGTAGTCGCGTCCATTGTGATATGAACATGTCGGCTTATAAATCAGAAAAGAGATGTCATTGAGCATTAAAATCGTGCATGCTCTTGGATATGGTTTTAACGAAAAAAACAAATTTAGTTTTTGATTTTTATTGATTTTAATCAATAAAAATCAAAAACTAAATTTTGTACTTTTTTTTGCCTGATATGATTAAAAATCAATCGATTTCCATTAGTAAATACAAAAACTAGCCTTTTGAAACGTAAAATCATTTCAAACCACTCCTGAGTTTAGGGTTAGAGTTTTTAAATAATGTTTTAAATGTAAACGACAAAACAAAAACAATTTTTTTCTAAATAAATGAATTATAATACGTGAATTCTTAGCTTCTTTTATTGTTAAAATTAAGTTCTCTTAGTCCTCTCCCCCCCCCCTTTCTCTGTCACTTCCTGGTGCTCCTAAAATCTTTTTAGTTAAGTCTTTTTAGTTCATGAACCAGACAGACCTCCTAGTATATATATATATATATATATATATATATATATATATATATATATATATATATATATATATATATATATATATATATATATATATATAATGAATTTATTGTGCATCAACTTTGCTCTCGTGAACGTTTTCTTTCTTTTTTTCCTTTTTTTATATCATGAAGCATAGGAAATGAACAAGCGAACAAAAGAAAAAGAAAAAACAACAAAAAACAGAGTTTCAATACCGACCCGTTGTTTTGTCCCTGTTTCGCATTATTTTATCCAATATTTTGGGTGACTGTCACCCTTTATCAGGGCATTACATGACTGTGTAAAAAAGTGAAATCAAACAAAGGCGAACAAATAATTAATGTGAAACGATTTGGCGTTGTTTAGCCGTTATTTTTCATTCAATATATTTTTCATTCAATATATATATATATATGGGTGGAGAGAGGAATACAAAAGCAAGGGATAGGAATAAAATCAGGATCCAGTTCAGTGGCTGGTTGACCAGAATAAGGCTCAGCTTCCGTGTTATATCGGTCATCCCAAAATACATTATTACACCTGAAAAGCCCTTCCAATGCTAAAACTTTATTTTCATTCTGTCTCAATGTTCTGACGATGGACACATAATTCAATCTTGGGTTCTAGTTCAGAGACAATTAGACAAAAACACGTTTTATTAGATAATCTCACCGTGAATTCTAATAAGCAAACTTGAACCGAATGTTTTCACAACTTTTAAATATAACATTTTTGAAATTCAGTCAGAGTTGCCAACTTGAAAAATAAAACAGTCCGTCGGTTTACTATCGATATAAAAGAAGAAATAAAGAAAGATCGCAGGAATACAGAGAGAGGGGGAGTGAGAGTGTGCGTGAGAGAAAGAGAGAGAGAGAGAGAGAGAGAGAGAGAGAGGAGAGAGAGTGGAAAGGAAGAGAAGGAAGTAAAAAAAATTCGAGGCTAAAAGGAAGACGAAAATAAAAGATAAAAACAAAATAAGATATAAAAGAGGAAATAAAGAAGAAAAATCGTAGGAATTCAGAGAGAGAGGGGGGGGGCTTGAGATAGAGAGAAAAAGAGTGGCAGAAAGAAAGAAAGAGAGAGAGGAAGGAGGGGGAATGGAAAGAGAAGATTGAGAGGAAAAAGGTGAAAGTAAAGAGGAATTATTAGACAATAAAACGAAGAAAAAAAGAAAGAGAAAATGAATTCGAGATTAAAGAGAACACGCTGATAAAGGATAAAAACAAAATAAGATATAAAAGAGGAAACAAAGAAGTAAGATGGTAGGAATACAAAGAGAGGGGGAGTGAGAGAGGATATTGTCACTGATTTTCAATTTTTATTATTGCTATCTTTTATTACTTCTTAGTCATAAGCAGTTTTAAAAAGGGCTTGTTTGCTTAAGTCATCGTGCACCACACGGAGCAATTTCATCATATATATATATATATATATATATATATATATATATATAATTTTGTCAAAATAATTTGAAAAATTCGCTTTGTTATTTAATATTTTTCTTTGGTTTTTCTGTCTTGAAAGTCTCCACACCTAATTTCCATTGTATGTGTTTTTCAATTGTGGAAACAAAAACGACTTTGGGTGTAACTGTAAAAAGATTTTTTTGTGGATTTGGGCGGGGGATTCTATTTTCCTTTTCAATTGTCTCTCTTTCCTTTTCTCTCTTTTAACTTTTTTTCCTTCTTTTCTTTCTCAAAGTTCGTCGGGTATCCAGTCGTGACTGACAAACATGGAAATTGTCGGACATTGCCAAAACAGTTGGAGTTTGCTAAGGGTTATGAAGAGAGAACTATAATTTCCTTTTGACAAACCTCCGCGAAAGAATATGGAAATACAATTATTTTCCAAGTCACAGAACACACACACAGATATATATATATATATATATATATATATATATATATATATATATATATATATATATATATAACTGCTTGTCCTCGAGTGATGGTTCGCAAGCAAATTTCGCTGACCTTGCTACTGCGTTTGAATGTGAGTAACCTAGGTTTTCTTCGTGGTAGGTGTGCCGCTTCACCTCAGAAATAAATCTACCTGGACTAGCGCTAGCAAAAGGGGGATAGGCTCTCTCGCTGTTCAGCTGATACCGACAATAGGCTTGTTCACAGAATTCATTTATTATTATAATTATAATTATAATTATTATTATTATCATTATTATTATTATTATTATTATTATTATTACAGTGATTTTTCGCACTGTCAGATTTTCACAGAAAACACGCACACACACACACACACAGATATATATATATATGCACGCACGTCTGTCAGATTTTCACAGAAAACACACACACACACACACACACACACACACACACACATATATATATATATATATATATATATATATATATATGTGTGTGTGTGTGTGTGTGTGTGTGTGCAGGCACGCGCGTCTGTCTGTGTGTGTAAGTGAGGAAAATGGAAGTGAATCTGGCTATTATGTTGAAAGGTAAATGGAAAAAAATGTTGAACGGATAAAAATTTATTTATTGAAATGCCAACGTGTGTTTCGACCAAGATTTTTTACATTGTATACATAGTATCCTATTTAGTGTTATTTAAATATAAGAAAAAATAAAATAAAAAAAATAATAGAGAAACGTAGAATTTGAGTATACGAAAAGCGGTCTTCTTCGGGGCAGGACATTTTGATTTTTAAAATAAAACGGTGGGAATACAGAAAATTTCGATGTGTTCGAAAAGGAATCTTTTTTGAATACTTAAGAGACGCTTTCTGTTTAAAAGTTTATGGAGATATTTGGTGACATATAACATTTCATGAAATAAGTTTAAATACCTCGTATATTTTAACCTGCGTATGGATTTTGAAACAAAAGCTGATTTTTTTTTAAAAAAAAGCTTGTATTTTTATTTATTTTTATTTTTCTAATATAAATTTCTGTAACTTTATATACTGTGAAATATCTGGAATTTTGTTTTTCTTTTAAATCTACACAGCAATAACCAAATACGTATTTATAGTACATTTAATTATTTAACTAAATTTTACTTGAATAGATAAAAGGGGAGAGAACTTCATTGTAGACTGACAATGACGATGTCCAGCAAATCTCACTCGATAAGAGTATCGAGTGCTCGATAAGAGTATATCATCAATGGTAAGAGACTTGCTCAACAGAAGGGAGAATTGATTTCATATAATTTCAAAGTGAAGTGGATTTAGAACATTTACAGAAAATTGTTGTGCCATAGAGACTTGTCAGAATCTAATAAAATCCACACCAAGGACGGGGGATGGTGTGATGCTGGTGTGTCCATAACCCATTTTTTTCTTGTCCAAACATATGCCTCTGCGTGGGTGCATAAACATATAGAGTTTTAAGATAGTTGGGTCGGAAACATTAGCATTCTTTTCCGCATATCTACAGCTGCACTTTTTCTTTCTCCTCCTCTCACTCTCTCTCTCTCCACACACACACACACACATACACACACATACATACACACCACACACACACACACACACACACACACACACATATATATATATATATATATATATATATATATATATATATACGTTGGACAGAAAAGTTCATAGGCTGACCAAGATATTTTCATGGAATGTGACCAAATAAGGTTTATTTTTCAACATAGTCCCCCTAACGATACACACATTTCTTCCATTGGTGCTGTAGTGCTTGTATCCCAGTAGTCCTAATATGAACTTTTCAGCTCACCTTCGTATATATATATATATATATATATATATATATATATATATATATATATATATATATATATATGGCTGATCAGGACGGATAATGAGAGAGAGAGGGGGAGGAAGTAACACAAGATAGTAAATAAGAAAAGTGTATATAAAGAAAGAGTGCTCAATTTTATAATAGCAGAGCAAGTTAGAAACTACATCTACCGTAAAGTCAGCGGAATGGTCTATTGTTGGCATCAACCGAACAGCAAAGGAGTCTGTCCTCTTTTCCCAAGCGCTAGACTAGGGAGATTGTTTTTGCATCTAAGGTGGATCGTCAAACCTACCATCAGCTCGATTTACCGCTAAGATCCAAGCTGTGCTACTCAGGCGCTTGTGGTGTAATGGATATCCTCACTAGGTTCTCCATACACGTGAACATGTGTCACATCCTACCAGTAACTTATGGATTGGTTGGTTGTTTGGTTGGTTGGTTTTTACGGGGTGCTAACCCATTGGGTCATTTTATGCCGAATACTTTTTTGTTTTATTCATTCTTGATGGGAACTCAATTTTTTAAACATATTTTTCTATTTAACCCATACATGGGAACAGAATGGACCTGGGAACAATGGTGATAAAGGTGTGCTCTACATCCTCCAGACTTCCAGAATTGGAACCTCATCATCAGATAGAGTTTAACGTAATATCCAGGACAATAAGACCCTCAATCAGTGCCTTCTAGCACATATATGATAAAAAGGGGTTGGGTCTTGCCATAAGGACAATAGTGTTGGGACAATTATATAGGTGCTAGGGCTTGACATGACCAGCCGATTGATCGGAGGAGGGCTCACAAACAGCTCGTCTAGGCTGAGTAAGGGCCAAAGTGGAGTGTTGCATGTCATAGCCACCAGGATTCCGTCTAAGCATCACGAGTCACCACCCACGGCCAACAGGTGTCCCATTGAAAGGGCATCTTACCCCTCTGCAGAGGTGCAGTCGATGTATTCTAAAGCCCCAGCTGACAGGGCTCTTATACCTACTCTTATACCTACTCTAACTAAAACCTTCAATTAAGATTTTAGCATTTTATTCGTCCAATCAGATATTATTTCCAATGATTAGTAAATGTGTACACACACACACACACACACACACACACACACACACACACACATATATATATATATATATATATATAACTAAAACCTTCAATTAAGATTTTACTCTAACTAAAACCTTCAATTAAGATTTTAGCATTTTATTCGTCCAATCAGATATTATTCCAATGATTAGTAAATGTGTACACACACACACACACACACACACACACACACACACATATATTATATAATATATAATATATATATATATGTGTGTGTGTGTGTGTGTGTGTGTGTGTGTGTGTGTTAATTATTTTCTTACGAATTGTAAAACAGAGTACATTTCCCAGGAATATAAAATAACATTCATTTATTTAGATTAGGATTTTTTAAAATCTTGGAATTGAGCAGTTTTGAGATAGTTTCCTTTCCAAATTTATTTTATTCATTTCAGATCGTAATTCACAAAAAGATCGAAAAAAAACCCGCAAAAGTATTTTGAAGAAATTGCATTAATTAGAAAAAAAAAGAAAAAAAACTTCTAAAACAACATCTATATTTGTACAAGGGTAATTCAATAAATCAGCTGAATTTTGCCAAATGAGTTGGGAACTGGAAGCATTGTTTATATTTGCATCATTTTCAAGGAAATCAATACTGATGAGTCTTTTCATGTCCCAGACTGTAAGCACTATCTTCTCTAATGACTGCTGCACCAGTATTTTTTCTTTACCGGAGAGTCAGTGTACTTCCACTCGATGGACTTTTTTTCGACTCGGTCTCGTAAGGGCAAACCGATTTGTAAATATTTTCTCACTAAAAAATGCTTCTCCGTACACATCAGATATTCTTCAATAAATTTCACATAGTTTGTACTTCTCAGCCACCAACGATATGATAACAGAACTCTGTTCGAGCACATGGTTCGACTTGAAGCCATTTTGTATAGCCTCACATCAAATATTTTTGCGAGATCAAAATTATTTTTAACTAGAAAATGCTTCTCCGTACACATCACATATACTTCTGTAAATTCCACATAGTTTGTATTTCTCAGCCACCAAAGATTTGATGACAGAAATCTGTTCAAGCACATTGTTCGACTTGAAGCTATTTTATATAGCCTCAAAACAATATTTTGCGAGATTGAAATAATTTTTTTTCATTCCAAATAATGCAGAGTTTATATTTTGCGAGATTGAAATATTTTTTTCATTCCAAATAATGCAGAGTTTACATTTATGGAAAAAAAGTTCTGAAATTTTTTTTTTGCGTTTTTAAAAAAACTTTCCCTTATTTAACAGGAAATGAGACAGACAAATAAGTTAATAGATATTGTCAATGTCATTTTGTAAACAAGAAGTTGGGAGGTGAGTTATCAATCTTTTTTATTTGTTTCATGTTTATCGTCATATGCTTTGAAAAGAAACCAGTAAATTTATGCATACATAAATATATATGAATACACATACATATTTATACATACATAATTACAAACATACACACACACACACACACACACACACACATATATATATATATATATATATATAGAGAGAGAGAGAGAGAGAGAGAGATGTAAGTTAATCCAAATGACTGATGATTCTATTTGGGATCATCGAAATCTCACTCTACAACCATACTTTATGCTATTGTAGGTGCACACCTATATACTCATGCAAGGATTTTCTTTATAAATCCCTAAAAAGAGCTCAATGTATAATAATCAATAAATTAAATTATGAAACCATCATCCCGTTTTTTTTTTTTTTTTTTAGTTTTTGGTCGAAATACAAATAACGGGATAACGGTTTGTTAAGTTTTTCTTTCTTTGAAAGTTATATATATATATATATATATATATATATATATATATATATATATATATATATATATATATATATATATATATGAATTTAACTTTTTTTTAAAAAACAAATGATGTTAATAGTTTGCTGACTATATGAGTATGTAAAATCAGAATAAAACTCAAAAGAGTTTGATGTAAAAATATATAAAAGATGTATAATAAGTATCAAAAATGTTCATGATATATACCAGCTACAAAAAATAAGTTAAAAGTCCACAGCACAATTGAAGAAAGGTGTAAAGTTTCAAAGAATTTGTATTGTTGACAAATCCGTAGTGTTGTAGATGAGAAAATCCAGATATTTTGTTTTTTCAATAGACAGTATGAAAGTAAATGGAAGTTAATCTGTCAGAATGAATTTAACATTTTTTTGAAAAAACAGATGATATTAATAGTTTGCTGACAGAATCTGTTTCGACCGTTTTGATAGAGCGGTCTTCATCAAGATCAACATATGAATGAAAGACGGAATAAATAACCGTTAGATAGGAGGTACAGACGAACGCTAGTGTTCGATGCTGGAATTTTTAAATATATATATATATATATATATATATATACATACATAAGCACCACGCACACACACATACGCTTACATTTACACACACAAGCACGCGCACACACACACTGAATTTGGAAGACCCAAGGCAGAACGAATGTAGCAGCCGCTAAGACAACTTCAGTTCCAGTATTCTTCTGAGGATGGGAATCTCTTCCCGAAATATTGAGAAATAAATGACAGGTTAACAAAAAACATCATAGTTACCTTCTTTTTTCTTTACACTCGCATTGTGACAGCCTTCAAAACCAACCAACAAACCAATATATATATATATATATATATATATATATATATAACAACACAAGCGAATTTAATCAGAAGATGGTTTTCACTAAACCAACGGACTTGTCACGTTTAACAGTACATTTTTCAAAAAAGAAAATTCTTTGTGGCTTGTCAAACACTTTGAACTTTTAAAATTCTTTTTATAGAAACAATTTCTTTCACAATACATTTTCTCCTGACGATGATCTAAGGTCAAAACTTGTTGAGAACAATTAAAAAATCAATAACATATAAGAACATTCCTCTGTTTGTCTTATCACTTTTTGTTCATCTCAACTCATCTCCTCTCATATATATATATATATATATATATAATATATATATATATATATATATATATGAGGAAAAATGAGTAAAGAAAAGAAAAGTAAATGGATAAAATGAATTTAACGATTGTGATATCGATTAAATTCATTTTATCCATTTACTTTTCTTTTCTTTTCATTTTTCCTCATATTGTCGGATGACGCACAGGTTTAAATAAAATAAGTGGTAAGTTTATTAGCCGACGCTGCAGTGTTTCGATCTGATGAGTAGATCTTCTTCAGGTCTTTTGTTGATATATGGAAGAGTAAAAAAAATTTGATCACAGACTAATGAGGAGGCTGTGATAGTCCTAGTTTATCAATCTGTTCAAAGGTGTTTTGAAAGGGAGTTAACGTTTTTAGAATAATTTGAAAACATCAACAGATCGAAACACTGCAGCGTCGGCTAATAAACTTACCACTCATTTTATTTAAACCTGTGTTTTTTCAAATTTCTCACTATACTGCATATATATATATATATATATATATATATATATATATATATATATATATATATATATATATATATAAACGAAGGGAAGAATTTACTGTTTGTTTCTTTTTTCCAATTCCCTTCATCTGGAGAAGAAAAAGAAGGTATTGAATTTTAAGTAAAGCCCGGAAAATTCAATTTTTTCCTTCGAGACTTTTCTGTTATGCACAAAAGCGTCTCATTTACTTTTAACCATAAAATGTTCTCTCTCTCTCTCTCTCTCTCTCTCTCTCTCTCTCTCTCTCTCTCTCTCTCTCTCTCTCTCTCAATCAATCAATCAAACCAATAAAGATAATTTGAATAAATAAAATCCACCATTAAAGTGAACAAATCGTGTAACTTAGATTAATATTCAGGAGTTTTATAAAAATACTTTAAAAATAAACATAGTAGAATTTTGAGATTGCAATGTGTTTTTTTATTTGTTTGTTTTTTTTTGTTTTGTTTTTTTTGTTTTTTTTGTTGGGGGGGGGGAAAAAAAGAACAAATAAAAAACACATTAATTATAATCAAATTATATTATATATAGATTATATATATTTTTTAAAATTATACATAAGTATCATTTAAAAAAAGAGTGAGAAAGTTAAATTAAGATTATTATAATTTTTACATATTGAACTGTTTGTAACAGCTCTTAAGTGAACATCAAACGTTTTAATAGTTTGATTAACATATTATGTTATATCCAAAGGTTCTGCTGATAATAATAATAATAATAATAATAATAATAATAATAATAATAATAATAATAATAATAATAATAATAGTCCTGGAGACCTGAGGAGATTTGTTGTGACTCAGACTCCAGTGAAATACCATTATCTAATGCTGATGTGAAAAACATATAATTACTACTACTACTACTACTACTACTACTACTATTATTATTATTATTATTATTATTATTATTATTATTATTATGATGATGTTTTCACACCTGCCGTAGGTTGTGGTTTACTGGAGTCTGAGTGACAGCAATTTCCTCAGGTCTTCAGGATTCTTCTGAGTATTCTAGCCGATCCCAACAGTGCTGTAGTTTGGATGGTCTCGATTCTTCTGAGTTAAAATCCACACAAATTCTTTTTCTTTGGGGAGCGTTCCAAATATTATTGTTATTTTCACTTCGTTTGAGTTTTTCACATCAGCGTTAGCTGATGGTATTTCACTGGGGTCCAGGTATTTGTCCATCTTTTTGTTTTCTTTCAGCTTCACTCTGTGGTCTGCTGGAACCGTAAAGTCCACCAGTTGGAAAGTTCTCATTTTTTTGATAATCAACACTAGGTCTGGTCTCCTGGTTGGGATAGGGTGACCCGTCTTTATTTCACAGTCCCAGAGAATTTTATGCATATACCATTTTGTTGTATGGTCAAAATTTAACTTTTTGCATTATTCCCAGTGGATCACCTTTCCAAAACAGTCGTGTCTAATTATTATTATTATTATTATTATTATTATTATTATTATTATTATTATTGCAGATGATGATGATGATGATGATGATGATGTTATTTAATTCTTGAAACCGCTGACCGCTGAAAGTCATCTGCGTCCAATCAAAAGTGATCTAAAACTCAGAGACGTAACTTGCTGATAAATCCCTGATAGTAACGGTCGAAAAAAGGGACGTCAGTTTTCAAGCGAGTCACGAAATGCGGTTTTGATGAAAAAAAGAAAGTTCATATTAAGAAGATAACTCTTAAGTTTTGTGGGATTTTTTTTAGTCTTTTTTTGGGTGGGTGGGATGGGAGATGTAGTCCACATTCCAGTACACCATGGAGGGTCTCTCAGTATCCTGAGAAGGGGAAAAATGGGTTAGGGGTTTGCAGCAGCGGTAGAATTCAAGAACGTGGGAATGGAGCAAGGAAATAATCTTCCAAACTAATTTCTAACAGGGTGGCCGAAAATGCAACATTATCCAGAAAAGTGTCTATCTTTATATACAGTCTGATTTGAAGAGATAATATTAACTTTTAGATCGAAGTTTTATACAAATACTGACTGCACAGAGATATAGAATAAAATAAATGTCCCTGCTCAAATGTGCTTATTGGGAAAGCCATTACTATCACCATGACTACTTCTAATCATCCATCACAGCGGCTCCAGCCTGAAATATTGATCAACCAGGGGGGAGGGATAAAAGTTTAGGTACCAGACATATATACCGAAAGGGGGGAGAGGCTTAAGGAAATATTGTGATATTGTAAAAAGTACCTGGTACCTCTAAAACATGTGGGAAACAGTGTGGCAAAGAGCCAGGGCACCCCACGTATGCAGGTATGACACAAGGTCGTTTCATATGGGACCACCCACGAACCGAAACTCATGGGATGGCGGGTGCAAAAAATGCGTAGATCCTGTCAGCATTCCCTCCTCAAGGGGGTGCATCAGGCACTGCGCATTAAAGCCAGCCCTGCCCCTTTAAATCAAAGGGGCAGGTGTTGCATGCGGAGATGCCCCCTGGGATCACGCCGTTTATTTAACACACAGGTCCAGTGGCCGAAGTCACCGGACAAAGAGGTAGGATGTCATTCCTAAAATGAGGTAAGGAAGCGAGTACCCGGTACTATTAGAATTTTTGTAATATAACCATTGTACTTCAATAAAAAAATAAATAGAATTATTCTTATTAATTATCAATATAACTCCATTTCCATCTATCAAATTTGAATGTCAATTAAATTCTAAAATGGCTTGATTGATTAAGTAAAATGTTAAAGTTAATTGAAAATATATAAGCAAGGAGTGGCGACCCAGAAAGAGAGAGAGAGAGAGAGAGAGAGAGAGAGAGAGAGAGAGAGAGAGAGAGAGTGAGAGAGAGGAGAGACTCATTAAAATCTGTGCTATGACATTTTTGCTGAATTTTTTCAAGTCTTTGAGAGAATGAGCACCCACCAAATTTTACCGAATTCTCATCGGATTCTAAGCACCAAATTCTCAAACCAATTTAGAAAAACCGGTGTCATGTTTTGCACTAAATGCCCCAGATTTATTCTACGGATGTTCTTATCAGCAAGTCAAATGAAATCCTGCAAAGCCAGGGGTGACTCTGCAAAAAGAGTGTTTTTTTTTCTTTTCTGAAATTGCTTCAATCCGACAGTGTTATCATGCTCCCTGTATCCATTTAGTTTCCATGGAAATAGATGGATGGCAAAATAGATAATCCACCCTCTCACTTTCTTTGCCTCTTTGTCTCTGCCTGCCTGTCAGTCTCTCTCTCTCCCTCTCTCTCTCTCTCTCTCTATATATATATATATATATATATATATATATATATTGGAAGCGTGTGTTGTAATGGCTAGATTCGAAGGAAATGGACTCATCACCCTGATTTCACGCCAGAACAGAGAAAGATATAGAACAGTAATAATACTAATAATATTATTGTTAGATGGAAAATAAAGGGTCTACCATGGTTTCAATCAAATTAAAATGATTTCCTCATGACCCTAATCTACGTTAATTTAACTAAGGAATTAAATCGACTTAGTTAACATAGAGTAGGGTCCTGAGGAAATCATTTCAATTTCATTGAAACCACGATATACCCTTTACTTTCCATCTAACAATAATATTATTAGTATTATATATATATATATATATATATATATATATATATATATAGAGAGAGAGAGAGAGAGAGAGAGAGAGAGAGAGAGAGGGAGAGAGAGAGGACAGACAGACAGACACATAGACAGAGAATGGTCTCTCTCTCTCTCTCTCTATTTATCTATCTATCTTCTATCTATATCTATATATATATATATATATATATATATATATATATATAACTTAGAGATCTTGCATTATAGACTATTTCTTAGACAAAAATGTCTAATTCTCCATCAGATGAGTCGGGAGAATTATTTTTGTCTAAGCTCCCTGAAATAGTCTATAATGCAAGATCTCTAAGTATTTATTTAAATATAAATTTGCTCTGTGACTCTAACAATAAGAGCACACATTGAGCTCTCAAACTGCGACAAGTTGTTTTAAAAAAACCTATGTCGTATTTCTTCTCTGGACTTTATTATATATATATATATATATATATATATATATATATATATATATATATATAATAATAATAATAATAATAATATTATTATTATTATTATTATTATTATATTATTATTTATTATTATATTATTATTATTATTATTATTATTATTTGCTTGGGCATCTCACTTTTTACCATCTTCTTACATCAACCTTTAAAACAATAAATATTTGTAGTGGACTGACGCAGCTTTAAAATATAATTATATACTGATCAAATTCTGTTAGATATTTGGTTGGCAAAGAGTTAAAATGATCGAGCTAAGCTCGACATTATTATTATTTTCGCTCCGTTTGAGTTTTTCGTGTTAGCTGATGGTATTTCACTGGAGTCTGGGTGACAACAAGTCTCCTCAGGTCTCAAGGACTCTTCTGAGTATTCTAGCCGATTGATACAATGCAGTAGTCTGGATGGTCTCAATTCTTCCTCTGAATTCCAAATCCTCTAGTTATTTTTTCCAAGTTTTTGGGACCGTTCCCAGAGCACCAACTACAATTGGTATCACTTTCACCCTCATATTCCACAGCTTTTTCAATTCTCTGGTATGGTCCAGGTATTTATCCATCTTTTTCTTTTCTTTCAGCTTCACCCTGTGATCTGCTTGAACCACAAATCCACCAGTTTGCAGGTTCTCTTTTTTTTTCTTTTTTTTATAATCAACACTAGGTCTGGTCTCCTGGCTGGGATAGGGTGATCCGTCTTTATCTCAAAGTTCCTGAGAATTTTATGCGTTTCATTCTCAAGAACAGATTCTGGTTTATGCATATACTATTTTGTTGTATGGTCAAAATTAACTGTTTGCATAATTCCCAGTGGATCACCTTTCTAAACCCATTCGGGCCTAGTTTTGTATTCCCGTTGGGCTAGTTTGCTACATTCGCTTAATACATGGTTTACAGTTTCATCTCTGTCACCGCACATTCTACATTTACTGTTTTGTTGTCTCATATCGATTTTTGCTTTGATATAATTTGTTCTTAAGGCATTATTTTATGCAGCAATTATTAGTGATTCAATTTCTCTCCTGAGGCATTCTTCTTGTATTATTATTATTATTATATTATTATTATTATTATTATTATTATTATTATTATTATTAGTAAATAGAAACCTTCTAGCCCAGAGTAAAATCTAAAATGTTTCTTTTCCAAGTGAAGTTTGAGTTACCTTGCATCTCTCAGGTTTCAGTCTTTCGATATACCATAGAGCTTTGTTATGAAAAAGCTCAACATGAAGAAATGCGACTAGAGAATTGCAGATTTCACAAGATTAACAACACTGTGAAATAAATAGTCATTTATTTGTTGGCCAGTTGACAGCAGTGTACTGTTATGATTTGATAAATAGTCTTTATTTATTTTATTTTGAGAATTACTTATAAATGATTTAAGTGTCGACGACTGAAACTTTATCCTCATCAAACATGACAAGACATGCTTACTGGAAAGGAAAACAGTGCGGCAAAGAACCGGGGCTCTGTTAATTATTTGACGCTTGGTGGAGAACAAAAAATAAGAAGGAATCATTCTCCGTTTGCAAAAAAAAAAAAAAAAAAAAAAAAGGAAAAAAAGGAGAAATACAGAAAGTGTATAGATATCTCCATTAATTTCACACATTTAATTAATTAAAAGTTTATATTTCTCTTTTATGTGAGGGTAGACTGAAAAGTCCATATGATGACGTCGTATCTGCTGTTGATGACTTTTTTAACCAATGGGATCCAAGCACTACAACAAAATTGGAGTAAGAACATATACAACAAACTCTGGAGACGCGGTTTGTAAGGGTTAGAGTCGTAGGAAATGAACTCGTCGACCTGGGTTCAAATCCTTGACGAAGTTGTTTGCATTTTACATAGTGCTAATACCTTGGAAAAGTTATGCATCCAATTACTCTTCCTCCAGCTATGGTGTAAATAGCAGGGTAAACTGGTCTCTTAACCATGGATAGATAACCAATAGGAGGGGTTGGTATATATATATATATATATATATATATATATATATATATATATATATATATATATATATATACAAATTCTCAATAAAGCTCAATATTGTTGGCATTCTTCCGTCTGAGTAGTGACTAATTTTTTAAAAGTACATAGCCTGGACGGGTTGATATGGAGAATGAGCTGTTGCCCAGGCAGCAAATCCCCCTCCCCACACTGCTGCTGTGATCCAAAGGAAAGGTAAGAAGCCAATGCAGTTTGGTAGCGGTAGTGTCGCATGAGTTGCTGGGTGACACTGGAGTACAACATCATACCACATTAGGGACTCCGGCTCCGGATTTTTTTTCGGGGTTTACTACCCTAAAGCTGAATATAGGAAAATCGAAACCAGGATTTAGAAAGTTCATAAAGCCAAAAGTATATCCCGACTACGTATACGTGACACACTCCTTTTTAGTTAAACAAGAAAACCAGAAAGAACCCATATAATGCTATTGTAAGAGGCGCGTGGTGGTGTAATTGTTACCGTCGTAGGAAATGGACACAAGGAGACGAGTTCAAGTCGTAGATGAGGCTGTTTGCATTCCACATAGCGCTAATACCATTGAGAACGGTATGAATCCAACTATTCTCCCTTCAGCTATGGGTAAATAGTAGCGGGCTAGGCTCTTTAACCTAGGTTAGGCAACCGGTCTAGAAGGAAAACTCTAAATTTAAGCCTGTTAAAGAAATTACCCTTTAGTGGTATCCAGCTCATGCGTGTGGGTTGCGTTCGGTAAATATTAGGTACTGGCAAAATGAGCCTAAAATGCGTTTTTGACAAAATGACTTTAGCCCCCCTACAAAAATAATTTACCAAAAATCAGGGAATTATCGGATTTTAATGAAATTTTCAGTGTTTATTTATCAATGAATGTTCTTTATAATGCATTATTTATTTTATTTCAAAACTTTCTAATTTTTTTCAGGCCACTTAATTTTGACCCCCCCCCTTATTTTGGGGGCGTAACATTTTTTCGATTTGGTCTTATACTGTACTAATTACAGTATAAACAATGAGATAAAAGACGGAAGTTATGAATAGAAACAAAACAAAAAAAAATTGCGGTAGCTTTTCTATGAGAAAATAAGTACCGAAAATTGATAAATGAAATGTAAAAAAATAATAAATAATTAATGTTTTAGAGATTTCTTTTTTACTCATTTCGATAAGTATTTAATTGGCTATTATCTTATAAAAGAAAAAATTATACATCGATATTTTTTCTGCTTAAAAAGGGGGGTACATTTTCAATAGAGTTTTTCTTCAAAGCTTATTACTTTATGTATTTAAAATAAGGTTTGCATTAAATAGATATTTATTTCTAGAATCTAAAAATATAACATTTTAAACTTAACATGGTTTTCACATTTAAAATGAATTTTATATATTAATTTTTCATAGCAAAAATACTAAATCAAAATTTTGAAATAAAATAACTGATGCATTATAAAATTCATTAATTGATAAATCAATACTGAAAATGTCATTAAAATCGGATAATTACCTGATTTTTGGTAAAAAGTTTTTGCAATCGCGAATATTACATAAAAATTGTAAACAAGCCAATAAAACCACTTAAAAAGAACCAAAAATGGCGTCGGTGAACAAAATTAACCAAAATAAATCGTTTTAGATATATTAAAAATAAATTGCTAATGTAATGATATTTTTCTTTTTTTAATGATGGTCATTATGTTACTACTTATCGATTTAGAAAAAGTTGACCTTAAATAATAGATTTAATTATTTTTAATTCGCTTTTAAAACTCGTAGCAGTCGATGTTAATGCCAGTCCCTAGTAAATATATATAATGTTAAATAAATATGGCGATTTTGGTGTTATTAGACAACGTTTTTACAACACAATCAATACGAGAGATATATTTAAAAAATTCAGTATGGTTATTTTGTCCTTCCTGAGAGCACTAACCTTATACCAAAAATGTAACAATAAACTTAAACTTTAACCTATGAACTTATCTCTCAAAACGATTCTCAATCCTCTCAGCAACCAAAGTCTATAGTCAATTTACTGATGAAATCAAGACAAAACCTTGGAAAAAACAATAAATCAGACTATCCCTCACAGTTTATCTATTGGCATAAAATAACCCGAGACTGGTTGACTGGTCGTTAAAATCAACCAATCATTTACAAGAATTTTCTCACAGTTATACGGGTTTCAAGTATTTCAATCTAATATAAATACTTTACAAACGGATCCATTTGATATATTGATGGAACCCTAACAGGTTCAAGGGGAGTGAACCTGGGAGTACAGCGACGGAATGACTCCACACTCACCAGAGCTCCAGCACTGGAACCGAACCACCGAATGGAGCTTAATGTCATACACAGAACACGAAAAGTACGATATATATATATATATATATATATATATATATATATATATGTGTGTGTGTGTGTGTGTGTGTGTGTACGCTATTCAGTTTCTGCACACAATTGCTCTAAGTTTTTCTTCTTCGCCCTACTTTAGTGTATCGATGTGTAGGTGTCCACAGGAGAACCTCACTTGTGAGTTCGTCCTCACTTCTCCATCAGTGTCCAGCATATCTTGTTCGTCTTACGTGGATGGCTTGTGTAATTGGAGGTAAGTGGACGCACAGCTGCCTTTTCACACACCAGAGTCGTCCGACCAGCAAAAACTTACATTGATCAGTTCTGATCAGATACTGGTTGCCACGTTGAGGACCTGCCAGGATCGAAATAATGCTCTTGGAAAAGGCATGAATCTCCTCATACCCCAACTATGGGTTAAATTGTACCAATTTTAGAATTTTTAAAAATTAATTTGATGTTTACTTCTCGATATTTTCTTATTAAAATGTGTACATAGAAAATTCATTTAATTTTGCTTTATTCTTTGAGAAACAATAGATTTGCACTTATTTTCTTTTTCTTCTTATTTTTTTCTTCTTTTACTCATTTATTTTCCTCCTCCTCCAGCTTCTTCTTCTTCTTTTCTTCTTCTTCCTTTTCTCGTTTCTTTTCCTTCCTCCTCCTCCACTTCTTCTTCTTCTTCTTCTTCTTCTTTTTTTCTTCTTCTTCTTCTTCTTCTTCTTCTTCTTCTTCTTCCTCTCCTCCTCCTCCTCCTCCTTCTTCTCTTCTTCTTCTTCTTCTTCTTCTTCTTCTTCTTCTTCTTCTCTTCTTCACTCATTTATTTTCCTCCTGCAGCTTCTTCTTCTTCTTCTTCTACTCATTTCTACTTCTTCCTTTACTCATTTATTTTCCTCCCTCTACAGCTTCTTCTTCTCTTCTTCTTCTTCTTCTTCTTCTTCTTCTTCTTCTTTGTTTAATATTGATGAAGTCATAAACCGTATCACTTCTAGTATGTCAATATCCTCGTCTACACCGGCTACATTTAGACAGCGCGATAAGAAAAGAAAAAGAAAAAAAAAAACAAATAAAAAAAAAACAGACCACACGTTTACAATATGCACTTATTCACCATAAATCAGGTCAACCATGACATCACTGTGTTCGCCTGGTTTTGTTTTATTTCTTCTTTTTTTTTCTTTCAGAAAAAAAAAAGAAACTAGTTTTGAAAATGTCGGACAGTAATCTCGCACCAGTGGAACTGCTGTTCTTGGAGTCATTACGATAATGGTGCTGGTAAATTTGGTGGCATGGAATCGTTATAATTAAATTATCTGGAATCTGTTTTTTTTTTTTTTTTTTTCATGTAGTCATCTGGTTAAATCTCCTATCTTAACATACTTCTATCTCGTTTTCTGGGAAACAAGAAAAGAAAGTATACAGCGAAAAAAGAAGAAGAAGAAGAAGAAGAAGAAGAAGAAGAAGAAGAAGAGAATTATGGTTCGATAAAATACCAAAGTTTATCCCTCCTACTCGGTGTTCGTTGTCGCTAACTATATCTTGTGGGTCACTTTGGTGCTAACTCAACTTGCGAAACTGAAATCTCGAAGACTAAAGATAAGAATAGGTGATGCCACAACTTCATATGACGAAATCTTCCTCACCATTTCTCTCTCTCTCTCTCTCTCTCTCTCTCTCTCTCTCTCTCTCTCTCTCTCTCTCTCTCTCTCTCTATCTATCTATCTATCTATTATCTATCTATTTATTTCTCTCTTTTTCTATCTTTCTCTATCTGAGTCTCTGTTTCTGTCTCTCTGTCTCTGTCTGTCTGTCTGTCTCTCTCTCTCTCTTTCTCTATTTATCTATCTATTTCTTCTTTCTCTCTATCTCTCTCGTTATGTCTCTCTCTCTCTCTCTCTCTCTCTCTCTCTCTCTCTCTCTCTCTCTCTCTCTCTCTCTCTATCTATCTATCTATTTATCTATCTATTTCTTTCTCTCTTTTTCTATCTTTCTCTATCTGAGTCTCTCTCTCTCTCTCTCTCTCTCTCTCCTCTCTCTCTCTCTCTCTCTCTTTATCTATCTATTTCTTTCTTTCTCTCTATCTCTCTTTCTCTCTCTCTCTCTCTCTCTCTCTCTCTCTCTCTCTCTCTATTTTCCTTTCTTTCTCTCTCTATTTACTTGGCATTTTTTGGCCCCTTTTCGTTCCTGTTATTTCTCTGATTCACACTCGTTGTCACTTTCCATGGCTTTTTCATTTGAATTTTTTTATCGGATACTTATGGGAAGATGCAATGGGGTGAGCGCCTGTAGGGTCGCCATATGCCGAGGTTCTTGTGGCCCATGTAATCCTGAAGGGCCAATATGTGACATGGAGGACAGAAGAGGCTATCGTCGACGTTCAACTTGTCACTTTCGGTCGGTGCGTGTTTCTCACACTGCTCTACGGGAGTGGCGATTTTAGGGGCAACGCGAGAGAAATGTTTATTTTCAAACAGACAACTGTCCCAAGATTACGTACGAGTTCAGATATAATAGAAAAAGAAATCGAAAAAAAAAAACACACACATATGTATATATGTATATATTGTGTGTATGCGTATGCATATATGTATATATGTATATACATGTGTATGTATATACATGTGTATGCGTATGCATATATGTATATATGTATATATGTGTGTGTATGCGTATGCATATATGTATATATACATATATATACGTGTACGTTTATATATATATAAATATATATACATGTGTTTGTATGTATGTATGTATGTATATGGGTTTATATATACATAGGAGTGTGCATATCTATATATCTATAGATACACATGTGTGTATATATATGAATACACATGTATATATGTATATATATGTATATATAAATATCTATATATGTATACACACATGTGTGTATATATGAGTGTGGAGGGCATCGAATTGTTCTGGTGTTTATTTTTGGATATATATTTATTTTCGTACAGTTACTCATCTGTGCGTTACTTATCTACGCACAGATACACACACACACACACATACAAACACATGCACACACACACACGTGTGTGTGGTGTGTAAAATAGGGTAGCGTAGACACGCAGTCAACGGTTCTTGTTTACTGATAGTTTCTCGCCTATGCGATGTTTCAAACCAAGCCAGTTATCAAGCGCCGCTGACTTCATGTCTTCGCTACCCTAACATATATATATATATCATCTCATCATCATCATGTCATGCTATCAGCACGGATATCCATCACAATCCCTAGCCAACCGTTCCTATCATTCATTGCCCCTGGCAAGTCCTCCGCGCAGCATTTAGTATTCGCGCGCAGAGATGTTCAATATAAGTCTTTGCTGGGCGCCCATCACTGACATTCCCATGTGCTGGCTTCCACAGGAGAACGTCGCTTATGGGTTCGTTCTTGATTCTCCAGCATGTCTTATTCTTCTCAATCGGATGTTTTGTATCAAACATCTTGTGAAACTATTCTCTAGCTTATTCACAAGGCGTTTTGTTTGATTCCAGATGATGCAACCACACAGTATCACTAATACAGCTACGGCTTGGCAGAATTGTCACTAACTTGTTAGTGTAATCAGATTTCCATATGACTGATAATCTATTTAGAGCAGACCGTGTCTTACCTTTGCATGCATTAACATGACTTTCTGTGGATAAGATATTACTACCTAGGTATGTGAATTGTTTTTACCGGCTTTAGAGGCTTACCGTCGAATGTAGAGATACCTTTTTAAAACACATGAGTATATATATATATATATATATATATATATATATATATATATATATATATACTAATCTTATAGTAAAGTCTTGCCTTAAGAAAAAAAAAGGCAAATAGTTTGTTAAAACATACTACCAAACTTCACCTGGGGATAAAAGGAAAAAAAGAAAAAAAAAATTATTTACAGTCTTCGATACCATTGAGGCATACATTTTTACTGCTTTTTTAAAACGATTATATTGTTGGATAGATTCGATAAAATCCTTATTTTGCACATAAGATTATTTTTCTCTTTATCCAATCGTCAAATTTATATTAATCTCCCAATAACATGAAAGCACTGCCTTATAAAAAAAACGGCCTCAATGGTGTCGTTGATAGTCCATGACAGTAGTTTCATGATCAAAATAATCTTATTATAATGGAGATTGTATGTGTGTCTGTCTGTAACCGAAACTACGTCATCACCAACGTCACACTTTCCTCAGTTATTTACATTATATTCTCAATGGTTATCAAATAATCACTATTTAATCTTAATTAGCATCTTATTTATTAACAATGTCTCTATTAACGTCTAGTTAAGATAGATTTGCCTCAAAACAGCCCATATCATTAATGTTTAAAATCGTGCGATGTGTGTTATATATCATTAAGAAATAAATGTTTACATCGTATATGGTGTGAAAAATTGGCATACTGGTTTTATTAAAACTGTGTTTAATAAATAATTATTTGGTGTTATTGATTTCTAATATTATTGTTCAATTCTCAAACGGATTAAAAGCAATCCTATGCATAATTTTATATTAAAATCAATTAGATTAAAGTAAAAATAAGTGTACTCTTTTTTGGTTTCATATTTAACATGATTAGTCTTTCTAATTCAATATAGTATTTAATTGTATTATAACTTAAACACTTGTGACCGGTGGGGGCGCATTTTTTTTGGCTAGTAATAACAATGATATTTAAAAGGCCGTAGTATATAAAAAATGTAACGGCTGCAATGAACACAGACACACAGACACACAGAACACACATATATATATATATATATATATATATATATATATATATATATATATATATATATATATATATATATCAATGTGTATGGTTGGCACTATCACACTTGAAGAGTAAGCCAGCATCAAACCAACGTACAGTATTATTAGTAAAGTGCTTAATAGCTGTGATAGAGCGTTAATAAATAAATGAATAAATAAATAAATGATGAATAAATTTGTATGGAAACAAGTCTGTTACCATTGGTTTCATGCTATCCAAACATAATTGTTTTAGCGGAGCAATCGTCGGGCAGCGAAAGATTTTTTTTTAAATGATAAAAATATGGGCAAATTTATGCGCATGTCACTTGTTTGTTTATGTGTTTGCATGTGTTATGTATTAGGTCTGATGCGCCTATGTTGTTCGGACGTGTGCGTATGCTGACATGCACGCAAAAAGCGCGACGTCATGATCACACCTACGCGTGTATGTGCGTATACATTTTTGTGCTTAATGTTCGTGTTTGCTGACGTATAAGGTTTTGTGTGATTATTATAGTATATATATATATATATATATATATATATATATATATATATATATATATATATATCCTACAGACAGACACACACCCAAACAAACGTACCACGGAGTCCTATCAGTCATCACTCCTCTCAAGTCCTCAACACGGCATTCAGAGTCTGCACATAGCTGTGATTTTTTTCTGGTCGGCCAACGCTCATATATATATATATATATATATATATATATATATATATATGCAATTAAATGTATGATACTCTCCCATGTATTAAGTTTAATCTCGCAGCCGTTGGAATTTGCGTTGATGTTTTTTTTTAATTGGCTGTCGTTTCTGGCTAGTATATTCACCAATGAACAACTGGATAATAAGCTAGGGCCCGGCTTTACAGGTGCAGTTGGATACAGGAAAAAGCATTCTCTTAACGTGACGCCATTGCACTGAAGATCGGAAGGACCCTGCAGCGACCCGTCTCGGTTAGATTAGAAAAGTGGAAAAGATCTGCTTGTTAATAAGAGGAAGTGGATGATAAATACGATCGCCTTGTACTGAATTTAGTCCCGGAAGCCAATAAGCGAGGAATGGGAACACTCTGGTAAGTGAGGGCAATATAGTAATACTGGGTCACAGTTTCTTTCCATAGCATATTAATATAAAGGTCTTATTATGAGTGGACTATTTTTAAAGGTCGATTCATCAGTCGCTCAGTGAAAAAAAAAATGGTTCAGGTCAGTAGATCCTAAAACTTTCTTGCTTAAGGGCACACTTGAGAAACAACAAGAATACTCTGGCAAATCTTTTAGATCTATTCAAAAATGTATAGGGTGGTCCGAAAGTTTTGTCATCCCCCCTTCTCTCTCTCTCTCTCTCTCTCCTCTCTCTCTCTCTCTCTCTCTCTCGATATATATATATTATATATATATATATAGTTAGAGGTGAAATAATTACATTAATAGAACCCGAAATTCTAGGAAATCTTGAAAAATAGTGAGTCGTGTAGATCAATTCAAAAATATATACAGTGGTCCGAAAGTCTTGTCATCCGTCTTTCTCTCTTTCTCACTCTCTCTCACTTCCTCTCTCTCTTTCTCTATCTTTACACACACACACACGTATATATATATATATATATATATATATATATATATATATATATATATATATATATATAAATCGAAATAAATTTATAGTAGTCGAAATAAATTTATAATAGCCAAATGACGTTTTTATTAAGTTTTTATTTCTTTGAAAGTATAAATATTGCTCTCTACATAACTAATTCATTAGTTATTATACATTGGCCTCTCTTAGGGATATATAAAAATCCGTGTATAAATCTATAAGTTTGCATCAATACGGGCACGCATTGTTGATGTACAGAAAATATTGATGATACCAAGTAGAATTATCCCCTACACCCAATCAGTTGAATACTTTTACCTTACCTATATATATATATATATATATATACTACGTGTGTCAAAAAAGTATCGACATCTTTTGTACTTTTTGACACACCTTGTATTCTGAAAAAAAAATAACGTTCCATTCATTCTTCAATTCTATCTTGGTAAAACTTTAAATTTTATTGACACACCTTTTATATATAATATATATATATATATATATAGATATAATATATATATATATAGAGAGAGAGAGAAAGAGAGAGAGAGAGAGTAAAATAATTATATAAACACAACCCGAAACTCTAGAAAATAATTCAATCTTTGAATATTTTATTTTGAGTTAAAATAATTACGTAACTTATGTATTATATTATTGAAAATAAGAAAAATAATTAAAAACACTGATCAATTTAGACAGAAAACTAAAAAGCAACCAAAAATATACTCAATACATATTTATTTATGTATCATCCAGCCCCACGGCACAAGTAGGATGCAACAGAAGGTTAATTTCTAGGTGTAGTTTAACATGTTTGAATTCAGAGTTTTCCTTCTTCAAGACGGATTGACTAACCAAGGTAAAATGACACAGTTTACTCTACTATTTACCCATAGCTGAAGGGAAAATAGTTGAATGCATCCTTTCGCAAGGGTATTAACGCCATGTGAAATGCAAACGGACTCGTCGAATCCATTTCTTTCGACGATAAACATTACGATAAATATAATCAAAGGTATTTATAGATTAGTTTATAGTGGTGTTTATTCTCCCTCCAGCTATGGGTAAATAGTTGGTCAGGCTGGGCTTACCTCATAGAGCCGGTTTAGAAAACTGAATAAGTGACTGGCGTTAACAGCACAGGTTTCACTGAGAAGGATCTTCAGTATAATTCTGACCTATATGACCTACGGAATATCTGCTTGTTCTATCATAGTTAATTTAACCAAAGTGCTCAATAGTAATGTATACTAGAGTCAAATTTTCTCTATCTCTCCTATCGTAAACGATAGATGAGGGTTAGTAGTGAATGATTGGTTTCCTCCCAAGAAGACATTTTATGTTTTCCCGAGTGTGATACACTGACAGATGAAATTTTTAAAGTGGGAATCAGATGCTTTTGCTTTTAAAATTAGACGGAGCTGATCTCGATGTTTCAGGCTATTTTCTTCAGAGCTCTTTAATTTAGCGGAACTTGTATTACGCCATTCTTTCCGATTTGCTGCTAGATTTTCCCAGGCACTCAGGTCAATATTGAGTCGTTTCAAATTATCCTTCAATTTGTCTTTATAGCGTAGGAATGGGCGTCCAATAGAACGTTTAGCATTTAGTAGTTGTCCATATAATATCTTTTTTGGAAGCCTGTTCTTATTCATTTTGACGTAACCACACCATCTAAGCTGAACCTTTGCAAGTAAAGTTTCAATGCCTGAAATGTGGTTACATTGTTTTACAAATGGCAT
>CM042137.1:88826074-88868574 GCA_023376005.1 Doryteuthis pealeii | reverse complement strand
CGACACACACATTTTGTATATATATATATTATATATATATATATATATATATATATATATATATAGACACAAGCTATATATATATATGTGTGTGTGTGTGTTTCTCTCTCTCCCTCTCTCTGCGTGTATGTGTGTGTGTGTGTGTGTGTAATTAGTAAAGAAAAATCTTAAAATCGGTTATTTTTTGCGGTTATAGATTTATTTATCAGTGTATACCCATGAGTACCATCAGACCGCTGACTTTATTATATATATATATATATATATATATATATATATATATATATAATTAGGGTGGCGAAAACAGAAAGTCAACGGTGGTTTGTGACTATCAGTTTCTCGCCTATGAATTTTCAATCAAAGCTTCGATTTGAAAATTGCATAGGCAAGAAACTGACAGTTACGAAGTGTCGTTGATTTTATGTCTTCGCTACCTTAACTTAGATGTATATAACTTAAGACCAATTACACTCCACTTTAAATATCCTTCCAGTGTCACATCCTGCTCGTGGTGGAGTTGGGTAAACACACACACACACACACACACTATATATATATATATATATATATATATATATATATATATATACACGTGTTCCTAAATCTTCCGTCCGTTATTATCCAGCAAAACCCTCTGGTTAAAAATGAGACCGTCCAAATCGTCCAAGATGAAATACACCGGAAAGTTTAATTTGATTTAGTCCGAAATAATTGACTGATGAACAAGTAGAGTATTCATGCGTTTTTGTATCGTTGGGACAATCACATCAATTTCATTGGCAACTATGTAGAAAAGTAGTATGGTATATACATTTACTTAACCTTCTGCACGAGCAGGATACGACACAAGTTCAATTTTCAAGTGCGTTTAATAGGTTTGAATTCAGAGCTTTTCTTCTCCTTCATTGGTTGCCAGACCAAGGTTGACTACCGCAGTCTGTCCTACTATTTGCCCATAGCTGGTGGGAGAATAGTTGTATTCATACCTTTCCCAAGGGTATTAACGCTATGTAAAATGTAAACAGCTTCACCCAGGAATTGAATTTGTGTCGTCGAATCCATTTCCTATGACGATAACCGTTGCACTATTTCCCCATAGTCTTTACCCTAGCGCTTTTAACCGTTTCGTCGCTCGATATCAGGGGATTGTAGGTTGTAGTGTGTTAGGTTTGCTTTTCTTTCGTTCTTTTATATATTGCATTTTCAAATTAGAGAGTTTATTATTTTCATAGGGTTGCTAAGATTAGTGTGTTTAGTATATTTTTACCTATATAAATGCTATTTTATTAATATTGGCTTCGTTGGTTTCTGGGGGGGGTTCTTATACAGATGGTCACAAGGGAGAATTCCTATACCATCTGGATCCCAAACTAAGAAAAATAACTAGACGACTCAAAAAACTCCAGATAAAGATCATGAAAAAGAAATATTTCGTCGTTTTCAACAGTACTTGCCTAGATGTATTTATATAACAACCTCTCTGCACGAATTGGATATGACACTACGACAATTTCGTAAGCGGAGTTTAACAGGTTTGAATTCAAAGTTTTCCTTCACCTAGTCTGGTTGCCTAATTAGAATTAAAGAGCACACAGTGTTTCCTATTAAATACCCATAGCTGGGGGGGATAATAGTTGGATTTTTACCATTTCGAAGGCTATGTGAAATATAAACAGTCCCGTACAGGAGATGGAATTCGATTAACGTGTTCATCTCCTATGGTGGTAATCATTATACACGCCTCCTATTTGCCGAGATATAAGAAAAATGAAATACAAAGAGATTGGAAAGATTAGTGTAATCTGCAATTTATCCAGGACCTATAAGTGTTCATTTAGTTAGGCATCATCGTAGTGTAAAATTAGCATATGTTTTTTTTATTTATTGAGTTTGCGTCTTATATGCCGGAAAACACGGAAATTATAACTATTTATATTGTAAATGTTCCACTGCAATCATCTTTTATTAAAATCGCACTTTTTTTATTTATCGATAATAATTTTTTGGCACATAGTTATTTGATATCATGTTATCCTATCTAATTCAAATAATTTGCTGAGAATTGTATGATTTCAATTATTCCTATCTAATACAAATAATATGCTCAGTTACATGTTTTCTTATCCGTTAGTATTAATTCTCAACAACATATATTTGAATAGTAGACCTTAACAGGTACTACCACTCGGGGTTACTGTTGATCTGGGGGGGCAGCGAAAGGGTAACACACACCTTAGAACAAGGGAGGTGCGTATTACTGTCGCAATCCCCGATCGATGGTGGTCACCATTTTTTTTCTTCGCTGAAATGTACAAATTTGCGACTTTAACATTTTTTTCGAGTACAATTTATAAATATAAATATAAATTTTGAAGGTGGTTACAAAGAGAAACATTTTTCCAACATTTCTTTTAATAAAACAACCTTTCATCATAAAAGTAATTAATTAATGAATACGTACTGTAATTTTTATTAACATTGTATTATTCCCTGATTTTCGGTTTTAAAAAAAAGTACTGACGCCACTATTTCTTTGATAAGCCGTGGCTCCCAGGCTGGGAAATCCTGAAATCAAGATGTATTAGAGAGGGGTGGGTGGGGGCTTTGAGACCCTAGCACCGGCCTTGCCTCAGGGTATCACATCTGTAGTTTAATCGGATGTTGTAATGTCATACCAAGGACTCGTTTATTTTTTGTTTGCTCTTATTTTTTATTTTTTTAAACCAGGGCATATTAATCCCAACCGACTGGGCGTACCAGTGAGATGGTCGAAAGCACTTGGACCCGGAGGAAAAAAACAATGGAGAATTCTTACACCCACTTAATCGTTATATACGTTCTCATGTACAAGGAAACAAGGAAAGTTGAATGAAAAAGGAATAAGACATTCCTTGTCTGTCGCATTAAAATAGGACTTGTTAGTATAAAAGAATTGTTGGCATATTTGATGGTATATAAATTTATAGACTAAGCGAGGTCATATGATTTAAACCTCAGCCAATCAGCAGCCCGAATACGTGGTTGGTTAACTACTTAATCACTGATACTGAGAGACGTCCATTTACAATCATTGACGAAGGACCTGCAAAACTGAGGAGCACCAAGGAACAACCAAAGGATTCTTTACTAACGATCGTGCTCTGCTTAACACAAAGGATCTCCGCTCTTGCTTGAAACCTAAAGAATGGCCAAAAAATGGTAACAAGAATTGCTACTCAAATATATTACTAAGGTCGACTGAAAAGTTCATAGGCTGACCAAAGATACACTCATGGAATGTGACCAAATAAGGCTTATTTTTCAAAATAATACTCCTTGTATCACCCACACACTTCTTCCATCAGAGTTGCAGTGCGTGGATCCCATTGGTAAAAAAAATCATAGAGAACAGATATTATATAAACGTTTCAGTCGCATCATCATCATGTCGCGCTAGTAGCACGGATATCAATGACAATCTCTTAGCAGCCGTCCCTATCATTCATTGCCCCTGGGAGGTCCTCTGCGCGGCATCCAGTATCCGCGCAGAGTTGGTCTATGTACGTCTTTGCTGGTCGACCCACTCTGGCGATATGATTGCTTCCACAGAAGAACTTCACATGGGTTCATCCTGGCTTCTCCATCAGTTTCCAGCGTGTCTTGTTCGCTTCACACGAATGGTTTGTGTGATATGGAGCAGGTGGCCTTGATGGTCTTGTTTAAGATTGCACGCAGTATTCCTGTGCAGCTCCCTTCTAGCTTATTCCCCAGGCGCTTCGCTAGGATCTAAGTAGTGCAGCCGTACAGTAGCACTGATACAACTACGGCTTGGAAGAATTTTCGCTTTAACTTGTCAGTGAGCTCAGCCCATGCCTTTCCTATGCGTGCATTAATGTCGCTTTCTGTTGACGAGATATTACTACCAAGGTACGTGAATTGTTTCACCGAGTTCAGAAGTTTGACTCTACTATATTCGTTCAATATATTTGGATAGAAGTAATACTTGCTTTTATTCAAATATGGGGAGTGTTTATTTTCCCGACTGCATGGCGATAATTCGATATTCGATTGTGTGTCTTGAATATTAAATGAAATTTTTGGAAATGTGATTTAATTGTTGGATAACTGAAGGCGGCTCTTATTTGAAAACTGTCTGTCTCGACGTAGTATTGTCGTTGTGATGGCCCTGACACTCTCCACCCCCACTCTCAGTCCTGCAAGCACCGAATCACCCAGACCCTTCTTCTCACAGCCCTTCACAACAGGCGTAGCCACCGGAAGAGCGTTAAACCTTTGGTCTATCTCTTTTCACCCTTGGCTCCGTGGAGAATATCCAGACCTTCCTGTTTTAATAATGTTAGTGAATACTGAAAACCGAGACATATTGTCTCACGATGAACTCTGTTTCTCATATTGCTATTCCTCACCCTCTCCCACTCCCTTTCTATTCACACATCCTCTCTCCCCCCTCTCTCTCCCCTCTCTCTCTCTCTCTCTCTCTCTCTCTCTTTCTCTCTCTCTTGTTATCTCTTGCTCTTTATTTCCTCCCATTTTTTTGTCTTTTGTTTTGTATTTTACTTAATTTTCTTTTCCTTCTTCCTCTCCTGGTCTCTCTTTTTTTCTCTTTCTCATTTCTCGTCTCTTTTCTCTTCTCACTCTCTTTACCGCTTACTCTCCCTTTCTCTCACTCTTTCCCGCTTACTCTCCCTTTCTCTCTTTCTCTCACTCTTTCCCGCTTACTCTCCCTTTCTCTCTCTTTCTCTCACTCTTTTCCACTTACTCTCCTTTGTCTCTCTCTTTCTCTTACTCTTTCATGCTTACTCTCCCTTTCTCTCTCTTTCTCTCACTCTTTTCCACTTACTTTCATCTCCTTTCTCTCTCTTTCTCTCACACTTTTTCCGCTTACACTCGCTTTCTCTCTCTGTCTCTTATTCTTTCCTGCTTACTCTCCCTTTCTCTCACTTTCTCTCACTCTTTCACGCTTACTCTCCCTTTCTCTCGCTTTCTTTCACTCTTTCCAGCTTACCCCCCTTTCTCTTACTCTTTCACGCTTACTCCCCCTTTCTCTCTCTTTCTCTCACTCTTTCCTACTTACTCTCCCCCTTGTCTCTCTTTCTCTCACTCTTTCCCGCTTACTCTCCCTTCTCTCACTCTTTCCCGCTTACTCTCCATTTCTCTCTCTTTCTCTCACTCTTTCCAGCTTACTCTCCGTTTCTCTCACTCTTTCCGCTTACTCTCCTTTCTCTCCTTACTCTCCCTTTCTCTCACTCTTTCCGCTTACTCTCCCTTTCTCTCACTCTTTCCCGCTTACTCTCCCTTTCTCTCACTCTTTTCTGCTTACTCCCCCTTTCTCTCTTTCTCTCACTCTTTCCCGCTTACTCTCCTCTTTACTTTCTTTCTCGAACTCTTTTCCTCAACTATTCTCTTTCCATAAACACTATTTATTTCTCTCATCCTTTCTCCTTCTCTTACTAATCACCGTCCTCTCCCCTCTCTCTTTTATATTTTATTTTTGTTCCTCACTGAATTTACATATTTTCTTCTTTTTTTTAATTCACCAATCACAGTTACAGTAGTTATCGAGGTGTGCTTACTAACTGTTGTCTGTGATTTCACACTATGTTCTTAATATAAATTACTTTGTACTGGATTATACTACAAAATAAGACTATCGCTTTTAAGAAAATAAATATTTGATTCACAAACAACAATGATGTAAGTCAAAATAACATGAAGGTTTGTTATAAAACTATTATGAGAAAAAAAAATTTTTATACAAACAAGCATCATACAAAATGTTGGATTTACACATGGGCTAGTATGGGCTGCAGCCGAAGGCCCCTGATATAACAATAAATAAATAAATAAATATGGTTATAAGAACAGAGGAGATTTGTTAATTTTCAGATTTAATTGGGCTTCTTTAAACAAATTTGAAACAATTTAGAGTATTTAGGCTACTTTAGTTGGAGTGCGTCTTTTAAATTCGATATAAATAAATAGATCTGTGTGTGTGTGTGTGTGTGTGTGTGTGTGTGTGTGTGTGTTAAAATAACAAGCGCGTGCACATTATTATTGTGTTCAATACTTGCTAGCCAGAACGAAAGCTCTGAGAAAAAGATGTAAACTAAATTTATCTTATACATATATTGAAAATACAGCTATTGCCCTTTGCAAAAAAACCACGTATCTTTGAGTCGTAACACAGATTATCAAAGATACATGGTTCAAAGTTAATTAACCTGAAAAAATGTAAAAGTTTTAAAATAAAATAACTGGTGCATTATATCTTTTATTCATTAATATATCAACACTGAAAATTTCATTAAATTCGGTTAATTCTCTGATTTTGGTATTTTTTTTCTTTCGGCGAGGTGACATACAATGGTGGAATTTAGGTCTGTTAAGTTCGATTTAACCATTTTTTTTTGTGACACTAGTCCTGGAAATTTTCCGACTACACAGTATTTAAAATAAAACAATAAAATTACAAATTAATAACACAAGACAGTTCATTAAAACATGCTTTTAAAATCAACATGCAAATTAGACAGTCTATGGCTGATAAAGAATATCTTGTGCCACTAAGAAACTTATATCTTCATATCTATATGCCTGATTTACGGTGGGAATAGCTTCTTTTACTTTAAAAAATGTTTCTTTTTGTAACCACCCTCAAAATTTGCATGACTAAATTTTACGACCCGACTAATCATCAGCCCTGTCACCTTTTCCATTTGAAAAATATGTAGGGAGTGACAAAACTTTCGGACCATTCTCGTATTTTGTTCAAATGTCTCAAGTGATGCACTTTCTTTTCTTTTTCTTTTTCTTTTTTTTTTCTTCTATTTTTTCTTTTTTGTAACAAAACTGACAGCTGGTATTTTTGTTTATATCCTCAGCGTTAATCTATCTTCGTTCACTTTTCAATTAAATATGAGCCTCTTTAAACAAAAATAAACAAAGAAATAAAACCTTGACAGCTCTCCAAACTTATGTGCGGGTGTTGGGCTGTATGTGTTTGTGCGTCCGGGTGTGTCTCTAAATTCAATAAAACAACTCACCATCAACGGTCTGATGAGCACACGTGAGTAAACGCCAAGGATCTTGTCAAACTGATTTCACAGGTGAAAGACATAAAGATGAATTCGTGAAACAAAAGATCAGATTTCCACTCGAGCTACATACTCAAACATCATCGACAATTATCTTCTTAATAGATATTTGAAACATTCATGTATCACGAACTTTATCAGAAATTGAGTGACCACCGGGGAGAGTCCTTCTTGATTTTACTCTGATTTAAAAATCAATGCTTTCTTTTTTTCAGATATGGAAGTGTAATGACAAACGATAGACTTTGAAAAGCTTTATTCTACTTAGAATAATTGATACATTTATTAAAAGTTTATATAGTCTAGTATTCCCTAGACAGTTCTCCAAAGGCGAGGTAATCATAAAATAGGGGAGGTAAGACTCAGTTACTTATTACAAGGAAGCTAACATCAAATATGACGACAATAAACAGTCTCGGTCCAAACGCAGAATCACTTTGACAGGGTATAGGCCCCAGTTGCAGAGTTAACCTCATCTAGAGGAGTAAATCTCCACAGCAACAAAAAGTAATGATCCTATCCTGATATTTGGGTGGGTAGGAGCAGAGTTTTACCCCCCAAAACCCCTGATCGGGGCGAGATTTTTTGGAGGGGACACGTTGTGATTTTTTTAACGAGCATTATATTGTCATTTATCAACTAATAATATAAATTGCCTAGCAATACGAGTTGAACGGTTAAAAGATCTCACAGAAAATTTACAAATGCATTTATTTAGCTATGAATCGTTTGGTTTGGTTTGGTTCTGAGAACACAGGTGCGTCCATGTGTAGGTGTGCACTGGAGAACGCCACTCATGAGTTCGTTCTTACTTCTACAGCAGTATATTGTTCGTCTTACTTGAATGGTTTGTGCGATAGGAGCCAAGTGGCTGTACAGCCGCTTTTTTTTACCAACCAGCAAAAACTTACGTTCATCAGCTCTGTACGAACATTGGATGCCGTCTAGAGGACTTTCAAGGAGCGATGACCCATGGAGATGGTATATATATATATATATATATATATATATATATATAAATTCAATTTGATAGACTATTTTCCTTCTTTTGTTCTTCTGTGCTTTTATTCATTGGTTCTTTCTATTAGTCGGTAGAGTATCTGCCTGGGAATATATATATATATATATATATATATATATATATATATATATATACTTGTACCTTATTGTAATAAATTTGCTCTACTAGTATTGAGCAATTTTGTATTTGTTATATTGCTGCCTTACCTCACTGAATTCTGCACCATCTAACCATCGTGACCATATTCACCGGTAAGTCACCTTTTCCATTATACATACACACACACACACACACACACACATATATATATATAATATATATATATATAATATATATACTCTACCAACTGACAGAAAGAACCAATGAATAAAAGCACAGAACAAAAGAAGGAAAATAGTCTATCAAATTGAATGCATAAAAAATAGATGACTAATTAGGACTAAGCCTATTCTAGTAATGACCACTCCAAGCGGAGTTTAACAGATTTTAATTCAGAGTTTTCCTTCTCTTAGACTGGTTGCCTAACCAAGGTTAAAGAGCCCAGTCTGCCATAGTGTTTACCATAGCTGGAGGGAGAATAGTTGGATTCATACCTTTCCCAAAGGTATTAGCGCTATGTGAACTGTAGCTTCGTCCAGGATTTGAACTCAGGTCGACGAGTCCATTTCCTACGACTCTAACCATTACATCACGACCTCCAACTCGAATAAATATTCATTCCTTTGAGAAAAAAGAGAGCTTGAGTAACAGATCGAACTCACCACTCTAGTAGTAGCCTGTTCAGCGTGACAGTGTATATAGTTAGTTACCTCTCGGTATGTGCCTCAGGCGTAATCTGAGTTAGAATCATAAGAAAGAAAACAAGTTTGTTTATGCTGCAACGAGACAATTAGTCTTTGAGATTTAAGTCCCGCATAGGAATGTGCGTTTCTTCTTTGCCTTTAATAGGATATTTTTGTTTATCGCTTGTAATGCGAACCTGTCACCTGCAAAGACACACAGACAAAATCAGAAGGTCAAAACTATGATTAAAGTTGAAACAAATCCGACCGTTGTCGCCTGCTTGGCGTTGAAGACATTACAAACAATGAAATCCAAAACGTGTCGGTTACTAATAGAAAAAAAAACTCCCAGGAAAAGATAACTATCTTTTGCTTCAATACATATATATATATATATATATATATATATATATATATATATATGTGTGTGTGTGTGTGTGTGTAGTGGCACCTTATAGTGGCACTTTGACTTATGCGTGCCCCAGCTAAGGAGTCTTTCCGAGTTACGAGCTATTACTCGGTCGATTTTTTGATTTGTGCTGAGAGCCAAAATTTCAGGTACGAGTGAGCTTCAGATACGCTTATGTTGATAAGTAAGTAAAGTCGGTGGAGTGCCCTACTGTCGTTATCAGCCAGACAACGAGGGAGTTCGTATCCTTTTCATTAACGCTAGGCCAGAGATTGTTTTTGTGTCTGAGTTGGAGCGCCACACCTACCATAAGTTCGCTAAAAACATTTAAGTTTCCAAAATTATTCGAGAAAAGACTCGGCTTTTAAATTCGAAAAATGTGTACCAAAGATAAGGCAACCAACATAATAAAAAAGGGAATATTGAAATATGATTTTCCGGTTTTTGTATTTGTTTTATTAATACTAACCCTAATCTTTTGTCAATGGATTAGTAACGCTCTCATGAGACGAAATAATGAGAAATTTCTTTGTAGTGATAACAAAAGGCATTTTTACTCAGATTAGGGTGACCATGGAATTTATCATTATCCTGCAGGGAGACTAGATTGTGTGACACACACACACACACACACACACACACACACACACACATATATATATATATATATATATATATATATATATATATATATACATATATATATATATACATATATACATATATATACATATATGTATATATATACATATATGTATATATATTAGGAATATACATATATATATTATTAAAAAAATGACAAAAGAAGATTTATAGTGAAACCATAATAGACTATCTCAGAGAAACCTTGTCTATTATGCTTCCAACCTAAATCTTCTGTCATTTTTTCCTAGTATAATTTTACAATAAGAACACACATTGAGCTCTGTAAATTACAACAATCGAAAAAACAACTACGTCATAAGGAAGATTTCTTCACTCAATCTTTGGATAATATATATATATATATATATATATATATATATCAATATCATGTGTGTGTGTGTGTGTGTGTGTGTGTGTGTGTGTGTGTGTGCGCGCGTTAACCAAATAGATAAAATAAATGAATTAAACTGCTGAAAGGGATATTTTACCTATTCATAACTTTATTACAAACAATATCTTTCACAAAATAATATACTTCCACTGCTTCCTTCTTAAAATTCTATAGCCAGCCTGTCGCTGAACATATTCTCTACCACAGCTAATTTGTTACTATAGAGTATATTCTTTTCCAAATATCTTCTTTAGTGGTAGTGGGATATAAATTAATTAATTTTCTGTCTGAGAGAAAATACTTGTGGAGAAAATCAGAAAAAAGCCGTGTTGTTTATCTTTCTTTCTTTCTTTCTTTCTTACATTCTTTTTTTCATTCTTTTTTCATTCTGTTACGTGGACATTTAGATATCATTCTTCCTTTTTTCCTGTGACATTCACCTTATACTTTTAGGCGGGTAGATACTATAATGCTAATTAGATATGGCCAAAGTTTCACGGATTTTTTTAAACCCTCAATGGATTCAGCAAAATTTGGAAAAATGAATAGAATTCAGCAAAACTTGGAAAAATGAATAAAATTCAGCAAAACATGGAAAAATTAATGAAATTCAGCAAAACATGGAAAAATGATTAAAACGGATTTTTTGCTGTATTATGAAGCGGAAGGATTTTAAAAACCACATGTAAAAATTATTTGTTTCACAATCTTTAAAACGGGAAAATTTTATAAATTAAAATCTATATCTATCAAAATGACGCATTTTTGACCTTTTTTATCTCTTCTAGATGTGCTTTTTAACGTGATTTATTTCATTGTCATAATTAAGAAATTCATAGAAAAAAGTGTTTTATGTACGTTCAGGATCTATTCTTAAGGCAAACCCTTCTTTTTGTTTATTAATACTAGGTCTGGTCTCCTTGTCGGGATTTGGTCATCCGTCAGTATCTATTATTATTATTATTATTATTATTATTAGTAGTAGTAGTAGTAGTAGTAGTAGTAGTAGTAAATTTGAGCCATGCAGAAGCAAGTACGAATTCACAAGCGACGTTCTAGTGTGGACTCCTACACATAAACTCGTAAGTATTAGACGACCAGCAAAAACATACACACATAAGTTTTGTGCGGTCACTGAAAGCCATGTACAGGATCTGTCAAGTGCAATGACGATAGGAATTGATGGGGAAAAGAGAGAGAGAGAGAGAGAGAGAGAGAGAGAGAGAGAGAGAGAGAGAGAGAGAGAGAGAGAGAGAGAGAGTCAAGAGAATCTGTACTATCAGTTAAATAGGAAAACTTCTTGAAACCATATAACCACACGTAAGTATTTGTATTAATAGTTATTTGATACTATTATTGTTTGCAAAGGATTTTTATTAATTGTAGCTACGTGAAACCATTTAATCGTTTGCAAAAAAGAGTGACTTTAGCATTAGATATCCCGAAGATTGGCGCGGGGGGGGGGGTCCCCATGTCGTAGTGGCTAACGTGTTGGACTGCGACATTGTAGTAAGCTAGTTCAAACTCCAGTCACGCTATTTCGTTCACTTTCGGACTAATATCCTTGGGCAAGGTATGAAACACCATCACCCCCATCTATGAATTAAGTATGACCACTACTGTTCTTCTTCAAGGATGACTTTGGGGAGAGTGTCCGTCGTGTAAGTTTATCACTGTAGGAGAAGGACACGGCGATACGATTTCAAATCCTGAACGAGGCTGATAGCATTTCGCATAGCGCTAATACCCTTGGGAAAAGTATGAATCCAATTATCTCCCCCTCCAGCTATGCGTAAATAGAATGGCGGACTGGGCTCTTTAACCTTGCTATGGCAACCGGTCTAGGAAAAGTAAGACTCTGAATTCAAACCTGTTAAACTTCGCTTAAAAATAGACATTGTGTCATATCCTACTCGTCCGGAGGGGTTGGTAAATACATAATATGGTGGCTTTGGCATTGAATAACCCACAAAGGTTGATATCCCATTAAACAAAGAAACCAAACACGACGATGGTTGACATGATGTAAAAACATCCAACCAATCAGATCTTCAGGGCTCTCGATTAATATTCATTCGCATTAAAGACAGTGAAATTCGTATCCCATCACAAATTAAATGACAGTTGACAGGGTTGCTGATAGCGTTTTGATTTTGTGCGTCCTGGAATACACATATCTGCTATGAATGAGTCCCTAGGAAAATTTATGAGTCCCAACTAAAGCCGACTAACTCCTAACTTGTATATCCTGTGTAATTCGTTTCTAAGAAACTGTTGAAATGTATTTACAGTTAGCTTGAAATGGTGAGGGAAGAAATAGAAAAACAGTGGGATGCATGTGTACGATTTTACTGCGTCCTTTTAGATTTTTGTGTGTCAGGGACGCAGGAAACGTACCTATCAGCATCTCTGCTTGTGTGTATCCTCAATTTGATTTTGTTTACTTTTACAAAGTAACTCTTACCTATCCTGTGTAATTCGTTTCTAAAAACAGTGGGACGCATGGGTGCGATTTTACTGCATCCTTTTAGATTTTCGTGCGTCATGGGCGTAGGAATCGTGCCTATCAGCAGTTCTGAGTTGATAATTGAAAGAACCCTCGTTTCTTGTTCAGATTGAACATTCTTTAATTCCGAATACAAAGGTTCTGTAGAGGTTAGAGGGTTTAGATAACAGACCATTGTTTGTGAGTTCAAACCTCAGTCGGTGTGCCAAGAAAAGCAAAGTTGTTGTCGAAGTGACCTATTGCTGACATCAGCCGATCAGCGAGGGATTCTATTCCCTTTTCACTAGCGCTATACCAGTGAGATTAATTTTGCTGAGGTGGAGCGCCACATCTACCACCAGCTCCCACTTATCACACAGACCAGATTATCCAATCTGTGCTACTCATTGGCTGGGTCGGATTGGCGATCCTGATTGGTTGCTCTACCGAGCAGTAAATATATTTCCGAATGCAAGTATTATTAATTCAAGCTCGGGTGGGGTGGGGGGCTATCTAAGATAAAAGTGCATCCAATGTCATCGAATATCTATGGTGGCACTTGAAGTGTAGCTGTCTTTAACCGGTGTCGTCGTATCGAGCAGCGTGAAACGAAAAGCCAAAAATTCAATCGGGTTTTTGCTTTGACATGACAGAGAGATAGACAGTGTCGTCGAGCCCACTGACACACAAAACCTTCGGGATCTTCTCTGACATCTCCGGACGTGTTTAGAATTTGCCATAACCTAAATTTATCTCCTCACGAAAACGTTTCCGTTGGAAATTCTTTCCACTCACCAAAGTTTTGCTGATATCTATAAGGATCTCAGACACCATTTTTCACTTAAATTTACAAAAAAAAACGTATATTATTTCTCAGTGTAAATCATTGGTAAACGCGTAAGATTTGCCGTTCCGTTAAAAGGACCCGATTAGAAATTCTCACAGCACAGACATATTGTTACGGTAAAATAAAATTATTGATTTTTGTGTATGTTTTCGGCATATCAACCTTTTGTAGAGTACTAATACCTTCAACGTTCAACCAGATGGACTGGCTCATAGCCATAGAATAGCCTACGATTAAAGCAGATAACTAGCTAATATTCAAACTGGCTTTGCTGCGTATTTATCTGTTGTTAACTTATTTGTTCTGTGTTTGTATGTTCCGTTTTGCACCGGATTCTAGTGCTTAATAAATATATTAAGCATACTCTTCTGTGTATCACCATTTTCGGGTCATTTAATTCCGAATTAAGTCATTTTGATAAAAGTTTCTCAAATTTTCATTAACTTGTATTTATTAAATATCATTTTGTTATAATAGTCGCGTTAGTAGCGCAGATATCCTTGTCAATCTCTCGCCAACTGTATTCATCATCCATGGGAGATCCTATATGCAGCATCATGTATCCACGCAGAGCTGGTCAATGTAGGTCTTAAATAACAAATACCACAAAAAAGCAGTTGTACGGCCACTTGCCCCTATCACAATCCAAGTAAGACGAACAAGACATGCTGAACATTGCCGGGGAAGCAAAGACGAACTCATGTGACGTTTTCCTGGGCACGTTTTATAATATGAAAATAATTTCCTTCGGAATGACAAAGATTTAGAACCTAACTTTCAGATTATAGACAAATTTTCAGGGAAAAGTTGCCCGTTTGATTTTTTACAGGGAGTCAGTTTGATACCTTCTTTTATTCTGGCCATAAAAGTTTGCAAAAAAATAGTGAAATAGATCACTAATTAGGACTAAGCTATTCTAGTAGTGACCACTACAAGCGGAGTTTTAATCAGAGTTTTCTCTCCTAGACTTGCCTAAAGAGCCCAGTCTGCCATATGTAAGGATGTATTGGCTATTGAACTTAAATTTGAACTTGGGTCGACGAGTCCATTTCATACTTTACCTCATTACACATGGCCTCCGACTTTACACCACGGCCTCTGGTCGGAGAGTCGGAGCTTAGCACGCACTGGTTCTGACTCTACCGGTGGAAATTCTATGAAATATATGCATATAAATTGTAGGAATTTAATTATAAATATATACCAACCCCTCACGAACAGGATGCGACGCAGGTCAATTTTTTAAGCGAGTTTAACAGGTTTGAATTCAGAGTTTTCCTGTTCCTGGATTGGTTACCTAGCTATGGTTAAAGAGCCCAGTCTGCCCTGCTATTTACTCATAGCTGGAAGGAGGGTTGGATTCATACCTTTCCCAAGCTATGTGAAATGCAAAGTTTCGCCAGGAATTGAACTCGGGTCCATTTTCACGGGGCCTCCACATTTAGATTATAAATAACAGCGTTAACTTTTATTTAGAATTTAAAATTTGGTAAATTGATACCAACATAATATAATCAATAAAGATGAATAAAAAAATAACCGTATAAATGATATATTTGTATAGATCTGAATGGAAAAATTGAAGGTTCGGTTTATTGAGGTAATTTACTTTCTATGTAACAAGGTGACACATCGTAATGTTGGTTAGCAACTTGTCTCGCATATCATTACTACTGAACAGCGAGTTTGATCATTGTTAGTTTCCCGTGGTTGCAACCTTGTGTCACGTCCTTACCGAAGCGAACTGGTTTGGTAATTACTTTTGAATATATATATCTTATTTTTGAAGTAGTAGTTAACTTTTAGGTGGGTAGTTCGATTTCAATGAGGTTAATTATGCGGGTCATACTGAGAATAATTATAAAAGCTACCAATAAAAGTATTGCTAAGAAAAAAAAAAGTCATTAAAAAACATTAATAATGTTAATAAAAGTTATCAATGTTCATTTTTTTTTTCTAAAACCTGTAATCTTTTCTTTTTTTTTTTTTTTTTGAATAAGTGATTTTTAAAGAAAAATCTACAAATCAAATAACCCCGTTAGAAATGAAAATAAGTAACTTCGCCAAGTTGTAGAACAGGTACACAAACAGAAGTGGTTGTGTTGGCGATCCATATTTATGTAGAACTCAGATCCAGGTAAACAGACAGACACAGCAGCTTTATATATAGAGATAATAAAACTGAAATAATTATTAATACTAGAGGGACCCGTGGAATTTCCACGAAACGAAACAAAAATCAAGAGGAGCTATTTAAACTACAAACGATGATTTGCAATTTTCATTGCATATAAATTCTACCAGTATTACCAAAATATCTTCCGTAATTCACTATTTCAGTATTACAAATGGAACAAACACGTAACTACCTTTTTAGTAGTAAGTTATAAAAATAAGTAAAGTCGTCAGGGTGGCCTAAAGTCTGTATCAGCGAAACAGCGAGGATGTCTATCCCCATTTCACTAGAGCTAGACCAAGGATATTGTTTTGGCATCTGAAGTGGAGCGCCACACCGACCATCATCTCACTTTACCGCACAGATCTCTGTGCTTCTCATACGCTGAATTGGTGAGGGCCGGCATCGAATCCCAAACCTTGTGGTTGCTAATCGGACGCTCTACCAACTGGCTCACAGGATGAAGTTATAGTCCCAGCTAAACTTCTTTGGTATTCCCATTTAGAGACACTTCAGATATCAAGGATTTATCCTAAGAGCTATTCGCTTCTTAAACTGCAGTGGGGAGGTATTGCTTGGGGTATGGGTACTTGGATTTGCACGATAGGCAATTTGGTGCACAAATAAAATAAATAAATGAATTAATAAGTAAATAAAGTTCTTCTGTTCACTTAGTAATCTAAAATCCAACATTCAACTCTCCACTTTGGCTCTTACCTGGGCTAGACGGGCAGTCGAAGTGACCCCTCCGATCAATCGTATAGTCACGTCAAACACTAGCACCAATATGATTGCCCCTACCCTATTGCCTTCATGGCAAGCGCCAACCCTTTTATCATATGGGTACTAGAAGGCGGTGGCTGAGAGTCTTCATGTCCTGGAATGACGTTAAATCTGATGGTGAGGTTCCAGTTCTGGAGGTCTGGGGAATGTGAAGCACCCCTTCATCACCAATGCTCCCAGGTCCACTCTGAGTCATAGTACCTGTTTGGGTCCCATCTATTAGTTAAAAATAATAAAATTTGTTTATAAAAAAAAATTAAGTATCCATTAAGATTGAATTTTATGTCAAAACATTGTCGGCATTTAAATGACACACCGAGGTTGATATGCCGTAAACCAAACTCACAAACTCTAAAAAAATCCAAAAATGGTGACAACATTATTTAATTACTTTGAATTAAGTAAGACTGACATCCTAGTGGTAAGAAGGTCGGCGAGCCGAGCCGAGCCGAGCATGGAATGTCATATTACAAATAGATTACCTATTAATGTTCTATTTTTTCCTAACTGTAAATGCCAACAGTTACAGAAGCACAACGATCAAAGAAGCAAAGCTTTTAGCACATGAGCGCGACACTATAGCCGGTGCTTGATGCAATATATTAGTGACGAGGGGTGGAGGTGGGGCGTGTGACATGAGGTCAATGACACGAGTCAATGAACACAGACGAATTGACATTTACTGATTTAATAGACATGTGCATGTGTCACTTTAACAACATCGGTTTTGTGATCAAGGAAGATTTAATTCAGGATCAGACATTTCCTCAACTGCTGGGAGGTGCGGAGAGAAGAGAGGAGGAACAGAGGGACAGAGAGGAAGAGGGGAAAGAGAAGGACAGAGAGGGAGAGAGAGAGAGAGAGAGAAGAGAGATAGGGAGGGAGAAAAGAGTGGGAGAGAGAGAGGGCGAGGGAAAGAGAGGGGGAGATAGAGGGAGAGTGGGAGAAAGAGGAGAGAGAGAATTCGAGGGAGAGAAGGAGAGCACGTGTTATATATTACGTAAGCATACTCAGAGAAAATAACACGAAAAAAAAAAACGAAATCTGTAAGGATACTGGTGTAACATCACTAATGACCTCGTTTAGTGCATTTTGACGATGTTTAACAAGACCCAGTGTTACAGTAACGGTTAGGGTCCTATCGATGGCTCAAATCGATATTTTAAAGGAGATCCTCTTGGCGTAGTGGCTAACGTACTGGACTGTGACATCGTAATAAGCGATTTCGAACTGCAGTCGCTCTATTACGTTTCATTTCGAAATAATAACCCTGGAAAGGTATGAGACCCCTCATCCTCCAGTTATGTGTTAAATAGTACCGCTTCTATTCTTCTACAAGGATGGTTTTGGCATTAATCCACGAAGATTGATATGCCATTAATCAAAGAAACCTATTTTGAAATTATTCATATTAGATAGCCAAACCTGAAATTCAGTTGCTTACAGTACTTGTTATTGCTTAAGTGGTCACCCATTTAAGCATTGAACAAGCCCGTTGCTGCTTAACTTTAGTGATCTAGCAGAAATCGGCGAATTCATCGTGGCTTGACCGTAATAAATACTTTTTGACCACCCCTCATATTATACGAGGGTGAGTAAAAAAGTAATGCCATCTTGTTTAGGACAGGTATAATTATCAACACAGGAACAAGTATCATGCATAAAAAATGAAGCTGGTCCTCAGTGGATCACATCCCTACTTCTCCACCTTGTCACCGTTTCTCTCAAAAACAATGATCCACCTTCAAATGAGAGTATGTATCCCTGCTCTGTAAAATTCTGTTGACTGTTCTTTGAGCCACTTCTTCACTACAGATTTCACTTCCACATCACTGGAATATTATTTTGCCTCTCAAACCCTCTTCATGGACCGAAGAGAGGCAAAACTTATTTCATAGAGCCCTAATACCCTCGAGAAAGATATGACTCCAACTATTCCCCCTCCAGCTATGGATAATAGTAGGGCGGACTGGGATTTTTAAGCTTTGTTTGGCAAGTGGTCTAGAAATAAAAATCTGAAATCAAACCTGGTAAACCCGCTTAAAAATTGACATTGTGTCCCATCCTGCTCGTGAGAAAGTTTTGGTAAAATACATATACACAATCATATGGTTTTAAAGTATCTATTACTATTAATAGTCATTTGTTGCACACAGTTATATGGCTTGAAGAATTCCTATCAATAATTTGCAAGCAGTTATATCGTTTGAAGTAATTAATAATATCATCTTGTAATAATAATCATTAGTAAACAATTATAGCTACAAGTAAAATTCTTAATACAAATAGTTTGCACAATTTTCGGTAGAGCATCTGCCTAGGAACCATAAGGTTCCTGGTTTGATACCGGCCATTGCCAACAGCGTATGAGTAGCACAGGGATCTGTGCAGTAAAGAAAGGAGCTGATGGTAGGTGTGGCGCCTCATCTCAGACTCCAAAGAATATCCTTCACCTAGCGCTAGTGAAAAGGGATAGACTCCCTCTATGTCTGGATGATACCGACTTTAGGCCACCCGGACAACTTTACTTTTTACTTTAATTATAGATGATAGACAGGTAGTATCAGTCTGAGTGAAAGTAACTTGGAGTTTTGTTAATTCAACAGATCTCCAGAATTAGAGCCTCACCACCGGATATGGTTTAGTGTCATACCCAGGACAATCTTGTAGCGTGCAGAAATAATAAAAGAACATTTTCTTAACAAGTGTAGAAACTTTATTATTTTCAGAGACCAGTTGGGATACGAGCGGCGGGTCTTCGGGTCAGTTGTATAGGTCAAAGGAAGTTTCAGCTATCTGTTAATTCTAACCCGGGTAGAACTATTTTCTTCTCATATCTCCGAGTCCTTCCTTCTGTACCGGGAGGCACGCGTCATACCGACCTCACTGCCGGTGTGTTAGTGTCTGTCCCTGGCACCGGAGGCCTGCACTTATGTCGGCTCGGTTTCAATACAGGACATATTGTTTACACACACCCTTTTCAGGTATCTTTAATGACGACTGCACTTCCTCAACTTGCACTCAACAACATCAGGGTCATTTCCAGACGATCATGTTACACACCTACTCCTAGTTGTCTCCGATCATATTTGCGTCGCGGCTATTTCCGGATCATTATATCAAACTCACATATCTCAAAATATTTTTTTAAATAATTCAATTAAAAATTAAATTGACACTCTTAGGAGTTATTGATGAACCCCTAAAGAGTCACGACTCACTGTTTGATCGATTGATGAAGTTTGAGGGCATATCAAATCGTCTAGCGTTATTCTATATCTATAAGTTTAGGGAATCACGTTTATCATACGTTTAGATTTAATTTTTTGTGTAGTTTCTCATGAAGGTTTTTCTTTGTACACGATGTTTTTGAATATGAATGATCTTTAAACAGATATATTTGACCCATAGATGGGACCCTAGCAGATACTACCACTCCGAGTCAGGGTGTATCAAAGGGTAATGGCAATAAAGGTTCTTCTTTCTTTGTTAAATAGCATATCAACCTGTGTGGGTAATTAATGCCAAAACTACCCTTAATGAAGAACAACAGTGGTGCTATTTAACTCATAGCTGGAGTGATGAAGGAATTCATACCTTTCCCAAGAGTATGTCCAGAAGTGAACTTAATAGCGCGACTGGAGTTTGATCTCGCTTACTACGAGTTCAGAATTTTTGCCACTTTGCCATGGAGACCCCCGACAATAATGAGGTACTCCATACTACCCAGATCTCTAGAACTAGAGCCTCACTATTCGATGCAGCTTAATGTCATACATTGGTTAGATGCGGCTCCCTGGCCTTGGTCTTCAATCCATCTAGAACACCGAAGAGTTTGTTACAAAACCACCACTGCCAAGCGGCTTTATATGATCCTGAGGAAAGCTAGGAGAGTAAACACTGAAAACAAAACCGGAGCTACACATCAACTCCTGTGACACTGCCGTTGCCAAACTGAATTGATTTCTTTACGTTTTTTCAGCACAACGGCAGTATCTAGAGGGGGGATCTGCTGCTTGAGCAACAGCACATAATCCATATCAACCCGCCCAGGCTACGTAGTTCCCCCTCCCCCCAGAAAAAAATTTGGACACTACTCCATCGTTTTTCGCAGACGGAAGGATGCCAACAGTGTCATACATAGGAACGACACACCTTTTGAAAACTTTTATAATTTTCTGCTTGGTTTTATTCTCACAGTACTGGAATGAAGATGACTGGTGGTGGAACCTAGTACAGAGCGAAATAAGCAAAATGTACTAGACTAATGAACTCTGAAAATAGGTTTAAAAGAAAATTTAATTTTCCTCTCTACTGCAGGTAAATATTTAGAAATGCGCATATTTTTGAGGATTCTTCCTTTGCTAAAAAACCAAAGGCGGAATAACCTAAGACGGTCCTGATAATTTGTGCTAATGCATTAAACAGTGAGTGACACCCGTCACCTACACACACCTCATTCCTGCATTTTGTCTTGGTATGGATGTCTTTGAGCGTGTCTGGCACTTATGGGTTAAAACATTAACAGGGAAGAAACAGGTTAAAAGAAAGGAACAGAAGAATGGTTTTACCATTCTGCTATGGACTAACAATTAACTTTCATTTAATCACTTCGATAAAAATAGCAGTTAATAACTTAAGGACAAATGAAATACCATTAACCTCTTTTCAATCATATAATTAGTCTGACTCTCTCTGATATATATATATATATATATATATATATATATATATATATATATATATAGTTTTTCTTTCTTTGAAATTAAATATTGCTCTGTATATAATTTAATTCATTGATTATTACACATTGAGCTCTTCTTAGGATTTATAAAAATCCTTGTATGAGTATATATGTTTACACCTACAAGAGCATGCAGTATGGTTGTACAGTGAGATCTGATGATCCCAAATAAATCATCCTTTACTTAGCAGTCATTTGGATTACCTTACACACACACACACACAACACACATATATATATATAATATATATATTATATATATATATATATATATATATATATATTACCCTCCTCTAGGAATGGACTGCGACACGTGTTCAAATCCTGGACGAGGCAGTTTGCATTTCTCATAGTGCTAATACCCTCGAGAAGGGTATTCATCAAACTATTCTCCCTCCAGCTATGGGTAAATAGTAGGCCAGACTGTGCTCTTTAACCTTGGCCTGGCAATCAGTCTATGAGAAGGAAAACTTTGAATTAAACCTGTTTGAACTCCGCTTACAGAAAATACTGTAAATGAGAAAAGATTTTGTATAAAAAGAGTGCTCTATTCTATTTATGACAGAGCAATATAAAACTTATAAATAGTATAATTATATTATACTGAAGATTGCGTAAAACGCATGAAACTTAAAATAACCGTCTTATAGTGTCCATAATTCTAGTAATTCTAGTATGCCAGAAAAGTTCCGGGTTGATCGCATTCTTCGATGTGAGGGACATCGACACTGCGAGTTCTTGCCACAGGGCCTGACGATCAACCAGCTTGTCTACAAAGCGTTTGCTTCGTTCAGTGCGCGAGAAGAGGCGAGAGATGTGGCAGGACAACTCGTGGGGTGCTACCCTATTACAACGCACCTACCCACTCTGCCCTGAGTATCCGAGAGTTCCTGGCCCAGAAGAACATCACTGTGCTGGAGCTACCTCCCTACTTGCCCGACCTGGCACCATGTGATTTTTCCTTTTCCCCAAGCTCAAGGGGGTCACCAAGAGAACCCGTTTTGACGATGTGCACGACATCAAAAAGGCCGTCACGACAGAGCTACGGAGAATCCCAGAAGAATCCTTCCAGGAGTGCATGCAAGCGTGGCATAGAAGGATGGGAAAATGCTTGTAGTTTGTAGTTGAAATACATTTTTGTGACACCAGTCCTGGAACTTTTTTGACATACCTCGTATATATATATAATCCTCAAGATGTGAGTTAAATAATACTACTATTGTTTTTTTACAATTTAGGTTTTATTGTGTTATTTATATTTTGTTTATATGAATCGGGTCTGTGTTTTTTTTTTTCTCTTTTTTTACATTTTGTTTATTTGAATAGGAACTATGTTGCCATTTTCATTAACGTTCCAAACCCAAGTGATAAAAGCCTTGTCGAATAGGTCTGTAGAATACACCAACTTCACCGCTGCAGAGGGGTAAAATCTCCCCAATGTGGCCACCTGTTGGCCGTCATTGGCAATCCGTGATGCTTAAGGAGGGAATACTGGTGGCTGAGCAGTCCATGACATTGGCCCTTACTTATACTAGACAGGTGGTTGGAGAGGCCCGTTCCGATTCGGCTGGTCACATCAAGCCCTAGTACCTATATGATTGTCGCAACCCTATTGCACTCATGGCAAGCCCCACCCTTTTTATTATATACGTACTAGAAGGCAGTGGCTGAGAGTCTTAGTATCCTGGGTATGACATTAAACTGCATCTAGTGGTGAAGTTCCATTTGTGGAGTACCCCTTTATCGCTTTTACTTCAAGGTCCACCCTTACCCGGAGTGGTAGTACCTTTTAGGGTCACATCTATGGGTTAAATAGGAAAAATATGTTTTAAAAAGTGTTCAAAAAATTGATTACCCAACAGGAATAAATAAAAGAAATGTCTTCGACATAAAATAACCCAACAAGGGTTGACAAGCCGTAAAATCTAACCAACCAACCGACTGATGATTGTGATGGACACTGTATATTACAAGGATTCAAATTTTAATTAAATTTGAAGTAATTTGACTTTTATGATTTTTTCCTCTTTTGTCTTATCGTTTTTAAACTAATGGAGGAATTTTTATAGGCGCAGATACAACACTCTGATCCTAGGCAGAAATGTCTATCCATCCATTTTGACGGAAATTAGTTATACACTAAACTTAGCTTATATATGGCAGCAGACTAGAAATATGTGACTCTCAGTGAGAACCGAACCACTTACAATGATTTGCAAATTTAGCTTGCTAACCATTTATTACACCAAGTGAGGTGCCCACGTCTGACGGAAAGTATACTTATATACATATGAAAAGTATATAAAAATAGAATAAATCCGACAGTATAAGGTATAGATATAAAAAAACAATATTAAACATTGTGCTAACAAGCGCCTGTTTCAACCTATGGGGTTTATAAAATGTAATTCAATTGAAATCGTTTTAGAATTAAGTTATATACATATCTACGGTGTATATAAACTTTACGCAAGTTGAAACCATCAGCATAATTTGTGTTATTTAGATTTTTCGGACTTTGTTCTCATCTTTATTGTTATATACATAACGTTTCAGCCGATGTGGCCTCCGGCGTTTTTCGGAAGTTTTTTTTGTCGAAATCACGAACCTTTTGTCCAACTCGTGAACCTTCACGAAACTTCGAACTAACCCTTTATTTAAATCCAATGTGGTAATCTGTTCTCATTCCGTTAACCATGACTGGGTACAAGTGTTTTGGTAAGTTATGTATTCTATGTTATTTTTGCCTGTAGTCAGGATTGAACCTGCAAACTCCAGATGGTTGTCCCTAAGAACTATATCACTCAATATTTATATGCGCTGCGCCATGTGTCAGTAAGGACAGCTTTCAGAAAAATTTAAATGATGCAAATTATCAAGCCTCATCTAAAAAATACAACAAATAACATCTGCAAACTATTTCATATGGAACCCTACTGCGTCGTGGGTCTGGGCAATGCATCTCAAACATAACAGAACACCAAAAAAGAAATAATTCCTTTTTAGTTCCCTAAAAACGCTTCTTTCATTTCACCTTCATCAGAGAAATGTACATAAAAAAAAGAACGTTCGTATTAGAAGTCAATTAAATGTTCATTTGAAATTGCATTTAATTGAATCCTGATTACCATTTTTTTTTCTGACGTAAATTTTTCTAATGAAGGTCAGATGACTAAAAACGAATCTGCTTTTTTTGTGCTTTTCTAAAATCATATATCTTTAAACACCAAGTGCTTCCATTATGGATAAATCAGCACTTCTGCCTAGGATCAGAGTGTCGTATCTGTGCCTATAAAATAATCCTCCATTAGTTTAAAAACGATAAGACATAAAAGGGGAAAAAATTAGGAAAGTCAAATAAGTTCAAATTTAATTAAAATTTTAATCCTTTTAATATACAGGGTACAGCACAATCATCAGTTGCTATTTTGGTTAGATTTTATGGTATGTTAACCCTTGTTGGGTTATTTTATACCGAAAACATTTATTTTATTTATTCATGTTGGGTAATCAATTTTTAACTCAATTTTTAAACCCTTTTTAAAACACGTGTTTTTCCCCTATTTAACCCATAGATGCGGCCCTAAAAGATACTACCACCAGTAAGCTAGTCTCGCAGGTTCATTATGGCTCTACGATGAGTTTGATCCTCGTTGTATGCCCCATACAAGCGACCTTGTGTCACATCATAGGCGTTGCAAACGGGTTGGGTGAATACATACTCTATGCAAGTTTGGGCTTCCCATCGCGGGGTAATGGTTAGCAAGATAGTCTCACAGATCTAGTACTACTGAATAGTGAATTTGATCTTCGCTGGGCGCTCTATACTAGTGATCTTGAGTCACATTCTACCCGTGGTGAATAGATTTGGTAAATACCTACGCAATGAAAATTTTGGTCGTCTCATCGTGGTGTAATGATTAGCAAGCTAGTCTCACAGATTCATTACCATATCCAGAGGAGAATAATTGAATATATTATTTCCCTAGGGTATTAGTGCTATGTAAATAACCTCGCACAAACTTTAGGCTTGGGTCACTATGTTCATTCCTACGAAGATAACCCGTTACACACATGGGCCTCTTTCGAATATATAGGTTGGTTGTTGTACATATTTTGAACAATCGGAGGATAACTGACTTTCAAATTTGGGTTTAGTGGGGCCCCTTATCTTTATATGGTAGTCAAATGGAGGTGTGGGGTGTAATGGTTAGAGTTGTAGGAATGGACTCGCCGACCCCGAGTTCAATTCCTGGGGACGAGGCTGTTTGCGTTTTCCAATGCCTTATACCCTTGGAAAGGTATGGATCCGATTCTCCCACCAGCTTATGGGTAAATGGATAGGGCAGACTTTTTGGCTAGGTAACAAGTCTAGAGCAGGAAAACCAAACAGCCCTCGTCAGGATTGAACTCGGGTCGGCGAGTCCATTTCTACAACTCTAACCATTACACCCACACCTCCATTTGACTACCATATAAAGATAAGGGGCCCCACTAAACCCAAATTTGAAGTCAGTTATCGCTCCGATTGTTCAAAATATGTACAACAACCAACCTATATATTCGAAAGAGGCCCATGTGTGTAACGGTTATCTTCGTAGGAAAAATGAAATAGTGACCCAAGCCTAAAGTTTGTTGCGAGGTTATTTTAGCATAGCACTAATACCCCTAGGAAGATAATATATTCAATTATTCTCCCTCTGGATATGGTAATGAATCTGTGAGACTAGCTTGCTAATCATTACACCACGATGAGACGACCAAAATTTTCATTGCGTAGGTTATTTACCAAATTCTATTCACCACGGTAGAAATGTGACTCAAGATCACTAGTATGAAGCCGCCCAGCGAAGATCAAATTCACTATTCAGTAGTACTAGATCTGTGAGACTATCTTGCTAACCATTACCCCGCGATGGGAAGCCCAAACTTGCATAGAGTATGTATTCACCCAACCCGTTTGCAACGCCTAGGATGTGACACAAGGTCGCTTGTATGGGGCATACAACGAGGATCAAACTCATCGTAGAGCCATAATGAACCTGCGAGACTAGCTTACTGGTGGTAGTATCTTTTAGGGCCGCAATCTATGGGTTAAATAGGGGAAAAACACGTGTTTTAAAAAGGGTTTAAAAAATTGAGTTAAAAATTGATTACCAAACATGAATAAATAAATAAATGTCTTCGGTATAAATAACCAACAAGGGTTGAACATACCATAAAAGCTAACCAAATAGCACTGATGATTGTGCTGTGCCCTGTATATTAAAAGGATTAAAATTTTAATTAAATTTGAACTTATTTGACTTTCCTAATTTTTTCCCCTTTTATGTCTTATCGTTTTTTAAACTAATGGAGGATTATTTTATAGGCACAGATACACACTCTGATCCTAGGCAGAAGTGCTGATTTATCCATAATGGGAAGCACTTGGTTTTTAAAGATATATGATTTTTAGAAAAGCAACAAAAAAGCAGATTCGTTTTTAGTCATCTGACCTTCATTAGAAAAATTTACGTCAGAAAAAAAAAATGGTATCAGGATTTCAATATGCAATTTCAAATGAACATTTAATTGACTTCTAATTACGAACGTTCTTTTTTTTATGTACATTTCTCTGATGAAGGTGAAATGAAAGAAGCGTTTTTAGGGAACTAAGGAAATTATTTTTTTTGTTGTTTGCTGTTATGTTTGAGATGCCATTGACCCAGACCCACGACGCAGTAGGTTCCATATGAAATAGTTTGCAGATGTTATTTGTTGTATTTTTTAGATGAGGCTTGATAATTTGCATCATTTAAATTTTTTTGAAAGCTGTCCTTACTGACACATGGCGCAGCGCATATAAAATATTGAGTTGATATAGTTCTTAGGGACAACCATCTGGAGTTTGCAGGTTCAATCCTGACTACAGGCAAAAATAACATAGAATATTAACTTACCAAACACTTGTACCCAGTCATGGTTAACGGAATGAGAACAGATTACCACATCGGATTAAATAAAGGGTTAGGTTCGAAGTTTCGTGAAGGTTCACGAGTTGGACAAAAAGGTTCGTGATTTCGACAAAAAAACTTCCGAAAACGCCGGAGGCCACATCGGCTGAAACGTTATGTATATAAACAATAAAGATGAGAACAAAAGTCCGAAAAATCTAAATAACACAAATTATGCTGATGGTTTCAACTTGCGTAAAGTTTATATACACCGTAGATATGTATATAACTTAATTCTAAAACGATTTCAATTGAATTACATTTTATAAACCCCCATAGGTTGAAACAGGCGCTTGTTAGCACAATGTTTAATATTGTTTTTTTATATCTATACCTTATACTGTCGGATTTATTCTATTTTATATACTTTTCATATGTATATAAGTATACTTTCCGTCAGACGTGGGCACCTCACTTGGTGTAATAAATGGTTAGCAAGCTAAATTTGCAAATCATTGTAAGTGGGTTCGGTTCTCACTGAGAGTCACATATTTCTAGTCTGCTGCCATATGTAAGCTAAGTTTAGTGTATAACTAATTTCCGTCAGAAATGGATGGATAGACATTTCTGCCTAGGATCAGAGTGTTGTATCTGCGCCTATGAAAATTCCTCCATTAGTTTAAAAACGATAAGACAAAAGAGGAAAAAATCATAAAAGTCAAATTACTTCAAATTTAATTAAAATTTGAATCCTTGTAATATATAATGTCCATCACAATCATCAGTCGGTTGGTTGGTTAGATTTTCACGGCTTGTCAACCCTTGTTGGGTTATTTTATGTCAAAGACGTTTCTTTTATTTATTCCTGTTGGGTAATCAATTTTTTGAACACTTTTTAAAACATATTTTCCTATTTAACCCATAGATGTGACCCTAAAAGGTACTACCACTCCGGGTAAGGGTGGACCTTGGAGTAAAAGCGATAAAGGGGTACTCCACAAATGGAACTTCACCACTAGATGCAGTTTAATGTCATACCCAGGATACTAAGACCCTCAGCCACTGCCTTCTAGTACGTATATATAAAAAGGGTTGGGGTTGCCATATGCAATAGGGTTGCGACAATCATATAGGTACTAGGGCTTGATGTGACAGCCGATTGATCGGAACGGGCCTCTCCAACCACCTGTCTAGTATAAGTAAGGGCCAATGTCATGGACTGCTCAGCACCAGTATTCCTCCTTAAGCATCACGGATTGCCAATGACGGCCCAACAGGTGGCCATTGGGGAGATTTTACCCCTCTGCAGCGGTGAAGTTGGTGTATTCTACAGACCTATTCGACAAGGCTTTGATCACTTGGGTTTGGAACGTTAATGAAAATGGCAACATAGTTCCTATTCAAATAAACAAAATGTAAAAAAAGAGAAAAAAAAACACAGACCGATTCATATAAACAAAATATAAATAACACAATAAAACCTAAATTGTAAAAAAATAGTAGTATTATTTAACTCACATCTTGAGGATTATATATATATACGAGGTATGTCAAAAAAGTTCCAGGACTGGTGTCACAAAAATGTATTTCAACTACAAACTACAAGCATTTTCCCATCCTTCTATGCCACGCTTGCATGCACTCCTGGAAGGATTCTTCTGGGATTCTCCGTAGCTCTGTCGTGACGGCCTTTTTGATGTCGTGCACATCGTCAAAACGGGTTCTCTTGGTGACCCCCCTTGAGCTTGGGGAAAAGGAAAAATCACATGGTGCCAGGTCGGGCGAGTAGGGAGGTAGCTCCAGCACAGTGATGTTCTTCTGGGCCAGGAACTCTCGGATACTCAGGGCAGAGTGGGTAGGTGCGTTGTAATAGGGTAGCACCCACGAGTTGTCCTGCCACATCTCTCGCCTCTTCTCGCGCACTGAACGAAGCAAACGCTTTGTAGACAAGCTGGTTGATCGTCAGGCCCTGTGGCAAGAACTCGCAGTGGTCGATGTCCCTCACATCGAAGAATGCGATCAACCCGGAACTTTTCTGGCATACTAGAATTACTAGAATTATGGACACTATAAGACGGTTATTTTAAGTTTCATGCGTTTTACGCAATCTTCAGTATAATATAATTATACTATTTATAAGTTTTATATTTGCTCTGTCATAATAGAATAGAGCACTCTTTTTATACAAAATCTTTTCTCCTTTACAGTATTTTCTGTAAGCGGAGTTCAACAGGTTTTAATTCAAAGTTTTCCTTCTCATAGACTGATTGCCAGGCCAAGGTTAAAGAGCACAGTCTGGCCTACTATTTACCCATAGCTGGAGGGAGAATAGTTTGATGAATACCCTTCTCGAGGGTATTAGCACTATGAGAAATGCAAACTGCCTCGTCCAGGATTTGAACACGTGTCGCAGTCCATTTCCTAGAGGAGGGTAATATATATATATATATATATATATATATATATATATATATATATATATATATGTGTGTGTGTGTGTGTGTGTAAGGTAATCCAAATGACTGCTAAGTAAAGGATAATTTTATTTGGGATCATCAGATCTCACTGTACAACCATACTGTATGCTCTTGTAGGTGTAAACATATATACTCATACAAGGATTTTTATAAATCCCTAAGAAGAGCTCAATGTGTAATAATCAATGAATTAAATTATATACAGAGCAATATTTAATTTTCAAAGAAAGAAAAACTTATATATATATAATATATATATATATATATATATATATATATATATATCAGAGAGAGTCAGACTAATTATATGATTGAAAAGAGGTTAATGGTATTTTCATTTGTCCTTAAGTTATTAACTGCTATTTTTATCGAAGTGATTAAATGAAAGTTAATTGTTAGTCCATAGCAGAATGGTAAAACCATTCTTCTGTTCCTTTCTTTTAACCTGTTTCTTCCCTGTTAATGTTTTAACCCATAAGTGCCAGACACGCTCAAAGACATCCATACCAAGACAAAATGCAGGAATGAGGTGTGTGTAGGTGACGGGTGTCACTCACTGTTTAATGCATTAGCACAAATTATCAGGACCGTCTTAGGTTATTCCGCCTTTGGTTTTTTAGCAAAGGAAGAATCCTCAAAAATATGCGCATTTCTAAATATTTACCTGCAGTAGAGAGGAAAATTAAATTTTCTTTTAAACCTATTTTCAGAGTTCATTAGTCTAGTACATTTTGCTTATTTCGCTCTGTACTAGGTTCCACCACCAGTCATCTTCATTCCAGTACTGTGAGAATAAAACCAAGCAGAAAATTATAAAAGTTTTCAAAAGGTGTGTCGTTCCTATGTATGACACTGTTGGCATCCTTCCGTCTGCGAAAAACGATGGAGTAGTGTCCAAATTTTTTTTCTGGGGGGAGGGGGAACTACGTAGCCTGGGCGGGTTGATATGGATTATGTGCTGTTGCTCAAGCAGCAGATCCCCCCTCTAGATACTGCCGTTGTGCTGAAAAAAACGTAAAGAAATCAATTCAGTTTGGCAACGGCAGTGTCACAGGAGTTGATGTGTAGCTCCGGTTTGTTTTCAGTGTTTACTCTCCTAGCTTTCCTCAGGATCATATAAAGCCGCTTGGCAGTGGTGGTTTTGTAACAAACTCTTCGGTGTTCTAGATGGATTGAAGACCAAGGCCAGGGAGCCGCATCTAACCAATGTATGACATTAAGCTGCATCGAATAGTGAGGCTCTAGTTCTAGAGATCTGGGTAGTATGGAGTACCTCATTATTGTCGGGGGTCTCCATGGCAAAGTGGCAAAAATTCTGAACTCGTAGTAAGCGAGATCAAACTCCAGTCGCGCTATTAAGTTCACTTCTGGACATACTCTTGGGAAAGGTATGAATTCCTTCATCACTCCAGCTATGAGTTAAATAGCACCACTGTTGTTCTTCATTAAGGGTAGTTTTGGCATTAAATTACCCACACAGGTTGATATGCTATTTAACAAAGAAAGAAGAAGCCTTTATTGCCATTACCCTTTGATACACCCTGACTCGGAGTGGTAGTATCTGCTAGGGTCCCATCTATGGGTCAAATATATCTGTTTAAAGATCATTCATATTCAAAAACATCGTGTACAAAGAAAAACCTTCATGAGAAACTACACAAAAAATTAAATCTAAACGTATGATAAACGTGATTCCCTAAACTTATAGATATAGAATAACGCTAGACGATTTGATATGCCCTCAAACTTCATCAATCGATCAAACAGTGAGTCGTGACTCTTTAGGGGTTCATCAATAACTCCTAAGAGTGTCAATTTAATTTTTAATTGAATTATTTAAAAAAAATATTTTGAGATATGTGAGTTTGATATAATGATCCGGAAATAGCCGCGACGCAAATATGATCGGAGACAACTAGGAGTAGGTGTGTAACATGATCGTCTGGAAATGACCCTGATGTTGTTGAGTGCAAGTTGAGGAAGTGCAGTCGTCATTAAAGATACCTGAAAAGGGTTGGTGTGTAAACAATATGTCCTGTATTGAAACCGAGCCGACATAAGTGCAGGCCTCCGGTGCCAGGGACAGACACTAACACACCGGCAGTGAGGTCGGTATGACGCGTGCCTCCCGGTACAGAAGGAAGGACTCGGAGATATGAGAAGAAATAAGTTCTACCCGGGGTTAGAATTAACAGATAGCTGAAACTTCCTTTGACCTATACAACTGACCCGAAGACCCGCCGCTCGTATCCCCAACTGGTCTCTGAAAATAATAAAGTTTCTACACTTGTTAAGAAAATGTTTCTTTTATTATTTCTGCACGCTACAAGATTGTCCTGGGTATGACACTAAACCATATCCGGTGGTGAGGCTCTAATTCTGGAGATCTGTTGAATTAACAAAACTCCCAAGTTCTACTTTCACTCAGACTGATACTACCTGTCTATCATCTATAATTAAAGTAAAAAGTAAAGTTGTCCGGGTGGCCTAAAGTCGGTATCATCCAGACATAGAGGGAGTCTATCCCTTTTCACTAGCGATAGGTGAAGGATATTCTTTGGAGTCTGAGATGAGGCGCCACACCTACCATCAGCTCCTTTCTTTACTGCACAGATCCCTGTGCTACTCATACGCTGTTGGCAATGGCCGGTATCAAACAGGAACCTTATGGTTCCTAGGCAGATGCTCTACCGAAATGTGTGCAAACTATTTGTATTAAGAATTTTTACTTGTAGCTATAATTGTTTACTAATGATTATTATTACAAGATGATATTATTAATTACTTCAAACGATATAACTGCTTGCAAATTATTGATAGGAATTCTTCAAGCCATATAACTGTGTGCAAACAAATGACTATTAATAGTAATAGATACTTTAAACCATATGATTGTGTATATGTATTTACCAAAACTTTCTCACGAGCAGGATGGGACACAATGTCAATTTTTAAGCGGGGTTTACCAGGTTTGATTTCAGATTTTTATTTCTAGACCACTTGCCAAACAAAGCTTAAAAATCCCAGTCCGCCCTACTATTTATCCATAGCTGGAGGGGGAATAGTTGGAGTCATATCTTTCTCGAGGGTATTAGGGCTCTATGAAATAAGTTTTGCCTCTCTTCGGTCCCATGAAAGAGGGTTTGAGAGGCAAATAATATTCCAGTGATGAGGAAGTGAAATCTGTAGTGAAGAAGTGGCTCAAAGAACAGTCAACAGAATTTTACAGAGCAGGGATACATACTCTCATTTGAAGGTGGATCATTGTTTTTGAGAGAAACGGTGACAAGGTGGAGAAGTAGGGATGTGATCCACTGAGGACCAGCTTCATTTTTATGCATGATACTTGTTCCTGTGTTGATAATTATACCTGTCCTAAACAAGATGGCATTACTTTTTTACTCACCCTCGTATAATATGAGGATGAATTCACCGATTTCCGCTAGATCACTAAAGTTAAGCAGCAACGGGCTTGTTCAATGCTTAAATGGGTGACCACTTAAGCAATAAGAAGTACTGTAAGCAATTGAATTTCAGGTTTGGCTATCTAATATTAATAATTTCAAAATAGGTTTCTTTGATTAATGGCATATCAATCTTCGTGGATTAATGCCAAAACCATCCTTGTAGAAGAATAGAAGCGGTACTATTTAACACATAACTGGAGGATGAGGGGTCTCATACCTTTCCCAGGGTTATTATTTCGAAATGAAACGTAATAGAGCGACTGCAGTTCGAAATCGCTTATTACGATGTCACAGTCCAGTACGTTAGCCACTACGCCAAGAGGATCTCCCTTTAAAAAATCGATTTGAGCCATCGATAGGACCCTAACCGTTACTGTAACACTGGGTCTTGTTAAACATCGTCAAAATGCACTAAACGAGGTCATTAGTGATGTTACACCAGTATCCTTACAGATTTCGTTTTTTTTTTTCGTGTGTATTTCTCTGAGTATGCTTACGTAATATATAACACGTGCTCTCCTTCTCTCCTCGAATTCTCTCTCCCTCTTTCTCCCACTCTCCCTCTATCTCCCCCTCTCTTTCCCTCGCCCCTCTCTCTCTCACTCTTTTCTCCCTCCCTATCTCTCTTTCTCTCTCTCTCTCTCCCTCTCTGTCCTTCTCTTTCCCCCTCTTCCTCTCTGTCCCCTCTGTTCCCTCTCTCTCTCTCCGCACCTCCCAGCAGTTGAGGAAATGTCTGATCCTGAATTAAATCTTCCTTGATCACAAAACCGATGTTGTTAAAGTGACACATGCACATGTCTATTAAATCAGTAAATGTCAATTCGTCTGTGTCATTGACCTCGTGTCATTGACCTCATGTCATACGCCTCCACCTCCACCCCTCGTCTCTAATATATTGCATCAAGCACCGGCTATGGTGTCGCGGCTCATGTGCTAAAAGCTTTGGCTTCTTTGATCGTTGGTGCTTCTGTAACTGTTGGCATTTACAGTTAGGAAAAAATAGAACATTAATAGGTAATCTATTTGTAATATGACATTCCATGCTCGGCTCGGCTCGGCTCGCCGACCTTCTTACCACTAGGATGTCAGTCTTACTTAATTCAAAGTAATTAAATAATGTTGTCACCATTTTTGGATTTTTTTTAGAGTTTGTGAGTTTGGTTTACGGCATATCAACCTCGGTGTGTCAGTTAATGCCGACAATGTTTTGACATAAATTCAATCTTAATGGATACTTAATTTTTTTATAAACAAATTTTATTATTTAACTATTAGATGGGACCCAAACAGGTACTATGACTCAGAGTGGACCTGGGAGCATTGGTGATGAAGGGGTGCTTCACATTCCCCAGACCTCCAGAACTGGAACCTCACCATCAGATTTTAACGTCATTCCCAGGACATGAAGACTCTCAGCCACCGCCTTCTAGTACCCATATGATAAAAGGGTTGGCGCTTGCCATGAAGGCAATAGGAGGGGCAATCATATTGGTGCTAGTGTTTGACGTGACTATACGATTGATCGGAGGGGTCACTTCGACTGCCCGTCTAACCCAGGTAAGAGCCAAAGTGGAGAGTTACATGTTTGACTTTAGATTACTAAGTGAACAGAAAAACTTTATTTACTTAGTAATTCATTTATTTATTTTATTTGTGCACCAAATTGCCTATCGTGCAAATCCAAGTACCCATACCCCAAGCAATACCTCCCCACTGCAGTTTAAGAAGCGAATAGCTCTTAGGATAAATCCTTGATATCTGAAGTGTCTCTAAATGGGAATACCAAAGAAGTTTAGCTGGGACTATAACTTCATCCTGTGAGCCAGTTGGTAGAACGTCCGATTAGCAAACACAAAGTTTGGGATTCGATGCCGACCCTCACCAACTCAGCGTATGAGAAGCACAGAGATCTGTGCAGTAAAGTGAGGAGCTGATGGTCGGTGTGGCGCTCCGCTTCAGATGCCAAAACAATATCCTTGGTCTAGCTCTAGTGAAAGGGGGATAGACATCCTTGCTGTTTCGCTGATACAGACTTTAGGCCACCCTGACGACTTTACTTATTTTTATAACTTACTACTAAAAAGGGAAGTTACGTGTTTGTTCCATTTGTAATACTGAAATAGTGAATTACGGAAGATATTTTGGTAATACTGGTAGAATTTATATGCAATGAAAATTGCAAATCATCGTTTGTAGTTTAAATAGCTCCTCTTGATTTTTGTTTCGTTTCGTGGAAATTCCACGGGTCCCTCTAGTATTAATAATTATTTCAGTTTTATTATCTCTATATATAAAGCTGCTGTGTCTGTCGGTTTACCTGGATCTGAGTTCTACATAAATATGGATCGCCAACACAACCACTTCTGTTTGTGTACCTGTTCTACAACTTGGCGAAGTTACTTATTTTCATTTCTAATGGAGTTATTTGATTTGTAGATTTTTCTTTAAAAATCACTTATTCAAAAAAAAAAAAAAAAAAAAAAGATTACAGGTTTTTAGAAAAAAATAAAAATGAACATTGATAACTTTTATTAACATTTAATGTTTTTAATGACTTTTTTTTTCTTTAGCAATACTTTTATTGGTAGCTTTTATAATTATTCTCAGTATGGACCCGCATAATTAACCTCATTGAAATCGAACCAGCCACCTAAAAAGTTAACTACTTCTCAAAAATAAGATATATGTATTCAAAAGTATTTACCCAACCCGTTCGCTCGGGTAGGACGTGACACAAGGTTGCAACCACGGGAATCCAACAATAATCAAACTCGCTGTTCAGTAGTAATGGATATGCGAGACAAGTTTGCTAACCATTACATTACGATGTGTCACCTTAGTTACATATAAAAGTAAATTACCTCAATAAACCGAACTTTCAATTTTTCCATTCAAGATCTATACAAAATATATCATTATACGGTTATTTTTTTATTCATCTTTATTGATTATATATGTTGGTATCAATTTACCAAATTTTAAATTCTAAATAAAAGTTAACGCTGTTATTTATAATCTAAATATGGAGGCCCGTGAAAATGGACCCGAGTTCAATTCCTGGCGAAACTTTGCATTTCACATAGCTTGGGAAAGGTATGAATCCAACCCTCCTTCCAGCTATGGGTAAATAGCAGGGCAGACTGGGCTCTTTAACCATAGCTAGGTAACCAATCCAGGAACAGGAAAACTCTGAATTCAAACCTGTTAAACTCCGCTTAAAAAAATTGACCTTGCGTCGCATCCTGTTCGTGTGGGGGGGGTAAATATATATTTATAATTTAAATTCCTACAATTTATATGCATACATTTCATAGAATTTCCACCGGTAGAGTCAGAACCGGTGCGTGCTAAGCTCCGTCTCTCCGACCAGAGGCCGTGGTGTAAAGTCGGAGGCCATGGTGTAATGGTTAGAGTCGTATGAAATGGACTCGTCGACCCAAGTTCAAATCCCTTGGGAAAGATATGAATCCAATTACAGCTATGGCAGACTGGGCTCTTTAGGCAACCAGTCTAGGAGAAGGAAAACTCTGAATTAAAACCTGTTAAACTCCGCTTGTAGTGATCACTACTGGAATAGAGTCCTAATTAGTCATCTATTTCACTATTTTTTGAAAAATTTTATGCCAAATCTGTTTGATATAAAAGTAAGGTATCAAACTGACTCCCTGTAAAAATTAAACGGGCAACTTTTCCCTGAAAATTTGTCTATAATCTGAAAGTTAGGTTCTAAATCTTTGTCATTCCGAAGGAAATTATTTTCATATTATTATAAAACGTGCCCAGGAAAACGTCACATGAGTTCGTCTTTGCTTCCCCAGCAATGTTCAGCATGTCTTGTTCGTCTTACTTGGATTGTTTTTGTGATAGGGGGCAAGTGGCCGTACAACTGCTTTTTTGTGGTATGCTGTTTCCACAATTTAAGACCTACATTGACCTGCTCTGCTTGGATACATGATGCTGCATATAGGATCTCCCATGGATGATGAATGAAAGCGACAGTTGGCGAGAGATTGACAAGGATATCTGCGCTACTAACGCGACATAATGGTGATGATTATTATAACAAAAATGATATTTATCAATACATACGAGTTAATGAAAATTATTTCTACGAATTTGAAGATATTAAGACTTGAAAAAGAAACTTTTATCAAAATGACTTAATTCGGAATTAAATGACCCGAAAGGGGTTGTTTTGTATGGCGAGGTGGAAAGATACACAGAAGAATGGTATGCTTAATATATTTATTAAGCACTAGAATCCGGTGCAAAAGGATACATACAAACACAGAACAAATAAGTACAAACAATTAACAAGATAAAACTTACACTAAGTAGAGGAGAGTAAATTTGGTATAGCAACGCAGCAAAGCCAGTTTGAATATTATTCAGCTAGTTAATCTGCTTTAATCGTAGGCTATTCTATGGCTATGAGCCAGTCCATCTGGTTGAACGTTGAAGGGTATTAGCTACTCTACAAAAGGTTGATATGCCGTAAAACAAAACATACACAAAAAATCAATAATTTTATCATTACCGTAACAATATGTCTGTGCTTGTGTGAGAATTTCTAATCGGGTCCTTTTAACGGAACGGCAAATCTTACGCGTTTAAAACCAATGATTTACACTGAGAAAAATAATATACGTTTTTGTTTTTGTAAATTTAAGGAAACAAAAAGGAAAAAGTGAAAAATGGTGTCTGAGATCCTTATAGATATCAGCAAAACTTTGGTGAGTGGAAAGAATTTCCCAACGGAAACGTTTCGTGAGGAAGATAAATTTAGGTTATGGCAAATTCTAAACACGTCCGGAGATGTCAAGAGTCAGAGAATCGACCGAAGGTTTTGTGTGTCAGTGGCTCGACGACACTGTCTGTATTATCTCTCTGTCATGTCAAAGCAAAAACCCGACTAAGTTGAGGATTATTTACAGCTACGATGACATTTGGCTTTCGTTCACGCTGCTCGATACGACGACACCGGTTATTTTAAGACAGCTACACTTCAAGTGCCACCCCAAAGATATTCGATGACATTGGATGCACTTTTATCTTAGATAACCCCCCACCCCACCCACCGAGCTTGAATTAATAATACTTGCATTCGGAAATAGTTATTTACTAAGCTCGGTTTAACTGAATCGGTAGAGCAACCAATCAGGATTCGCCAATCCGCCAACCCCAGCCAATGAGTAGCACAGATTGGATAATCTGGTCTGTGCGATAAGTGGGGAGCTGGTGGTAGATGTGGTGCTCCACCCAGCAAAATTAATATCACTGGTATAGCGCTAGTGAAAAGGGTATAGAATCCCTCGCTGATCGGCTGATGCCAGCAATAGGTCACTTCGACAACAACTTTACTTTTCTTGGCACACCGACTGAGGTTTGAACTCACAAACAATGGTCTGTTATCCAAACTCTCTAACCTCTACAGAGCCTTTGTATTCGGAATTAAAGAATGTGTACTCTGGACAAGAAACGAGGGTTCTTTCAATTATCAACTCAGAAATGCTGATAGGCACGATTCCTACGCCCATGACGCACGAAAATCTAAAGGGATGCAGTAAAATCGCACCCATGCGTCCCACTGTTTTTTTAGAAACGAATTACACAGGATAGGTTACAAGGTAAGAGTTACTTTGTAAAAGTAAACAAATCAAATTGAGGATACACACAAGCAGAGATGCTAATAAGTATGTTTCCTGCGTCCCTGACCCACAAAAATCTAAAAGGACGCAGTAAAAATTTTTTTTCTTTTTCTTCCCTCACCATTTCAAGCTAACTAAATACATTTCAATAGTTTCTTAGAAACGAATTACACAGGATATGTTACAAGTTAGGAGTTAGTCGGCTTTAGTTGGGACTCATAAATTTTCCTAGGGACTCAGTCAAAACAAATATGTGTATTCCAGGACGCACAAAATCAAAACGCTATCAGCAACACTGTCAATTGTCATTTAATGTGTGATGGGATACGAATTTCCCTGTCTTTAATGCGAATGAATATTAATCGAGAGCACTGAAGATTTGATTGGTTGGATGTTTTTACATCATGTCAGCCATTCTCGTGTTTAGTTTCTTTGTTTAATGGGATATCAACCTTTTTGGGTTATTCAATGCCAAAGCCACCATAGTATGTATTTACCAACCCCTCCGGACGAGTAGGATATGACACAAGGTCTATTTTTAAGCGAAGTTTAACAGGTTTGAATTCAGAGTTTTACTTTTCCTAGACCGGTTGCCATAGCAAGGTTAAAGAGCCCAGTCCGCCCTTCTATTTACGCATAGCCGGAGGGGGGGGGAGAATAATTGGATTCATACCTATCCCAAGGGTATTAGCGCTATGCGAAATGCTATCAGCCTCGTCCAGGATTTGAACTCGTATCGCCGTGTCCTTCTTCTACAGTGATAAACTTACACGACGGGCACTCTCTCCAAAGCCATCCTTGTAGAAAAACAGTAGTGGTCATACTTAATTCATAGATGGTGGTGATGGTGTTTCATACCTTTCCCAAGGATATTAGTCCGAAAGTGAATATAATAGCGTGACTGGAGTTTGAACTAGCTTACTACAATGTCGCAGTCCAGCACGTTAGCCACTACGCCATGGGGCATCCCCCCCCAATCTTCGGGTTATCTAATGCTAAAGTCACTCTTTTTTGCAAACGATTAAATGGTTTCCCGTAGCTACAATTAATAAAAATCCTTTGCAACAATAATAGTATCAAATAACTATTAATACAAAATACTTACGTGTGGTTATATGGTTTCAAGAAGTTTCCTATTTAACTGATAGTACAGATTCTCTTGACTCTCTCTCTCTCTCTCTCTCTCTCTCTCTCTCTCTCTCTCTCTCTCTCTCTCTCTCTCTCTCTCTCTCTCTTTCCATCAATTCCTATCGGTCATTGCACTTGACAGATCCTGTACATGGCTTTCAGTGACCGCACAAAACTTATATGTGTATGTTTTTGCTGGTCGTCTAATACTTACGAGTTTATGTGTAGGAGTCCACACTAGAACGTCGCTTGTGAATTCGTACTTGCTTCTGCATGGCTCAAATTTACTACTACTACTACTACTACTACTACTACTACTACTAATAATAATAATAATAATAATAATAATAATAGATACTGACGGATGACCAAATCCCGACAAGGAGACCAGACCTAGTATTAATAAACAAAAAGAAGGGTTTGCCTTAAGAATAGAGCCTGAACGTACATAAAACACTTTTTTCTATGAATTTCTTAATTATGACAATGAAATAAATCACGTTAAAAAGCACATCTAGAAGAGATAAAAAAAGGGCAAAAATGCGTCATTTTGATAGATATAGATTTTAATTTATAAAATTTTCCCGTTTTAAAGATTGTGAAACAAATAATTTTTACATGTGGTTTTTAAAATCCTTCCGCTTCATAATACAGCAAAAAATCCGTTTTAATCATTTTTCCATGTTTTGCTGAATTTCATTAATTTTTCCATGTTTTGCTGAATTTTATTCATTTTTCCAAATTTTGCTGAATTCTATTCATTTTTCCAAATTTTGCTGAATCCATTGAGGGTTTTAAAAAATCCGTGAAACTTTGGCCATATCTAATTAGCATTATAGTATCTACCCGCCTAAAAGTATAAGGTGAATGTCACGGGAAAAAAGGAAGAATGATATCTAAATGTCCACGTAACAGAATGAAAAAAGAATGAAGAAAAGAATGTAAGAAAGAAAGAAAGAAAGATAAACAACACGTCTTTTTTCTGATTTTCTCCACAAGTATTTTCTCTCAGACAGAAAATTAATTCATTTATATCGCACTACCACTAAAGAAGATATTCGGAAAAGAATATACTCCATAGTAACAAATTAGCTGTGATAAAGAATAGGTTCAGCGACAGGCTGGCTATAGAATTTTGGGAAGGAAGCAGTGGAAGTATATTATTTTGTGAAAGATATTGTTTGTAATAAAGTTATGAATAGGTAAAATATCCCTTTCAGCAGTTTAATTCATTTATTTTATCTATTTGGTTAACACACACACACACACACACACACACACACACACACATATATATATATATATATATATATATATATATATATATTATCCAAAGATTGAGTGAAAAAATCTTCCTTACGACGTGTTTTTTCGATTGTTGTAATTTACAGAGCTCAATGTGTGTTCTTATTGTAAAATTATACTAGGAAAAAATGACAGAAGATTTAGGTTGAAAGCATAATAGACAAGGTTTCTCTGAGATAGTCTATTATGGTTTCACCATAAATCTTCTTTTGTCATTTTTTAAATAATATATATATGTATATTCCTAATATATATATATATATATATATATATAAATATATATATATATAATGTGTGTGTCTGTGTGTGTGTGTGTGTGTGTGTGTCACACAATCTAGTCTCCCTGCAGGATAATGATAAATTCCATGGCCACCCTAATCTGAGTAAAAATGCCTTTTGTTATTACTACAAAGAAATTTCTCATTATTTCGTCTTATGAGAGCGTTACTAATCCATTGACAAAAGATTAGGGTTAGTATTAATAAAACAAATACAAAAACCGGAAAATCATATTTCAATATTCCCTTTTTTATTGTGTTGGTTGCCTTATCATTAATTTTTGGTACACATTTTTCGAATTTAAAAGCCGAGTCTTTTCTCTAATAATTTTGGAAACTTAAATGTTTTTAGCGAACTTATGGTAGGTGTGGCGCTCCAACTCAGACACAAAAACAATCTCTGGCCTAGCGTTAATGAAAAGGATACGAACTCCCTCGTTGTCTGGCTGATAACGACAGTAGGGCACTCCACCGACTTTACTTATTTATCAACATAAGCGTATCTGAAGCTCACTCGTACCTGAAATTTTGGCTCTCAGCACAAATCAAAAAATCGACCGAGTAATAGCTCGTAACTCGGAAAGACTCTTTAGCTGGGGCACGCATAAGTCAAGTGCCACTATAAGGTGCCACTACACACACACACACACACACACATACATATATATATATATATATATATATATATATATATATATATTATTGAAGCAAAAGATAGTTATCTTTTCCTGGGAGTTTTTTTTTCTATTAGTAACCGACACGTTTTGGATTTCATTGTTTGTAATGTCTTCAACGCCAAGCAGGCGACAACGGTCGGATTTGTTTCAACTTTAATCATAGTTTTGACCTTCTGATTTTGTCTGTGTTGTCCTTTGCAGGTTGAC
>CM042137.1:88800222-88825974 GCA_023376005.1 Doryteuthis pealeii | reverse complement strand
ATTCTAAATTCGAAAATATGTGTACAAAGATAAGGACCAACATAATAAAAAAGGTGGAATATTGAAATGATTTCCGGTTTTGTATTGTGTTTATTAATACTAAACCTAATCTTTTGTCAATTGGATTAGTAACGGCTCTCAATGAGACGGAAATAGTATGAGAAATTCTTTTGTAGTGATATAAAGGCATTTTTACTCAGATTAGGGTGACATGGAATTTATCATTTCTCTTGGCAGGAGACTAGATTTGGTGACCACAACCACACACCAACACACACACACCACACCACAACGATATATATATATATATATTAGTATATTAGTATATATTATATATTAGCATATATATTATAATACATATATATCATATATGATTAGCATCTATGGTATATATATTAGCTATATGTAGATAGTTAATTAGGAATATACATATAATGATGATTATTTAAGAAATGATCAAAAGAATTTATCTTGAAACATAATAGGACTATTCTGAGAGAAACCTTGTCTATTATGACTTCAACGCTAAATCTCTGTCATTTTTTCCATAGTATAATTTACAATAAGAACAACATTGAGCTTGTAAAATACAACAATCGGAAAAACAATACGTCATAAGGAAGTTCTTCACCAATTTTGGATATATTATTATATTAACTATCTATTATATAGTATCAATTATCATGGTTGTGTGTTTGTGTTGTGTGTGTGTGGTGTGTGTGTTGTGCGCGCGGTTAATCCAAAGTAGATAAAATAAATGAATTAACGTTGCTGAAAGGGATAGTTTTACTAGTTCATAACGTTTAATAGAACAGATATCTTTCAAAATAATATTACTACATGCTTCTTCTTAAATTCTATGCAGCTGGCGCTGACATAATTCTCTAAAAGCTAATTTGTTACATATGAGTATATTCTTTTCCAAATTATCTTTCTTTAGTGGATAGTGGATATTAATTAAGTTAATTGTTCTGCTGAGAGAAGATACTTTGTGGAGGAAATACAGAGAAAAAGCGTGTTGTATTTCTTGTCTTTCTTTCTTTCTTCTTACATGTCTTTTTTTCATTCTGTGTTTTCATTCTGGTTACGTGACATTTTAGATATATTCTTCCTTTTTTCCATTGAATCACCTTATAGCTTGTATAGGCGGTAGATCTATAGAGCTAATTAGATATGGCCAAAGTTGTCACGGATATTTTGTTAAACCTATGGATTCGAGCAAAAATTTGGATAAAATGAATTTAGAATTCACAAACTTGAAAAGAATAAAATTCGCGCAAACTGAAAATTAAATGAAATCCAGCAAACATGGAAGATGATAAGGTTATTATGTGCTGTATTATGAGCGGAAGGAGTTTTATAAACACATGTAAAAATTAATTTGTTTCACAATCTTTAAAACGGAAATTTGTTATAAATTAAAATCTAATCTATAAATAATGACGGCAGTTTGACCGTTTTTATATCTTCTAGATGGGCTTTTAACGTGGATTTAATTTCAGTTGTCATAATTAAGAAATTATAGAAAAGAGTGTTTTACTGTAGCGATTCAGGATCTATTCTTAAGGCAAACCCTTCTTGTTTATTTAATCTAGGTCTGGTCTTTGGTCGGATTTGTCTCCGTATATGTATTTATTATATTAGTATATTATTATTAATTAGTAGTATAGTAGTTAGTAGTAGTAGTAGTAGTAATTGAGCCATGCAAAGCGAAGTAGAATTCAGCAAGCGACGGTTGCTGTGTGTGACTCTACACAATAAACTCGTAAGTTATTAGCGACGGAGGCAAAACATGACACACTAGTTTTGTGCGTCACTGAAAGCCATGTACAGGTGCTGTCAAGGTAATTGACCGATTAGAATTGGATGGGGAAAAGAGAGAGAGAGAGAGAGAAGAGAGAGAGTGAGAGAGAGAGAGAGAGATAGAGAGAAGAGAGAGAGAGAGAGGAGACCGCGCCCCCCCCCCCCCTTCAAGAGAATTGTACTATCAGTTAAATAAGGAAACTTCTTGAAGCGCAGTATAACACCGTAAGTATTTTGTATTAATAGTTAGTGATACTGATTATTGTTTCAAAGGGATTGTTTATTAATTGTAGCTACGTGAAACATTTAATCGTTGCAAAAAAAGTGACTTTTAGCAATTAGATATCGAAGATTGCGCGGGGGGGGGTCCCCATGGTCGATAGTGGCTAGCGTGTTTGGACTGCGAGCATTGTAGTAAGCTAGTTAAACTCAGTCACGCTATTTCGTTCACATTTTCGGACTAATGCTGGCAAGGTTGTGAAATCCAATCACGTACCATCTATGAATTAGTTGACGCACTCTTGTTTCGTCTTCAAGGATACTTTGGGGAGGAGTGTCCGTCGTGGTAAGTTTAGTCACTGTAGAGAAGGAACGGGCGATACGATTTTCAAATCCTGAAGAGGCTAGATAGCATTTTCGCATAGCGGCTAAATACATTGGGAAAAGTAGAATCCAATTAGTCTCCTTCAAGGCTATGCGTTAAATAGATGGGACTGGGCTTTTAACTTGCTATGGGCACCGGTCTAGGAAAAGTAAGATCTGAATTAAACCTGTTAAACTGTCGCTTAAAAAGTAGACATGTGTGTGCATATCTACTCGTCGGATGGGGTTGGTGAAATACAGTCATATAGGGGGCTTTATGGCATTGAATAATCCCACAAGTTGATATCCCATTAAAAAAGGAAACAAAACCGACGTGGGTTGACATGATGTAAAAACTCCAACAATCAGGATGTTCAGGGTTCGATTAATATTCATTTGCATTAAAGACAGTGATATTTCGTATCCCATCAAATATTATGACAGTTGAGGCAGGGTTGCTGATAGCGGTTTATGATTTTGTGCGTCATGGGAATACATATCTTGGCTATGAATGAGGTCCTAGGAAAGGTTTATGAGTGTCAATAAGTCCCCGGACTAAACTGCATAACTTGTATAGTCCTGTGTAATTCGTTCTAAGAAACTGTTGAAGATGTATTTACAGTTAGCTTTGAAAGTGAGGAGAGAAATAGAAAAACAGTGGGGATGCATGTTGTAGATTTTTAATGCGTCTTTAGAGTTTTTCGGTGTGTCAGGGACGGCAGGGAAACGTATGCCTATGTAGCATCTGCGTGCCTTGTGTGTAATCCTCATTTCGATTTTGTTTATTTTACAAAGTAATCTTCTATCTGTTAATTAGCGTTTTCTAAACAGTGGGAGCGCATGGGTGAGAGGTTGTTACTGCATCCTTTTAGATTTTTCGTGCGTCATGGGCGTAGGAATGCGTGCTATAGCAGTTGAAGTTTGATAATTGAAAGACGTCGATTTACTTGTTCTAGGAATTGACATTCTTTAATTCGCGAATCAAAGTTTGTAGAGGTTAGAGGGTTTAAGGATTACAGACCAATTGTTTTGTGAGTTAAAACGCTCAGCGTGTGCCCAAGAAAGACGCAAGTTGTTGTGCGGAAGGTGAGCTATTGTCTGATCAGGCGATGCAGCGAGGGTTCTATTCTGCTTATATACTAGGGCTATACAGTGAGAATAATTTTGGCTGAGGTGGGCGGCCATAAAAAAAAAAATAAAAACAAAAAAAAAAAGCAAAATTATCTACCACAGCTACCCGCACTGATCACACAGTAACCAGATACTCCAATCTGTGCTACTGCATTGGCTGGGGTTGGCGATTGGCGAATCTGATTGGTTGCTCTACCGGATTCGGAGTTAAACGCGGAGCTTAGTTAAATAACTATTTCGCGATGCAGGGATATTATTAATTCAAGCTCGGTGGGTGGGGTGGGGGGCTATCTAAGATAAAAGTGCATCCAATGTCATCGAATATCTATGGGGTGGCACTTGAAGTGTTGCTGTCTTAAAATAACCGTGTCGTCGTATCGAGCAGCGTGAACGAAAGCCAAATGTCATCGTAGCTGTAAATAATCCTCAACTTAGTCGGTTTTTGCTTTGACATGACAGAGAGATAATACAGACAGTGTCGTCGAGCCACTGACACACAAAACCTTCGGTCGATTCTCTGACTCTTGACATCTCCGGACGTGTTTAGAATTTGCCATAACATAATTTATCTTCCTCACGAAACTTTCCGTTGGAAATTTCTTTCCACTCACCAAAGTTGTGATATCTATAAGATCTCAGACACATTTCTTCACGTTTTCCTTTTGTTGCCTTTAATTTACAAAAACAAACTTATATATTTCTCATGTAAAATCATTTGGTTTTAACGCGTAAGATTGCCGTTCCGTTAAAAGACCCGCATTAGAAATTCTCACACAAGCACAGACATATTGTTACGTAATGATAAATTATTATTTTTTGTGTATGTTTGTTTTTACGGCATATCAACCTTTTTGATAGAGTAAGTAATACTCCTTCACGTTCAAACCAGATGACTGGCTCATAGCCATAGAATGCCTACATTAAATCAGATTAACTAGCTGAAAATATTCAACTGCTTGTTCGTTGCTATACCAAATTTACTCTCCTCTACTTAGTGTATTTTATTCTCTTTATTGTTTGTACTCTATTTTTCTGTTTTGTTATGTATCGTTTTGCAACCGGATTCTAGTGCTTTTAATAATTTATTAGCCAACCCTTCTGTGTATCTTCCACCTCGCCATACAAAACACCCTTTCGGTCATTTAATCCGAATTAATATTTTGATAAAAGTTCATTTTTCAAGTTCTTAATTCTTCAAATTACGTAGAAATAATTTTCAATTAACTTCGATAATGTATTAATAATATCAATTTTGTCATATAATAAATCATCACCTTATGCGCGTTATAGCGCAGATATCCTTGTCAATCTCTCGCCAACATGTTCGCTTTCACATTCATCATCCATGGGGATCCTATATGCAGCATCATGTATCACGCAAGAGCTGCGTCAAATGTAGGTTCTTAAATGTGGAACACAACATACCACAAAAAAGCAGCTGTACGGCCACTTGCCCCTAGCACAAACATCCACGTAAGACGAACAAGACATGCTAACTATTCGGGAAGGCAAAGACGAAACTCATGTACGTTTTCTGGCATCGTTTTAAATAAATGAAAATAATTTCCTCGGAATGACAGATTTAAAACCTAACTTTCAGATATAGACAAATTTTCAGGAAAAGTTGCCCGATTTGATTTTACAGGTCAGTATACCTTCTTTTTTATATTCACAGTTCTGGCATAAGTTTGCAATAAAATATGAAATAGATTTCACTATTGGACTAGCTATTCTAGTAGTGCCCTACAATGGAGTTTAACAGGTTTTAATTCAGAGTTTTTCTCCGTAGACTGCTTGCATAAAGAGCCCAGTCTCATAGCTGAAGGGAGCTGTAGTGGGATTCATATCTTTCCTAAGTGGTCATCAGCGCTAATATGAACGTAGCCTCTCTAGGATTTACACTTGGGTCAGACGAGTCCATTTCATTACTACTCTAACCCATTCACACCATGGCCTCCGACTTTACACCCGCTCTGGTCTGAGAGTCGAGTAGACCACTGTCTGACTCTTACCGGTGAAATTCTTAATGAAATATATTGCCATATAAATTAGAATTTAATTATAACATGATATATTACCCAACCCCTCACACGAGCAGGATGCACGCAGGTCAATTTTAGCAGAGATTAACAGTTTGGAATCAGAGTTTTCCTTCTGGATGTTACCTAGCTATCGTTAAAAGGCCCAGTCTGCCCGCTATTTACTCATAGCTGAGGAGGTTGATTCATAACTGTCCCAAGCATGTGACAATGCAAAGTTCGCCAGGAAATTAACTCGGGTCCCATTTTTCCACGGGCCTCCACATTTTAGATTATAAATACAGCTTAACTTTTATTTAGAAAATTTCTAAAATTTAGTAAATTGATACAACATAATAATCAAAGATGAATAAAAAATAACCGTATAATGATATATTTTGTATAGATCTTTGAATGGAAAAATTGAAGTTCGGTTTATTGAGGTAATTACTTTTCTATGTAACTAAGGTGACACATCGTAATGTAATGTTAGCAAACTTGTCGCCATTCCATTACTACTGAACAGCGAGTTTGATCATTGTTGGATTCCCGTGGTGCAACCTTGTGTCACGTCCTACCCGAAGCGAATGGTTGGGTAAATACTTTGAATATATATATCTTATTTTTAAGAAGTAGTTTAACTTTTTAGGTGGCTAGTTCGATTCAATGAGGTTAATTATGCGGTCATACCGAGAATAATTATAAAAGCTACCAATAAAAGTATTGCTAAAGAAAAAAAAAAGTCATTAAAAAACATAAATTAATGTAATAAAAGTTATCAATGTTCATTTTTTTTTTTTCTAAAAACCCTGTAATCTTTTCTTTTTTTTTTTTTTTTTTGAATAAGTGATTTTTAAAGAAAAATCTACAAATCAAATAACCGTTAGAAATGAAAATAAGTAACTTCGCCAAGTTGTAGAACAGGTACACAAAACAGAAGTGGTTGTGTTGGCGATCCATATTTATGTAGAACTCAGATCCAGGTTAAAACAGACAGACACAGCAGCTTTATATATAGAGATAAAAACTGAAATAATTATTAATACTAGAGGACCGTGGAATTTCCACGAAACGAAACAAAAATCAAGAGGAGCTATTTAAACTACAAACGATGATTTGCAATTTTCATTGCATATAATTCTACCAGTATTACCAAAATATCTTCCGTAATTCACTATTTCAGTATTCAAAATGGAACAAACACGTAACTTCCTTTTTAGTAGTAAGTTATAAAAATAAGTAAAGTCGTCAGGGTGGCCTAAAGTCTGTATCAGCGAAACAGCAGGATGTCTATCCCCATTTCACTAGAGCTAGACAAGGATATTGTTTTGGCATCTGAAGTGGAGCGCCACACCGACCATCATCCTCCACTTTACTGCACAGATCTCTGTGCTTCTCATACGCTGAATTGTGTGAGGGCCGGCATCGAATCCCAACTTGTGTTTGCTAATCGGACGTCTACCAACTGGCTCACAGGATGAAGTTATAGTCCCAGCTAAACTTCTTTGGTATTCCATTTAGAGACACTTCAGATATCAAGGATTTATCCTAAGAGCTATTCGCTTCTTAAACTGCAGTGGGGTATGCTTGGGGTATGGGTACTTGGATTTGCACGATAGGCATTTGGTGCACAAATAAAAATAAATAAATGAATTAATAAGTAAATAAAGTTTTCTGTTCACTTAGTAATCTAAACCAACATTCAACTCTCCACTTTGGCTCTTACCTGGTAGACGGGCAGTCGAAGTGACCCTCCGATCAATCGTATAGTCACGTCAAACACTAGCACCAATATGATTGCCCCTACCCCTATTGCCTCATGGCAAGCGCCAACCCTTTTATCATATGGGTACTAGAACGGTGGCTGAGAGTCTTCATGTCCTGGGAATGACGTTAAAATCTGATGGTGAGTTCCAGTTCTGGAGGTCTGGGGAATGTGAAGCACCCCTTCATCACCAATGCTCCCAGGTCCACTTGAGTCATAGTACCTGTTTGGTCCCATCTATTAGTTAAATAATAAAATTTGTTTATAAAAAAATTAAGTATCCATTAAGATTGAATTTATGTCAAAACATTGTCGGCATTTAATGACACACCGAGGTTGATATGCCCGTAAACCAAACTCACAACTCTAAAAAAAAATCCAAAAATGGTGACAACATTATTTAATTACTTTGAATAAGTAAGACTGACATCCTAGTGGTAAGAAGGTCGGCGAGCCGAGCCGAGCCGAGCATGGAATGTCATATTACAAATAGATTACCTATTAATGTTCTATTTTTTCCTAACTGTAAATGCCAACAGTTACAGAAGCACCAACGATCAAAGAAGCCAAAGCTTTTAGCACATGAGCCGCGACACTATAGCCGGTGCTGATGCAATTATTAGTGACGAGGGGTGGAGGTGGGGGTGGACATGAGGTCAATGACACGAGGTCAATGACGGACGAATTGACATTTACTGATTTAATAGACATGTGCATGTGTCACTTTAACAACATCGGTTTGTGATCAAGGAAGATTTATTCAGGATCAGACATTTCCTCAACTGCTGGGAGGCGGAGGAGAAAGAGAGAGGAAACAGAGGGGACAGAGAGGAAGGGGGAAAGAGAAGGACAGAGAGGAGAGAGGAGAGAGAGAAAGAGAGATAGGGAGGAGAAAAGAGTGGGAGAAGAGAGGGCGAGGGAAAGAGAGGGGAGATAGAGGGAGAGTGGGAGAAAGAGGGAGAGAGAGTTCGAGGAGAAGGAGAACACGTGTTATATATTACGTAAGCATACTCAGAGAAATACACACGAAAAAAAAAAACGAAATCCGTAAGGATACTGGTGTAACATCACTAATGACCTCGTTTAGTGCATTTTGACGATGTTTAACAAGACCCAGTGTTACAGTAACGGTTAGGGTCCTATCGATGGCTCAAATCGATTTTTTTAAAGGGAGATCCTCTTGGCGTAGTGGCTAACGTACTGGACTGTGACATCGTAATAAGCGATTTCGAACTGCAGTCGCTCTATTACGTTTCATTTCGAAATAATAACCCTGGGAAAGGTATGAGACCCCTCATCCTCCAGTTATGTGTTAAATAGTACCGCTTCTATTCTTCTACAAGGATGGTTTTGGCATTCATCCACGAAGATTGATATGCCATTAATCAAAGAAACTATTTTGAAATTATTAATATTAGATAGCCAAACCTGAAATTCAGTTGCTTACAGTACTTGTTATTGCTTAAGTGGTCACCCATTTAAGCATTGAAACAAGCCCGTTGCTGCTTAACTTTAGTGATCTAGCGAAATCGGCGAATTCATCGTCTTGACCTAATATACTTATATTATACGAGGAGTAAAAAGTAATGCCATCTTGTTTTAGGACAGGTATAATTATCAACACAGGAACAAGTATCATGCATAAAAATGAAGCTGGTCCTCAGTGGATCACATCCTACTTCTCCACCTTGTCACCGTTTCTCTCAAAAACAATGATCCACCTTCAAATGAGAGTATGTATCCCTGCTCTGTAAAATTCTGTTGACTGTTCTTTGAGCCACTTCTTCACTACAGATTTCACTTCCAATCACTGGAATATTATTTGCCTCTCAAACCTCTTTCATGGGACCGAAGAGAGGCAAAACTTATTTCATAGAGCCCTAATACCCTCGAGAAAGATATGACTCCAACTATTCCCCCTCCAGCTATGGATAAATTAGGCGGACTGGGATTTTTAAGCTTTGTTTGGCAAGTGGTCTAGAAATAAAAATTGAAATCAAACCTGGTAAACCCCGCTTAAAAATTGACATTGTGTCACATCCTGCTCGTGAGAAAGTTTTGGTAAATACATATACACAATCATATGGTTTAAAGTATCTATTACTATTAATAGTCATTTGTTTGCACACAGTTATATGGCTTGAAGAATTCCTATCAATATTTGCAAGCAGTTATATCGTTTGAAGTAATTAATAATATCATCTTGTAATAATATCATTAGTAAACAATTATAGCTACAAGTAAAAATTTCTTAATACAAATAGTTTGCACACATTTCGGTAGAGCATCTGCCTAGGAACCATAAGGTTCCTGGTTTGATACCGGCCATTGCCAACAGCGTATGAGTAGCACAGGGATCTGTGCAGTAAAGAAAGGAGCTGATGGTAGGTGTGGCGCCTCATCTCAGACTCCAAAGATATCCTTCACCTAGCGCTAGTGAAAAGGGATAGACTCCCTCTATGTCTGGATGATACCGACTTTAGGCCACCCGGACAACTTTACTTTTTACTTTAATTATAGATGATAGACAGGTAGTATCAGTCTGAGTGAAAGTAGAACTTGGGGTTTGTTAATTCAACAGATCTCCAGAATTAGAGCCTCACCACCGGATATGGTTTAGTGTCATACCCAGGACAATCTTGTAGCGTGCAGAAATAATAAAAGAAACATTTTCTTAACAAGTGTAGAAACTTTATTATTTTCAGAGACCAGTTGGGGATACGAGCGGCGGGTCTTCGGGTCAGTTGTATAGGTCAAAGGAAGTTTCAGCTATCTGTTAATTCTAACCCCGGGTAGAACTTATTTCTTCTCATATCTCCGAGTCCTTCCTTCTGTACGGGGCACGCGTCATACCGACCTCACTGCCGTGTTGTTAGTGTCTGTCCCTGCACCGGAGGCCTGCACTTATGTCGGCTCGGTTTCAATACAGGACATATTGTTTACACACCAACCCTTTTCAGGTATCTTTAATGACGACTGCACTTCCTCAACTTGCACTCAACAACATCAGGGTCATTTCCAGACGATCATGTTACACACTACTCCTAGTTGTCTCCGATCATATTTGCGTCGCGGCTATTTCCGGATCATTATATCAAACTCACATATCTCAAAATATTTTTTTAAATAATTCAATTAAAAATTAAATTGACACTCTTAGGAGTTATTGATGAACCCTAAAGAGTCACGACTCACTGTTTGATCGATTGATGAAGTTTGAGGCATATCAAATCGTCTAGCGTTATTCTATATCTATAAGTTTAGGGAATCACGTTTATCATACGTTTAGATTTAATTTTTGTGTAGTTTCTCATGAAGGTTTTTCTTTGTACACGATGTTTTTGAATATGAATGATCTTTAAACAGATATATTTGACCCATAGATGGGACCTAGCAGTACTACCACTCCGAGTCAGGGTGTATCAAAGGGTAATGGCAATAAAGGCTTCTTCTTTCTTTGTTAAGTAGCATATCAACCTGTGTGGGTAATTAATGCCAAAACTACCCTTAATGAAGAACAACAGTGGTGCTATTTAACTCATAGCTGGAGTGATGAAGGAATTCATACCTTTCCCAAGAGTATGTCCAGAAGTGAACTTAATAGCGCGACTGGAGTTTGATCTCGCTTACTACGAGTTCAGAATTTTTGCCACTTTGCCATGGAGACCCCCGACAATAATGAGGTACTCCATACTACCCAGATCTCTAGAACTAGAGCCTCACTATTCGATGCAGCTTAATGTCATACATTGGTTAGATGCGGCTCCCTGCCTTGGTCTTCAATCCATCTAGAACACCGAAGAGTTTGTTACAAAACCACCACTGCCAAGCGGCTTTATATGATCCTGAGGAAAGCTAGGAGAGTAAACACTGAAAACAAAACCGGAGCTACACATCAACTCCTGTGACACTGCCGTTGCCAAACTGAATTGATTTCTTACGTTTTTTCAGCACAACGGCAGTATCTAGAGGGGGGATCTGCTGCTTGAGCAACAGCACATAATCCATATCAACCCGCCAGGCTACGTAGTTCCCCTCCCCCCAGAAAAAAAAATTTGGACACTACTCCATCGTTTTTCGCAGACGGAAGGATGCCAACAGTGTCATACATAGGAACGACACACCTTTTGAAAACTTTTATAATTTTCTGCTTGGTTTTATTCTCACAGTACTGGAATGAAGATGACTGGTGGTGGAACCTAGTACAGAGCGAAATAAGCAAAATGTACTAGACTAATGAACTCTGAAAATAGGTTTAAAAAAAATTTAATTTTCCTCTCTACTGCAGGTAAATATTTAGAAATGCGCATATTTTTGAGGATTCTTCCTTTGCTAAAAACCCAAAGGCGGAATAACCTAAGACGGTCCTGATAATTTGTGCTAATGCATTAAACAGTGAGTGACACCCGTCACCTACACACACCTCATTCCTGCATTTTGTCTTGGTATGGATGTCTTTGAGCGTGTCTGGCACTTATGGGTTAAAACATTAACAGGGAAGAAACAGGTTAAAAGAAAGGAACAGAAGAATGGTTTTACCATTCTGCTATGGACTAACAATTAACTTTCATTTAATCACTTCGATAAAAATAGCAGTTAATAACTTAAGGACAAATGAAAATACCATTAACCTCTTTTCAATCATATAATTAGTCTGACTCTCTCTGATATATATATATATAATATATATATATATATATATATATATATATATATATATAGTTTTTCTTTTCTTTGAAAATTAAATATTGCTCTGTATATAATTTAATTCATTGATTATTACACATTGAGCTCTTCTTAGGGATTTATAAAATCCTTGTATGAGTATATATGTTTACACCTACAAGAGCATGCAGTATGGTTGTACAGTGAGATCTGATGATCCCAAATAAAATCATCCTTTACTTAGCAGTCATTTGGATTACCTTACACACACACACACACACACATATATATATTATATATATATATATATATATATATATATATATATATATATATATTACCCTCCTCTAGGAAATGGACTGCGACACGTGTTCAAATCCTGGACGAGGCAGTTTGCATTTCTCATAGTGCTAATACCCTCGAGAAGGGTATTCATCAAACTATTCTCCCTCCAGCTATGGGTAAATAGTAGGCCAGACTGTGCTCTTTAACCTTGGCCTGGCAATCAGTCTATGAGAAGGAAAACTTTGAATTAAAACCTGTTGAACTCCGCTTACAGAAAATACTGTAAAAGAAAAGATTTTGTATAAAAAGAGTGCTCTATTCTATTATGACAGAGCAAATATAAAACTTATAAATAGTATAATTATATTATACTGAAGATTGCGTAAAACGCATGAAACTTAAAATAACCGTCTTATAGTGTCCATAATTCTAGTAATTCTAGTATGCCAGAAAAGTTCCGGGTTGATCGCATTCTTCGATGTGAGGGACATCGACCACTGCGAGTTCTTGCCACAGGGCCTGACGATCAACCAGCTTGTCTACAAAGCGTTTGCTTCGTTCAGTGCGCGAGAAGAGGCGAGAGATGTGGCAGGACAACTCGTGGGTGCTACCCTATTACAACGCACCTACCCACTCTGCCCTGAGTATCCGAGAGTTCCTGGCCCAGAAGAACATCACTGTGCTGGAGCTACCTCCCTACTCGCCGACCACCATGTGATTTTTCCTTTTCCCCAAGCTCAAGGGGGTCACCAAGAGAACCCGTTTTGACGATGTGCACGACATCAAAAAGGCCGTCACGACAGCTACGGAGAATCCCAGAAGAATCCTTCCAGGAGTGCATGCAAGCGTGGCATAGAAGGATGGGAAAATGCTTGTAGTTTGTAGTTGAAATACATTTTTGTGACACCAGTCCTGGAACTTTTTGACATACCTCGTATATATATATATAATCCTCAAGATGTGAGTTAAATAATACTACTATTGTTTTTTTACAATTTAGGTTTTATTGTGTTATTTATATTTTGTTTATATGAATCGGGTCTGTGTTTTTTTTTCTCTTTTTTTACATTTTGTTTATTTGAATAGGAACTATGTTGCCATTTTCATTAACGTTCCAAACCCAAGTGATAAAGCCTTGTCGAATAGGTCTGTAGAATACACCAACTTCACCGCTGCAGAGGGGTAAAATCTCCCCAATGAGGCCACCTGTTGGCCGTCATTGGCAATCCGTGATGCTTAAGGAGGAATACTGGTGGCTGAGCAGTCCATGACATTGGCCCTTACTTATACTAGACAGGTGGTTGGAGAGGCCCGTTCCGATCAATCGCTGGTCACATCAAGCCCTAGTACCTATATGATTGTCGCAATCCCTATTGCCTATGGCAAGCCCCAACCCTTTTTATCATATACGTGCTAGAAGGCAGTGGCTGAGGGTCTTAGTATCCTGGGTATGACATTAAACTGCATCTAGTGGTGAAGTTCCATTTGTGGAGTACCCCTTTATCGCTTTTACTCCAAGGTCCACCCTTACCCGGAGTGGTAGTACCTTTTAGGGTCACATCTATGGGTTAAATAGGAAAATATGTTTTAAAAAGTGTTCAAAAAATTGATTACCCAACAGGAATAAATAAAAGAAACGTCTTTGACATAAAATAACCCAACAAGGGTTGACAAGCCGTGAAATCTAACCAACCAACCGACTGATGATTGTGATGGACATTATATATTACAAGGATTAAAATTTTAATCAAATTTGAAGTTATTTGACTTTTATAATTTTTTTCTCTTTTGTCTTATCGTTTTTAAACTAATGGAGGAATTTTCATAGGCGCAGATACAACACTCTGATCCTAGGCAGAAATGTCTATCCATCCATTTCTGACGGAAATTAGTTATACACTAAACTTAGCTTATATATGGCAGCAGACTAGAAATATGTGACTCTCAGTGAGAACCGAACCCACTTACAATGATTTGCAAATTTAGCTTGCTAACCATTTATTACACCAAGTGAGGTGCCCACGTCTGACGGAAAGTATACTTATATACATATGAAAAGTATATGAAAATAGAATAAATCCGACAGTATAAGGTATAGATATAAAAAAAACAATATTAAACATTGTGCTAACAAGCGCCTGTTTCAACCTATGGGGTTTATAAAATGTAATTCAATTGAAATCGTTTTAGAATTAAGTTATATACATATCTACGGTGTATATAAACTTTACGCAAGTTGAAACCATCAGCATAATTTGTGTTATTTAGATTTTTCGGACTTTTGTTCTCATCTTTATTGTTATATACATAACGTTTCAGCCGATGTGGCCTCCGGCGTTTTTCGGAAGTTTTTTTGTCGAAATCACGAACCTTTTTGTCCAACTCGTGAACCTTCACGAAACTTCGAACCTAACCCTTTATTTAATCCAATGTGGTAATCTGTTCTCATTCCGTTAACCATGACTGGGTACAAGTGTTTAGGTAAGTTATGTATTCTATGTTATTTTTGCCTGTAGTCAGGATTGAACCTGCAAACTCCAGATGGTTGTCCCTAAGAACTATATCAACTCAATATTTATATGCGCTGCGCCATGTGTCAGTAAGGACAGCTTTCAGAAAAAATTTAAATGATGCAAATTATCAAGCCTCATCTAAAAAATACAACAAATAACATCTGCAAACTATTTCATATGGAACCCTACTGCGTCGTGGGTCTGGGTCAATGCATCTCAAACATAACAGAACAACAAAAAAGAAATAATTCCTTTTTAGTTCCCTAAAAACGCTTCTTTCATTTCACCTTCATCAGAGAAATGTACATAAAAAAAAGAACGTTCGTAATTAGAAGTCAATTAAATGTTCATTTGAAATTGCATTTAATTGAATCCTGATTACCATTTTTTTTTCTGACGTAAATTTTTCTAATGAAGGTCAGATGACTAAAAACGAATCTGCTTTTTTGTGCTTTTCTAAAATCATATATCTTTAAACACCAAGTGCTTCCCATTATGGATAAATCAGCACTTCTGCCTAGGATCAGAGTGTCGTATCTGTGCCTATAAAATAATCCTCCATTAGTTTAAAAACGATAAGACATAAAAGGGGAAAAAATTAGGAAAGTCAAATAAGTTCAAATTTAATTAAAATTTTAATCCTTTTAATATCCAGGGCACAGCACAATCATCAGTTGCTGTTTGGTTAGATTTTATGGTATGTCAACCCTTGTTGGGTTATTTCATACCGAAGACGTTTCTTTTATTCATTCATGTTGGGTAATCAATTATTAACTCAATTTTTAAACCCTTTTTAAAACACGTGTTTTTCCCCTATTTAACCCATAGATGCGGCCCTAAAAGATACTACCACCAGTAAGCTAGTCTCGCAGGTTCATTATGGCTCTACGATGAGTTTGATCCTCGTTGTATGCCCCATACAAGCTACCTTGTGTCACATCATAGCGTGGCAAACGGGTTGGGTGAATACATACTCTATGCAAGTTTGGGCTTCCCATCGCGGGGTAATGGTTAGCAAGATAGTCTCACAGATCTAGTACTACTGAATAGTGAATTTGATCTTCGCTGGGCGCTCTATACTAGTGATCTTGAGTCACATTCTACCCGTGGTGAATAGATTTGGTAAATACCTACGCAATGCAAATTTTGGTCGTCTCATCGTGGTGTAATGATTAGCAAGCTAGTCTCACAGATTCATTACCATATCCAGAGGGAGAATAATTGAATATATATCTTTCCCTAGGGTATTAGTGCTATGTAAAATAACCTCGCAACAAACTTTAGGCTTGGGTCACTATGTTCATTTCCTACGAAGATAACCGTTACACACATGGGCCTCTTTCGAATATATAGGTTGGTTGTTGTACATATTTTGAAAATCGGAGGATAACTGACTTCAAATTTGGGTTTAGTGGGGCCCCTTATCTTTATATGGTAGTCAAATGGAGGTGTGGGGTGTAATGGTTAGAGTTGTAGGAAATGGACTCGCCGACCCGAGTTCAATTCCTGGACGAGGCTGTTTGCGTTTTCCAATGCGCTTATACCCTTGGAAAAGGTATGGATCCGATTCTCCCACCAGCTATGGGTAAATGATAGGGCAGACTTTAACCATGGCTAGGTAACAAGTCTAGGAGCAGGAAAACTCTGAATTCAAACCTGTTAAACCCCGCTTAAGAAATTTACTTTGTGCCATATTCTACTCGTGTCGGGGTATATATATATATATATATATATATATATATATATATATATGATAGTCAAACCTTAGCTAACTCGGGTGAAATAAGATGGTCATTTGAGAAGACTCGAATTAACCTCGAAGACGTGACACATTAAACTGCATTTCCGGCAGGACAATGAAACTCACTGACCCACGATTCGTCGTCTCAGTAATCATTTGATCCTTAAATACCGATCAAATACTGATAGTTTAAATCATATTTTTTTTTTAAATATATAAACTAGTATGATACTTAATGTATATGTGTGTGTGTGTTTTGTTGTATGTATGTATGTGTGTGTGAGTGTGTGGGGGGGTATGAGCAAATACACATGCAGTTGTCTAGTTACAGAAGATTCTCGTAAAACTGTTTATAACTAAGTGACATTCATTTCCGCGTCCTTGAATAAGACAATACGTAAACCTGAACAATTGTTTGAGTATATCAGACTATGGCTATGCAATCAGAAAAGCATTGAAAACATTTGTTTATCTTCGGAAAACCGGCCGACATATCCGCTTATAAACAAACACAATCGCATATACAACTAAATATAAAAGAGAAACGCACAAAAGCTTACGACTCACGCACTAAAGCGAATGCGTAAACATAATAATAGGGTAAATGTGCAAACACACACACATGCACGCAGACACGTACATTGGTACCTTGACTTACGAATTTAATTCGTTTCACTCGTAACCCAATTTTCTGTAGTTTCTTTAATATTATCTTAAAACAAAAAACGTTGATTGGAACTATTGCTGCAATCAACGCCGTTTTAGTGCTTATATATATATATATATATATATATATATATATATATATATATATATATATATATATGTACCCAGCCTTGTTTGGGTTTTATAGTGTCTGGCTAAATTTATGTTTAAACCTTTTAAAACTCATATTTCTCAGCATTAGATAGCAATAACTTATTTAATATAAACCTCATAAAATTGTTCTCAAATCTAAAATGTTATTTTATTTTCGAACTCGTCGTAGAATGATGAAAAAACGGGCGCCTTTAGAATGTTCTGGAATGAAACGACACTTATTTTTGTTACCCTATTCTTATACCACTGCAATCAGAAAGAAATTCTATCTTGGTACAGAACTTTGTTTCATATGTATCACCGTACTAATAGACAGCCAGAGACACCACACACACACACACACACACACACACACACATATATATATATATATATATATATATATATATATATATATATTGGGTTGGTGATTGGTTTGGAAGGCTATCACAATGAAAGTGTAATGAAAACTGATATAACTATGTCGTTGTTTGTTTACCTTTGATTTATTCTTAATATTTCGAAATAAAGATCCCTTCATCATGAGATTTTTGATAGTCTGGGGCTGTTGCTAGGAATCGTCCATTCTGTTTTGTGCCTTATATCTTCCAAATTCTCTGCGTGTGTGTATGTGTAAGTTACATCATTTTTCTTTACATTTCCATTGTGATAGCCTTCACAACCAGCTATCAAACTAATTTAAACACAATGCTCCAAGCAAATTATAAATATATATATATATATATATATATATATATATATGTGTGTGTGTGTGTGTGTGTGTATAACACATATATGTGTGTGTGTATGTAATATATATATATATATATATATATATATATATATATATATAACATACATACATATATGTGTCTGTTATATATATATATATATATATATATATATATATATATATATATTATAATATATATATATATATATATATATATATATATATATATATATAATCGTTAATTCTTTGTTATTTTAAAGCAATTACCTATGTACATGAGTGTCAATTTGCAAATCCAGACAATAATTAGTACTCGACCAAATAATGAATTAAAAGTTCTCAATTCCATCAACTGAAATCCGATTCTATGGAATCCTAATACAACCTGTTGTAAAAATCTAAATAAACAAAAGTCAAATGAAATGCTTTCTCATTATATTCCAGGGAAATCTTGCCCATTACTTTCTTCTAACAAGAAAATGAACAAAAACAAACAAACAAACTTGACAACAATTTTATCAAAACAATATCAAATAAGCATAGCACTGAAAATTATCATGTGATATGAATACAGTAGGTTCTCTTTATCCATAGTAGATAGATTTCAAGGGAATCAGTGAGTGAAACACACAACCGACCCGTACACTTGTGGTAATTTGTGTTTAGTTATAATTGGAATTGATTTATTCTCTTAAAATATTGCTTCCTTGTGGGATGCTGCTACCAGGATTTATTCCAGGCAGCACGTAGCATCCTTGTGTAATTCACATTTAGCTTTTTGCTAAAATACAATTAGTACTTCCCATTGTGGATAGATCAGCACTTCTGACTAGACTCAGAGTTACCTCAACGTTTTCTTTGTCAAACTTTCAATGACTACTTTGCTAGAATCCATTATGCAACAGAAGTATAAAAAAAATCTACGATTGTATATGATGATTTTAAAGATAGAAAGCAAAAAAGAAAAAGAATATGAGACGGAAAAATAAGAAATAAACGGAGATGCGATGAATTAAAAATAACAAAGAAATGAAGAAAAGGAAAAAGAAAAGGAAAAACGTGAAAAAGAAAAACAGGAAGAATAGAGAAATGAAAAGAAAAAAAGTAAAGAATAAAGGGAAAAAAGTAAAGAAAAAAGAGAGAAAAAAGGAATAAAGAAAGAAGAGGCGGGAAGAAAAGGGATTAATGAAAGAAGAGGTAAGAAGAGGAAAGAAAGAAAAAGAGAATAAAGAAAGAAGAGGGAGGAAGAAAAAGAATAAAGAAAGAAGAGAAAGAAAGAAAAAAGATTAAGGAAAGAAAGAAAAAAGAAAGAAGGGGAGGATGAAAGAAAAAGAAAGAAAAAGAAAATAAGAAGAAAGAATAAGAATAAAGAAACAAGAGGAAAAAGGACACAGAAAGAAGAGGAGGAAAGAAAGAGAAAAAAAGGAAAGAAAAAGAATGAAGGAAGAAAGAAAGAAAAAAAGAGTAGGAAAGAAAAAAGAATGGATATAAAATAAAAGTGAATATGGATAAAACAGAATGTGGCATCTGTTCGTTCCACGGCCCCAGCAAAAGTTCGAGCATATCTGCTCATGAGATTATCAATGTCGAGTCATGTTATTTGCCATCTCCACCTGGACTCTCTAGGTGGTCCCTTTTCAAACCACCATAGCGGCCACCATAGGTGATCTCCCAGCATAATTTCTCTTTTTTTTTTAAACTTCAGCCTGTTCTTGTGGGAACGGACAAAAGCTCTCTCGCCCATTAGGACACAGGATTTAATCTTTAACCGGTTATTGGCATTTCTAAAAATCTCAAATCTTAGGAGTGTATTTTAATGTATCTAGAACATCGAATTAAAAAAAAAAAGAAGGAATGTGAAAAACAGGCGTATTCTTACCAAATAATTTGTCTTTAAGCATGACATATTTACCAACCCCTCCGCACGAGAAGGATATAACACAAGGTCAATTTCTTAAGCGAAGTTTAACAGGTTTGAATTCAGAGTTTTATCTCTGGTAGACTGGTTGCCTAAACAAGGTTAAAGAGCCCATACTTTTTTTTATTTTATTAATTAGTAGATAGATCACTAATTAGTACTGGGCCTATTCTAGTAGTCACCAAGTGGAGTGTAACAGGTTTGAATTCAGACTTTTCCTTCTCCTAGACTAGTCACCTAAACAAGATTAAAGAGCCCAGACTGCCCTATTGTTTACCCATAGCTGGAGGGAGGGTAGTTGAATTCATACCTATCCCAAGGGTATTAGCGCTATGTGAACTGTAGCTTTGTCCAGGAATTGAACTCTGGTCGACGAGTCCATTTCCTACAACTCTAACCATTAGACCACGTACCTCCAATATGATTTGATCAATAGATTGCTTTTCTGGAAGGAACTCATAGTATGGTTTTTATCATTCCCTTTACATGAGCAGGATGCGACGCAAGGCCAATTTTTAACCAGATATTTTTTAAAAGTTTGTTTAGATCACTTATTAGAACTGAGCCTATTTTAGTAGTGACCACCCCAAACAGAGTTTAACAGGTTTGAATTCAGAGTTTTCCTTCTCCAAGACTGGTCGTCTAACCAATGTTAAAGAGCCCAAACTGCCCTACTATTTACCCATTGCTGGAGAAGAATTGTTGGATTTCTACTTTTACGGATTTATATTCTAATCTATTTTTATTTGTTTTGACTCACTTGGTTTTTCACGTCTGTTTTTTTTTTTTAATATTTTTTTATTCAGGCAATAAACAAGTTTCCTTCTTTTTTTGAAAACTTCACTCAGCATTTATTTTTCTGAACAAAAAATAACTTTCCTTTTATATAATGATGCATGGGTAAATCCAAAAGAGCGTACATAAACTTGTTGCTTACACTCATCAAACATCAGAGTTTTGTATTATTAATAATAAAAAGTAAAGTTGGCGGAGTGGCCTACTGTCGGTATCAGCCAGACAGCGAGAGAGTCAATCCCCTTTTCGCTAACGCTAGACCAAGGATATTGGCTTTGTTGAGTTGGAGCGCCACATCTACCATCATCTCCCCGCTTTACCGCACAGAATATACACTGAGTTGACGAGGACCGGTATCAAACTCAGAACCTTGCAATTCCAATGCGAGTGCTCTACCGACTGAGCTAAACAGAGAACTACATTTATTCGATGCAAAACAGAAGTGAGTTTAAGTCTCATCGGGAGGATTATCTGGTTATCTAGTTGGTTGAGTTTTACGGCATGACAAACCTTGTTGGGTTATTTTATACAGAATACGTATATTTTATTCATTCTTGTTGAGTATTCAATTTTTAAGACATTTTTTAAAACAATGCTCTTAGAAGTCATTTTTTATTTAACTCATAGATGGGACCCTAACAGGTACTACTACTCCGGGCCAGAGTTGACCTGGGAGTAATGGCAATGAAAGAGTACTTTACACTCACCAGAGCTCCAGAATTAGAACCTCACCACTAGATAGAGTTTCATACCCCGAACGATAAGACCCTCAGCCACTGCTTTCTAGTACATGTATGATAAAAAAAGTTGGGGGTTTGCCATATGCGATTCACAAACCAATTCTCGAAAATCACATAGTCGAAAAACTCTCTGCAACAAAGTGCCGTTGACTTCATGTCCACGCTACCCGAACTTTATATATATATATATATATATATATATATATATATATATATATATATATATATATTGACCTCCCCTAAAAGATAAGTAGTGTCCTTGGTATGATATTAAACTGCATCCGGTGAAGAGGCTGCAGTTCTGGGGAGTATAGAGTTACACCTTACTTGCCATTATTCAAAGGTCTACTCTGACCCGGATTGGTATTATATGGTAGGGTATAATCTATGAGTCAAATAGATCTGTTATAAAATTATTCGTATTAGATAAGATCTTTGGTATTATATCACTGTGCGTAAATTATTTGTATTAAGAATATTAACTTGAAATTGTTATTGTTTGCAAATGCTTATCATTACCTACTATTATGGTCAATTCACGCTAAAAAACTCTGTCTCGGCTAGATCAACGTACTTAAGCATTGATAAGTCTATTTAATACTTAATTGGTTGACAACTTTTGCAACAGAAGGTACTGTAAGAGCCTGTTCAATACTTAATTGGTCGACTACTTAAGAGCCTGTTCAATAATTAATTGGTTGACAATTTAACAGCAGGTATTGTAAGCAACCTGGCTCCTTTGCTTCTCAAAATGACTTGATTAAGCATAAAATAACTCGAAAAGAATTGATATCCCATAAAACAAAACAACCAGAACAAACCATTATGTACTTGAAACAATACAATGGTTTGTAAAAAAAGGATGGATATGCTACCAAACCAAACCGAATCACGTTAGAAGAAGAAGAAGAAGAAGAAGAAGAAGAAGAAGAAGAAGAAGAAGAAGAATGTCTCACAAAACAAAAACGTAATGCTGGTTGTTGTAGTAATGTGTACAGGATGATCACTAATTAGGACTGAGCCTATTCTAGTAGTGACAATCTCGGTTGATTTTTTGTCATAGTTTGATAAGTTGATTATAGTGATGGTGATTAGAAAATTAATTGATTGTAGTTGATTATAGTGATAGTGATTTAAAAAACAACAAAAATAACTGCTTTTATCTTCTTTTATTTTATTTATCTATCTATTATTTATTTATTTATTATTTTATTTGGTGATGTTTCCCATAAATTCCATTTGTTTAAAAATCAAAAATATTTTTGATAAGAAATGTCAAAATTGTTAGTTTTGCACACAACGTCCAAATACGCATATCTAATATTCCTTTTTCTCATCGGACTCAAACTACAATGTAAATGCCATACTTGCGTACCACGCAATTCCTTACTTCAGGATTTTCCCACCGTCTCTATCTCCCTCACAACTTGGGAGGTGGGGCTCGGGGTCAAATCTCATTAACACATCTGCGCTGAACTGATGAACTTACAATTTAATCCTCACTACTATCGCCAACTTTCCATGATCTTATCAAATCATTTACAATCAAATCTTCTTAAGTAAATCTACTCAACACTGGGTCTGTGGGGGTGAGGCTCACCACCAAAGTTTAGCATGTGCTCGCTGCGGACTAACAACATTCTAAAAAAAAACAAACATCTTTAATGTTTTTAATTTTTATTTCTTTGAGTTTTTTGATGAGGATTGATAATTTGTATTATTTGAACTATTGTTCTCATCGTTATTGTTATCTGCACAACGTTTCCACCGATGTACCCTCAAGCCTTCTTAGGGCATTTCTTGTCGGACTCGGGAACCTCCTTCTCGAACCTGATTTATATATATATATATATATATATATATATATATATATATATATATATATATAAGAGTTTGTCAAAAGGAGAAAATAAATCAGCAAATTTCATACTGGGTATATTTAGCCCTTCGCGATTTTCTATCTAGGCTTAGGCTAACCCTTTCTGAGGCGCTCGTGTGTAATGATTATTTTCGTAAAAAATGGAAACGGCTTACCGATTGCAAATCCTAGACGAGGCTCTTTGAAAGGTATGCATCCAACTATTCACCCTATTATGGCTATATATATGTATATATATAGGGGGTTGAGCTCTTTGGAGGGGAATTCGCTAAAGCCCGCCAACTAAAGCGTAAACGCAACGCTTTCCTATATAAAAAGGATGGAACACTCTATGGCGGCCTTTGCATACATACAGATGTGTGTATTAAACCGTTAAAATCACCTTCTCATTCTGTAGGTGACGATAGCCGAGCGGTTGATCATGAATCGATCGGGTCTCTATCCCGGATTTCGGTAGCTTATGAATGTCTAGCTACACTAAAAAGACGTGATCCGTCGAAATACGAAGTCTGTGGATGACTATATATATATATATATATATATATATATGTGTGTGTGTGTGTGTGTGTGTGTGTGTATATATATATATATATATATATATATATATATATATGAAAGAATGGCGTAAGACATGTTTCTCTAAATTAAAGAGCTTTGAAGAAAATATATTGAAACATCGTGATCTGCTCAGCCTAAATTTAAAGTAAAACATCTGACTTTTCCTTTATCTGTGAGTATGGCTTCGTAGCTCGCAGCAAGGCTGGACTATTATCACACTCGAAAAAACACAAAATGTCTTCTTGATAGCATGCACAACGTGGGAGGAAACAAATCACTCACTTCTGACCCTCATCTATCTTTTTACGATTGGAGAGTCCACTATATATATATATATATATATATATATATATATATATATATGTGAACTCTCCTATCTATATATTCTATCATATAAAAACTTACAAAGTTTTCCTACTAATCGAGTTCATGACAGTCTATCACTAAGTACCCAAAGAAATAAACAAAGAAGTATGTAAATTTTTTTTTAAATTTAGTTGTAGGGAAATTTTGTAAGTTTTTATTTTTAATATTTATTGTACATTGTTCTTCTTATAAAGCACTTATCTGAGAACCTCGACCAAAAAAAATGGATAGACTGAGGAGAAAAAAATAATTACTAATCTTCAGAATATATATCTCTATATATAAAGTAAGTCAAAAAAGTATCGAGATTTTTTGTACTTTTGGACATACCTTGTATTCTAAAAAAAAGTCCATTCATTATTTTTTTAGAATACAAGGTGTGTCAAAAGAGTACAAACTTTAAAGCTGTATTTACTAAGATAGAAAAGAAGAATGAATGGACCTTTTTTTTTCAGAATGCAAGGTGCATCAAAAAGTACAAAAAATCTCGATACTTTTTTGACATACCTTATATATATATATATATATATATATATATATATATATATGTGTGTGTGTGTGTGTGTGTGTGTATGCGTGTGTGTTCTTTGCATATGTATATGTGTGTGCGTGTGTGAAAACTGATCAGCTTTTTATTCTTTCTAAAAGGAAAACGTCCTTAGTTCTTTGATTTAACAGAAGAAGAAAAAACTGTTGTAACTCGAGTATCAGAGTTAACAAGGAAATAGTAGAAAGAAACATGATGATTATTAAGGATAGGGGAGAAGTTTATTCGGCAAAGAACAAGATGAACAGAGTAATTAGCAATTGCTGGGTTGAACTAACAAGTCCCGTGAGATTTCATTTCGTCCGATATTATCTAAAGAAAAACCAGAGGATTCCATTCCCATTATTTAGGTAACTTGGCGGAATGCCCTGTTGTCGGTATCAGCCGAAAACGAGGGAGTCTATCCCCTTTTTGCTAGAAGGGAGTTTTTTTGCTGAGATGGACCGCCACACCTACCGTCAGCTACTCACTTTACCGCTCATATCAGATAACCCAATGTAATCATGCGCTGAGTTGGCGGGGACTGCTATCGAACCCATAACCGTGTGATTCCTAGGCTCTACCGACAGTTAAACCGACCCTTATTATTTAAGTACTATATGGATTCTCTTGTCGATTTAGACATCCAAGAACAACCCACACAGTGTTTTATCTATAGTGGTGAAGGGTGTGTTGGACCATCCGCACTTTTTGGCACAGTCGATAGGAAATAATTGGTACACAAGGAATGCCACAAACACAATCAACGACTGACCTCAGGCTATTCAAATTCAGAGTTTTCCTTCTTTCAGACTGGTTACCTATCCAAGGTTAAAGAGTCCAGTGTGCCCTATGATTTTACCCATAGCTGGAGGGAGAATATATGGTTTTATACTTTTACCAAGGGTATTAGCGCTGTATGAAATGCAAACAGCT